>CP045902.1:1221373-1283578 GCA_013387185.1 Caligus rogercresseyi
GAAGAATCATGTTTATTTATTTGTTTGTTTGTTTAGCTCCTAGATTGGACCCACCTCACCGGAACTTAATCCGGTATCAGCCGGTAGTGAACCTATCTAGGAGCTACGATCTTTATTATAAAAATATGTTTAAAAACACATAAACATCTATATACTTTAAAAATATATTCCTCCAAGGATAACTTCTTATCTTTAATCTCTCCTTGAGAGCCATCATTTTCTCCATTACTGGGCAGTCGAAGATGAGGTGGTGTGGAGTTTCGTCATCCTCGTTACATAGTCTACAAGTTGGGCGTATGGCCTTTCCAACTTGTAAAGATGCCCGTTGAGTCCGATGTGCCCGCTAATCATGCCAACAATGACAGAAATTTGAGCTCTTTTGAATTTGAAGATTCTATTTCCCATATACGGATCTGGGATGAACAGTTTCGACTGCCTACAAGAGCTCATCTCCCGCCACTTGGTTCTCCATCTCCTCAAAGACGCTTGTCGAAGGGCATTCTTGGTTTGACATAGCGATATCGGTACAGAGACAGGTGTGCCTCTCCTGGCTCCGTCTTTGGCCAATGCGTCCGCGAAATTCCAGTGTTGTCGTCGTGTTATCCATCCAATCGTTATAGAACATGCTGAGCTATTTAAGGCATTTTTACAGCCGATAATTTCTTCTGACAAAAGATCACCCCGCTTCATCTCGAGACTGTTGATGGCTGAAAGGCAGTCAGAAAGGATTAATACTTCTTCCCTCCTAATTTATCTCCATGAAGATGATTAGAAAGGTTCTTAATAGCCTCCACTTCAGCTTGGAAAACCGTGTTTGTTTCATCGAGCTTCAAGGTTCCTTGGTCGAGCACAGTGTCACCCTTCGTCAAAGCCCAGCCAGCACCTGTCTGATTATTGATTCTTGAACCGTCGGTATAGCCAACCAGATCAAATTCCTTGATGCACCATGTTTTTTGCACTGCATATCTCACAGTGCCAGACCAAAAAGGTACGCGAGGAGGGGGAGTTGGGACATCATTTCGACGTATATATCTATCTAGATATTGTAGGTGACCTCTACGCAAATGGTCGAACCATTTGAGTGGATTTTCCTTCCTTGTCCGAAGTCTCATCATGCATGCACGCTCCATAACATAAAGATGAAGTGGCATAAGCCCGCAAAGTATCTCCATTGTAGCCGTGGGAGTGGACCTCATGGCCCCAGTGATACTCATGAGGCCAAGTCTCTGCAACTTGCTGAATTCATCTTTTATAAATCTGCTTCCTTGAAGCTTTGGTGCAAATACAATAGCACCGTAACTTACAATAGATCTGACGTAGGCTTCGTATATCCATTTGGACTTCTGAGGACTAAGACCCCAGTCTGATCCGACAAAAGCTCTCAGTGCAAATAGACTCCTCTTGGCCTTGGAGATGGTGTGTTCTATATGTTTCTCCACTTCAGTTCATCATCTAGTATTAGTCCAAGATATTTAAAGGTTTTAACTCTTTCAATCTTGGTCCCGGACAGATATAGACAAATATTCTTGCTTTTCTTCTTTGGAGAAAAGCATGAACTTAGTTTTATGTATACTGAAGATGGTTTGTTCGTAAGTGTTCATCATCTTGCATCAAACAGAAAAGGGTGCGACGATCAGTGCCCCGGACACACAATGCCAGGTCATCTGCGTAGGCGACCTTATGAATTGGTCTTTCGAGCTCTTCCATAGCTTCTTGAAAAGCTAAGTTCCACGCAATAGTTGACAGTATTCCTCCTTGTGGACAACCTTTCGTCGGAGTTATTGACGCAATAGCTCCGCAAAAACAGTTCTACTTTTCAGTAAATTGTCGTACCACGTTATCGTCTTCTCGTCCACCCCATATTTGTGCATGCTCTCGATGATATGACAAAATCCCACTCTATCAAAAGCACCCTCGATATCCAAAAAGACAACGAGGGCTTCTTCGTTCCGATGATAACTATTTTCACAAGTATCCACAAGCCTACTTATGGCTGTGTCTGTGGATTGTCCCTTTGAAAAGGCAAATTGGTTAGGGAGGACCAAATTACACCTTGCATGGATTTTCCACTGTAACATACGTTCCAGGATTTTTAGCGCCACATTTGTTATAGTAATTGGTCGGAAAGCTCGTGGTTCGGAGTAATCTTTTTTCCCCGGCTTGGGAATAAATATTACTTTAGACGTTCTCCAGCACTTTGGAGTATATCCGGTGCAATAAACTGAGTTGTAGAGATTTGTTAACCTCGAAACAAAACATTATGGCAAACTTTTATATGCTTGCGGTGGGATTTGGTCTGGACCAGGTTTTTATTTGATTTAAGGCTATTAATTGCACTTATCACAATTTTTGGTCAAAGAATTGTATGTGGGGATCGTTATGACTGTGCGTCGTTCTGGGCAATTATTGTAAGTGGCTTTTGAGTCAGGGAAATGCTCCTCTAGAAGAAGCTTCAGGCTATCCTTTTCGTTCATACGATCACTCAAAATACCCACACGGACATTTGTGTGATTTGATCTTGCCTTCATTAGTCTAGAGATATCCTTTGGTCCTTCGAGCGTTGTTACCCAAGCTTTAAATGCCTCCCTTTTAGCCTTAATTATCATGGTTTTATACTTTTGCTTTTCACTCTTATATAAAGTCATATTTTTTACGTTGAAGGAATTTTACTTTACGACGTTGCTCTCTTAGCTCATCACTCCACCAGGGACAAGCCTTCCGAATATTACCGGACACTGCTTTACATGAGCTCTTTAAAGCTTGAAAAATATCCGCTGTAATGTTCAGAGCTTCTAAATCAATATCACATGATTCAGAAAAGCCCTTATCATATTGGAATGTTGTATTTTCGAGTAAGGACGTAAATTTGTTCCAATCAGCACTCTTCAGATTCAATCCATTAGAAAATGTTCTGTTAGCATTGATCTCAAAGATACAAAACTGATGATCCGACCCAGAATACTGTTGATCCGTTTTCCACTTTGAAACGAGGTGAAAGCTCCAACGATTTGTTATTGTGAGGTCAATGATAGATTGCCCATTCCTCCTACAAATGTAGGCGCAGAGCCCTTATTTTGGAGACTTAAATTATAAAGAGCCATAAATTCTTCTAGTCTTTCCCCACGATAATTCGTTAGCGAGTCCAACCACAACACACTCCTGGCATTAAAATCTCCAGATATCAGAAGAGGTTTATGCTGTTTATCACAGTAGTCGACTAAGGGTTTAATCATACCACTAACATCATCCCTTGTAATATCGGCATAATAACTTGCAACGATGAGACTCTTATTGCTAGAAGTTTTTATTGTGCAAACAACCAGATCTTCTGTGCAGAACTTAGGAATCTGTGAGATAATCAAATCCCGGGATGCTAATATTGCTGCTCTAGGTTTCGGTTTGTCATGAACGAAGAGAGAAAACCCCTCGAACCGTGCAACCGTTGCACCACCCCGAGCTAAATTAGGCTTATAAATACTAGGTTGCTATCAGTTTCCAACAAACGCATACTAAGCTCCGTTGCACAGGTGATTCGTTTACCCATATTTATTTGTGTGCATCGCACAGTGCTGTAGTGGGAAGCAGTTTTTGAAGGAGACATTTATATTGTAAAAAAGTTTGGGTTGATCCATTAAGGAGTATAATATACAATGAAAGTTTTAATTATAATTACTTTTGGGTCTGAGTCAAAGATTCAGGTTCTTTTGAGGTGCAGTCACGTGTACGTTTTTTGCACTGTGACTCCGGGCTATTAAAAGCCCTTTTTATTTTATTTTGCTCGGTATCAGAGTTGGTCTGCTTCATTGGGATTGATGAATTCCTGTGCATCACTTTGATCCACTCATCTCTCATCCCAGAGATTTTCCCAACTCTATGTTTAGACATATTATTACCTGGTGTTCCATCAGAGGCCTCTGACTCATTTGTTGAGGTCATCTCGGGTATTGGGGGGCGCCTATTGATTTTTCTTCGTTGCTTAGAGAAATCGTTACGTCTTTCGTTTGTTCTTCTTCCTCGTCCTCGCCTTCTTCCTCCTCCTCATGCTGGGCAGCCTCTTCGGTAGCTCTTCTTTCCTCCGCTCCAGAGATCCTTATCGGAAGCCAAGTCCTAGCCTGAAGTTTTTATTAAACTCTGCATAAGTTACTTTTTGAGAGGAAGGACATTTAGCTTTTGTGTGTCCAAACCGAAGGCATTTGAAGCACTGCACCAATTGTAAAGAAGATGAGAGTTCAACCTTTCGGCCTCCTACTGGTATAACAGTCGGTAGTTTTTTCCTCGGTTTTATGCGGAACTTTACTTTCCCAGACATAATTGATCTAAACATATTAGAGAATGATTTGTCCCCATCGTTCTCCGTCTCAACAAAGTGAGGAACATTTTCAAATTCTCCAACGACATCTCCATACTCATTCATGATCTCCTTTAACTCTTGTAAGTTAGTCTCAGATCCATTTTTTATTATAACGTCGATGGGGTTTTGAGCTTCTCGTGCACTTTCAAGTCCTCTTACTTTGACTTCTTCATTCAAATGAACGGGTCCTTTAATAAATTCAAATTGTGTAATAACGTTTATGGGGTGCTTTAGTTTTATAATTATATAGCCTGCAGCACTTTTACAATCGTTAATCCTCATTACATCTTCTCCTCTCATGTTGAGAATTTCAAATAATATTTTATAATGACTATTTTAGGTGATAATCCTCTCAAACTTTTGCCATCATTATCTCTCCATTGTATAAATAATTTTCATAGAGGGTTAGTATTAATATTTTATATTCACGTTTTGGGTCTTTGTGATGCTGGAGTAAGACAGAGGCTCGCTTTTACCAGTTGATCTCCCTGTAGCAGAGGAGTCTTCGATTGGCATATTTTATCTTGGTCTTCGCGCTTGTTTATTTGTTCAATATTTATTTGTTGTGAGGTATACTACACCATAAAAAAAATTATCTATGAAAATATATAATGGGTCCCATTGATCGAAGTTTGATTTTGTGAATTAACCACATAAGCTTTTTAATTTTTAAATTGAAGTAAATTTCTACATTTTTTCTTATTTTTTTACTGAAAAGTGAAGGACATAATCGCACATTTCATCATTTTAATTTCAGGGGTTTTTTTTAAAATACTATTCATAAGACAAGGTTAAATCTAAATGTTATTTATAAATTTAATAACAATGAACATAAAAAAATTGAATGTGGTGAGTTCCATATCTTTCAGTATATATATATTACATTAAGGGGTATTATAGAAACTTAAATTAGGATATTAAAATTTTAACCCCCCCGCAAAAGTTGAGTCATAGAAACTAATTTGATTGTAGAGAAATGGATTTTTTTCAAATCTCTTTATTATTTAGAATGTATATAAAAAGGTATATATAAATAAAATAAACAATATAGTTATTATATTATTTTTGAATATATTTATTTTTCACATCTTAATTTTCATACAGTATATTGGCACATAAAATTAAAGTGTTATTCTTCTTTGTTTAAATTTGAGGAGTTTTTTCTTGACACATGGTTGATAATATATGTATATCTATGACGTTGAATTATTCCAGAAACTTTTGCAGAAACCTCTGTACTAGTTTACAGCTCTTTCCACTTTAATTTTATGTGACCAAATATACTGTATGAAAATTAAGATGTGAAAAATATAGATGTGAAAACATGTGAAAAATAAATGAATTCAAAAATAACTTAAAAACATCAACATAAGTACCTTCTTATTCTTTTTCCTTCTTAAGCTATAAAAGAACCCTAGTAGGAGCTGTTATTAAAAAATGGTTGGTGCGTCAGCACTTATGTTCATTCATTGAAACTAAATATATTTGACGGAAATTTGCAAAAAAATATCACACTCATAAATTGGTCATCGCTAAATTTAGTAAAAGTAATTTTTCAATGAGTTTTAACAAAAAAGTTTTGCTTCATAACGAAACCTTTGAAGCAATTGGGGGGGGGGGTCTAGCCAAAATCCATTTTTCTAGGATCATTTAGTTTCTTATGACTTTCGCGGGGGGTGGTATTTTGATATCTTAATATTAGGTTCTATAATACCCCCTAATATATATATATTCTTGCTATGCTGCCTTCACAAAAGCTTAGAACTTCACTGCCCCCTGTGTCAGGTGATTTGTCTCTAATGAAGAGATTAAGAATAATTAGGCAAGAAATTGGGTTATAAAATACTTTTCGATATTCTGTAATTATAACGTCTAAACCAGGGACCCTTAATGATCTATGGCCTTCATTAGAGCGTTAACTGAGGGACTACTATGTTTATTTTTCATAAGAGTTCCAAGATTACTTTTAAAATTTGACAAGACACAAAAAGTGTTACAGATTTGATATATAATTTATTTAAATGTTATTAAATCATATTACTAAAAAATTAAGATTAAATATTTTAATCGATTCCCTAACAAACAGTATTTTAAATGAATATATCCATATATGTATATATATATATCAGGGCTGGGATTCGGTAGAAAAATCTACCGCCGGTTCGATATTCTGTATATACCGAATACCGATCGATATCGGTAAGTTGTAGATTTTATTATATTCTACAGTATCGATCGATATTCGGTACGATAGATTAGAAAGAGAGATAAATTATTTATGTATCTGTTTTTACTTATTCATATGCATTAAATATCGGAACGCTTATAACAAAGGACAATTAAATATATCATTTCTTATATTTATTAGATATTATTTGAAATTTAATACATACTAATCTTATATAATTATATATGTACTTGGATTTTGTAGGAAATGGAAGGCTATAGCAATCTTTTTCATTAACTGTCTCTTATTGTCCGATATAAATGCACTTTCAGGTACTAGAGTATTCAATCCATAGCATAAGCTTATATTGAATGTCTATTTATGTATCTGCTCTATAATACTATAAGTTGTAGTTGTTTATTTATTTTGCGAAGTTCAAGTTTTTCACACAAGGGAGCGCTTGGGCAAAGCCACAGTTGAAGGACGATGTTTCTCTATGATGGGAATAAGCTCTCTATATCTTTATGTATCTATGTGAATGTTACAAAAGTCATACTTTCAAATATACCGTACCGATTGTCAATCGGTACGATATTCGGTAGTTTCTACCGAATATCGTAAAATTGATTCGGTATTTGAAATCTACCGTCGGTAGTATCGAATACCGATTTAGATTTGGTAGTCACAGCTCTGATATATATACTATATATGACTCCCACACACATTAAATAGCTATAACACTGTGCAACAAAAAATTGCCAACGGCCAAAACTTTCAAAAATTGATTCTATGGAGTCCATGCATGATAAATTGCTATTTCGAACAATGGGTTTTTGTTTTTCTGGCCACATTAAAATTTTAAAATTTTCATGTTTAAGGCCAATGGTACATACGGATCTATGATTTTCAGGGACAAGGCAGCAATTAACATTAATGCATTACCAATACAATTTCGAAGAAAGATCCAATAAATCTATTGTACAGTAATATTTCCAAAACTCTGATTATGTAATGAGATAATTGCATTATAGTCGTAAAAAATGGGACAAAACGGACACTTTCACGTTAAGATAGATATATCACTCATGGACAATTTTTTCAGCTGCAAAGTTATATTTACATACGTTCCAGGCTTTAGAATAGCCATCGAGACCATTAAATAATTAAAAAACGACTTTATTATCGAATAATTGAGAAAAACCATTAGGCACCTATGCTCCTCATATCTATGATCATCGTTCTAAAGGTTTCGTGGATTGTTAAAATTTTCTTCGTTCCGTAACAAAAGGATTAATACTAATATAATTTATATATATTAATTTAAAGTTTAAATTGTGGCCAGAAAAACGAATATCACGACTAAATAATCATATATCTGTAATCCCCATTCTCTAAATTACTAGATTCATTTGTTTTTTGCGTTGGCAAGACAAAAGTCATTTTTTTTTGTTGCATAGTGTAATATGACTTCAACTACTATGAATACCTATCAAGGACATATAAAATTACAACTCATTCATATAAATGAACCCATCATTTCTGTGATAGCTTATAATAGTCTAGCCATGTCAATATTATATACATATCCATTGATCAAATGCATAGATTAATTAAAGCAAGTCTTTAGTTTTCTATACAAATATACATAATCCTTGCATTAAAAAGCCATAATTCTTATTTACTTCTGTTTACATAGCTTTTTTATACATTTTAAAGTGTATCAAATAAACTCAATATTTGACTAAAACTAAAGCATTAAGTACTATTTTAATGTAGCAGTATTTTATTATTGAACAATTGGTAATTCCTATTTAATTCATGCAAAGAAGAAAAATATATTTTTTTTAAAATCATTTTGTTATTCTTTTTTTTGAAAATAACTGTTAAATAACTATATATATATTATTCAACGAATTATACTATATTCAAGGAAACTGTATGTATTTCAAGTAAGGAAAAACGTAATATAAAAACACATTTTTATACCTTAAATTTGTTACCAACTTCAAACCGAACGTACATTTACAACAAAAATGGCACAATGACATGGTTAAAAGCAGAAATCATATTATATAGCCATATAGTGTTAAGGCGTGTTTAACTATAAATGTTGTTGCGAAGATTCGAATCCCGAAAGGGGAGGGTCATTTTTGGTCTATCATTAATAAGATCCTAGGTTCGAGTGACTAATTATACGCTAGTATGCTTATTTATATCCTGTTGGATGCAATTCTATTGAACCAAGTGGCACAAAAAATCATATTAAATGATAAAAAATCTTATCTATGTTACTGAGTATATAGAACTTGAATGTTTATTTTGTGTCTACTTTATTTACGGACGAAGGAAAACCTTTGGACCAATCAATTTGATATTCTTATGACTTAATTACGAGACATTTCTACGAGTTTTTCCCCAGAAGTCCTGTAAGTCTGAATGATGTGGTTTTAGAGATCCTCAGTGGTCTAAGACTCTTGTAGATCTTCCAGGCATAGTTGACAGAGTTTATATTGACGCTCAAGTACAATTTCCTCTCGCCATGCAATCGGTACAACTCTAATTTCTAAGGAACTTATATAGGGAAGCTTACATTTGTGTGTAAAAAAAATGTGAGGGAGTTAAGAGGAGTACTTTTAATAACCATTTAAGAAAGGTTCTCCTTGATAGATTTGATAAAAAAAGGACTAAGAATCAAATATATAACTCGTTAATCAATATAAGAATATATAATGTTCCTATAGTTATGTTCATTTTTGCTTTTACGTAACTTTGATAAATATATTTCATTGTTCCCTTAAGTGTATTTTATTTTTTGAATTATATGGATTCTTTTACGATTGAATTGCATAACTTTTACTGCATATTATATATATTTATCTACCTTTCTAATTTGATAAGAAGGAAATACATTGTATACGTAATGCAGCATAACTTACTCTGTCCATCATTAAAACTGTCCCTTAGCTTGGGTTTTTCAACCTGAGGTCTTTGTGTTGAGTATTCAATTTTATGGTTTTCATGATATACCAAGCAAATATATAATTTTCCCATATTTGTCTATTCATTTCCTTCCATTATTTTTCTTTGAAGTACCCAAAAGTGCTGGATTATATTAACTACTAGTAGTTTTATAAAACATATAAAATTTTATTGAATATCGTTTTACTCTTAACAAAGTCATGATTTAACTAACTGATTTATGAACTTATGGATAATGGACTTTTTTCTTTAGCTATTAGGATCAATGAACTCAGGATAACGGTTTATGAAAGTGCAATAGATTTTATTTAACCTTCAATTCGATTTGAATGTATTGTTGAGTCTTTCTATAAACAATATCGAAGATGTTTGTAATTCTTTTCTATTCTGACTATAACCCAATCACTAGATTATCACCGTAAAAGAGAAAAACAACAAGAAAAGGTTTGATTCGATCTGACACTAAGTCAGCCATATCCGCTTTGATTGACGCTTCTTTTTTTTACTGACGTGACACCGATTCCGAATTGTGTGGCTGCGTTATTTATTCAAGTGATTGACATTTATTTGTATGTCTATTTTGAATAGTAAATAAAGTCTTAACAAAATAACTAGTCTAATATGGAATCGGAATTTTTATGCTTAATAAAGTAAATGTATGGTAAAGATATCAAGGAACTTATTTTGCAGTGTTTTTTTATTCCATCTCATGAAGACGACTTCAATTACAATCACTTACATAATATCTTTGTTTGGAGTGCCGGAGATTATCAAGCGATATTTTTCGTTTTATATTATTAGTGTTCTACATACATGAGAAACGGCCTAGGATGTAGCTTATTTTTTGAAGAATGAATTATAAAATGGATGGCTCCTTATTGCAATTTTATGTTCAATCAATTTTGATTATTTTTTTGCTTGAAAATTTATGGCATATTTGGAGACGCTTACATATACATATGTAGTTTGTTGTACATATAATACATAGTAAAACAAATTAGGTAATTGCTTTCCAAGGTATATGTATATATATAACATATAATTGGTATATATATACTATGATTCATCATAAGTTAAGTCGAGGGCGTCGAGGTCTGGGGAAGAGCTGGGACAGATGTCACACGGCCAAAAAAATCGCAACACTTTTTCTGCTTCTGGGTTCCCGTTTTTTGGGCTTAGAGAGATACAAAGTATATGTAATGAAAGCTTAAATCCTTTAAATTTTGAATCTTATTGACAGCAAAGATAAATAATTTATATTTCCTGACTTCTCAGTCATAAAATCTATATTTATTTGATAAGGAAAAAACTATTTTTCAGACTATAAAGGATTTATAAATCATTCGGAATAAAAGTAAGTGAATAAAATCTTATAAATATATATTTATATTGAAGTAATGCTCAACAAAAATTAGTAAAGTTATTTTATTACTAAATAAAAGGCCATCAAATCAATTATGCTTTCGGAAAGCCTGATAAAAGTGATTTTAGCTCTCAAGTATTATAAAATATATCCCTGAAAGTTATTTGTATTAAAAGCAAAAAAAGATGAAATATATACTGGACGTCAATGGCTATTTAAATCGATTTGAGGTAATAATGTAGGAGACAATCGATCCAAAATATAGGTATTTTTCTAGTATGTCAATATGTAGTGAGATTTGCCTCTCCTCTGCAAACAAGAAATGGATTTTCGTGGAGGATTATTTGAATAACACACAATAACTGGAGAATGCCTGACGTCAAACATGGAAAAATATTTATATTTTGATAGATATATATTCAGTTTAACAAAAGCCTACCGGTGAATTTTTTATTGTATTATCAACTCTCAATGTTGAGGGCGAAGGTTCGAATACTCCCGAGAGGAAAATATGTATTTGGTCACCTCATTCATAATACCTTAGGATTTATAGACTTTTTTAGATGGTGGTGAGTTTATTTATATCCAAAAGGATACAAATGTTTCGAACCAAATGGAGTAAAAAACCTATTTGTGCCCATTTCCTATTAATGTACATGTTTAACAAATACCCGTCTAATAAATTGCTATCGAACTAAAGTTATGTTCCCACTCAATGTGAAATTATCAGCAATGAGACAAGTTGGACATCTAGACTAAAAGTTTGTATTCTTTAAAAAAATGTTAGTTGAAATTATTGTTTATTTTTGAAATTAAAGGCATTAAATGCGCGTTATCGACCAGATCCTTCTACTGATCATAAGATTATCGATATGACTTTACGGTACAAACCAAAAAAGAAAAGTTTTAAGATTCCTAGATGGCTTTTGGGTGAGGAAAGTTTTAAAGAAAAATTGGCCTCGAATCTCATAAGAAGAACAAGTCGAATATCTTCTAGAGAAGCCTACCCATTATTTGTTAATGTAATAACAAATACTGTGAAGAGGTTTGTGAAAAAACAGCAAGAAAAAAATGGCCAAATCCCAAGACGAAATTGAGGATGCCCTTACCGAATTTTTACAAAAACAATTACTTCCGATTTGGTCCATGAATATAGAATTATGGACATTGCTGAAGCTGAAATGGGTAGGAAAAGGGAGATAGAAATGAATCCATATCGTAGATATAAACTTCTTCCTCACAATAATAAATCTTCGGCTTCCACTATAAGCTACATCGTCGAGGGTAATCAAATATTAAAGAGACCTGAAGAAATCCTTGCATATTTCCACAAGAGGTTTTCTAAAATTTTAGGTGGAGAAAGAATAAACTTCCTCAAGAAAAAACACATTCGTAATTCTTCTATCTACACAAAAGATAATATTTTAGATTATATCAAAAAGTCTTATAAAGATAATAAAGCTTCCGGTCCTGACGGTATTTGTGGTCGAATCTTCTCTCTTGTTCCGGATGAAGTGGTTCCATATCTCTTGGCAATGGGCAAACACATAGAGAGAACTGGAAAAATGCCTTGTGCTCTTACTAAGGGTCGCATAGCCTTAATTCCAAAGAAAGGGGATGGGAGTGATTTTAACCATTGGAGGCCTATAACTATTTTAAATGATTTTTATAGAATTTTAGCAGGCGTTTTAACAAAGCAAATAGAACCCATTTTAAATCATAAAATTACAAATGAACAAAAGGGCTTTTTAAAAAACCGCAAAATTACTGATATTTCTCGAAATATTATAACGGCGATCGAATCGGTAAAGAATCGTAAAAAGTTTGGGGCCCTTATAGCAATAGATTTTAATAAAGCGTTTGACTCCATTAGACACGACCATATTTTACAATCGGTTAAAAGGCTCCTTCCCAAGCGTTTCTTCAATCCCGTAAGAGCAATGTTGCTCAACGGCTCCTCCATAATCTCTTTAGATGGCATCAATAGTGCTCCCATTCTTCTCAACGGAGTTGTAGGCAGGGCTGCCCAGTTGCTCCTCTTCTCTTTGTTGCTGCGTTAGATGAGTTGACGAAGACGTTGTCAAGGAAATACTTAGGGTTTGGTGTTTCCTTCAACAATGAAAAACATCTTATTGACTTATACGCCGACGACATTACCTTGATGATTGAGGCAAACTCGGACATACAACTTATTAAGAGGATAAATATAATTTTATCATATTTTGTTAAATTTGAACTCAAAACTGGCCTTGCTATAAATAAAAGCAAAACTGCTATACTTCCATTGGGATCTTGGAATCCGTGCAGCTCTTCTTTGCTCCAGAACTGCAGGGTTGTTGAGTCTGTTAATATTCTTGGCATTGAATGGATGAGAGACGGAGTCTCAAAAGTTAACTGGGTACAAATGAACACAAAGATATATGGTCAAATTAGACTATGGCGAAACTTATCTCTACAAAAAAGAGTCGACCTTTATAATTCTCGTGTGGTTCCATTCGTTTTGTATAGAGCCACATCCATCCCATCTCTTGCTGAATTAGCACTTAAAGAAGAAGATTGTTGGCTGGGGACTCTTTTTTACAAAACATATCTTCCCTCATTGAAGCGTCCCAAAACCTATGTAGGAGGTGGACTTTGTCTTCTTATTGAAATTTTGCCAAAATATTATCTAAGAATCGTGCAGAAAATGGGTGTATTTTATAACAGGGACTGGAGAAAATATTTTACGTCTTCGCAATTTTACAATTGGTTATACATGGGTACTCTTTTAACTAATCAGGACTTGGAAAACTTTTCGCCATTTTTAGCTTCAATTCAGAGAATTTTATGGAAGTTGGAACCCTCAGTTCAATCGGACACGACAATAGATATTTTATACCAAAATAAAGACAAAAAACCTTTTATAAAAAGATTTGGTGATCCTGTCATTTTAGAGCGAACTGCCTTAACACAAGCGATTTTTACTGCCCACGATTTGGTTGTGAATTCAAGTTTTAACGTGGCAAGGTTCAAGTTTCCTCTTAAACGTTCACTTAGTTTTATGTGCCCTTCCAAGCCATGGTTTTTAAAATTTGAATGTGGTAGGAAGAGTTATGATGGAGCGAGATCTATATCAGAGTCCTACTTAAGTTTGCTTAACCTTCCCTCTTCATGGAGTAAAATAATTTTACAATCAACTAATGGGATTGCTGATGGTTCTAAATTTACAGCTCAATTACAAATTTCAGGGATGCTCATTAAATTTCAGAATCCTTGTATGAATTGTGGATTTTTATTAAATAATATCTTACATGCATTTGCCGATTGTCCCATTCTTCAAATAATTAAAAGATTTTTAAAACTAAACATGTGTCAAAACGGCGATATATCTCCGAATATTTTAAAAGCTCTCATTCTCTTTGGAAATAATAATTTTTTTTAAATACCCCCCCTAGTCACAAAGCAATTCAATGTACATTACAAAATATAAAATCTTTCTTAGCACTAAAAATAACGACAAATGCCTATGTAGTCGAAGAAGACCTAAGGCCCATCATGATTGGTGCTTCAGCTCGCTACGCTGCTCTCTCAATCAAAATCCCGGATGTAGGAGCGCCAACGTGGAAGTGGGCTGGCGATATAATTAAATATGTCCCTGAAAGATCAAAGCTCTACATCAGCACCATCAAAAGGATTTTAAGAAGACATCGTGCTTTTTTAAACCAAACCAATAAATGATTTGTCCTTTTATATAAGGTTATTCTTCAGGGCAGTAAATATGAACTACAATGTTCATTTATGTATTTTCGCAACTGCCCTGAATAGTTTTACTCTGTTTCTGTATATAATTTTAGTGTATTTTATTTTACACTGTATAAAATTTTGCAGTCAACCGAATAAAATGTTTTTAACCGAAAAAAAAAAAATTAATATATGTTTGTATTAAACTTTCCTTATTCATAACCACTTTAATTAAATAACTGTACATCACTTTAAATTTCAGTACAAACCTTTATTCTGTCCGAATACCATAAGTGGAAACCACTAACAATGGTGCAATACTTTTCTTTAATGTGTTTAAGGTACTTAACTCAAGGAAAAGCTCATAAGTTTCAACCTCTGATGAGATATCATTTAAATATGCAATCCTTTGTAGTAAAACGTGTATCCATCACTTGTAACAAAATTAAGGTCTTTGTTTGCCCTGGGCTGAAATTTCTAAATTGAGTCCCATTTTTACGTAGATTCCAAAAATGCCACTCAAATATCGTCCGAAAAAAGGTTTGGACTTTATGGCCTTTTTTGAAAATCAAGATTTTCATCATTTCTAATGGTCAGGCCCAGTTATCTTCGTGCAAAGTAAGAATAACACAAATGTCAGTGATATATTTTTCTACTATCTCTGCATTTCAAATCAGTTTTATAATTTATATATCTTGCGTACAATTCGAAATAATCGGCTTTATATTTCAAAAGTTGACCATATTTTAGTGTTCTATTTAAGCGGCTATATTTTTTTGTTTCGCGTCTATTGACTATAATCAATATGTAATATATTTTTGGTATATGTCCATACATTTTAGAACAGTTTTTATAATTTCGATATCTGGCATGAAAGTAAAGAAAGATCAATTAGTAGGACGAAGCAAACAAAGACCTTAATTTGTTACGTAGTGTAGTTCGTCCTACTAAATTGATCTTTTCTTTACTTCATGCCAGATATCGAAATTATAAAAATATTAAGATATTTATAAGTATTTATTTTCATTGTTATGTCTCTTGTTTCGATTTTTAATCATAAAAAAATATATATACATATATATATATATATATATATATTTATACGTTCGTCGTTCTGAAAATAATTGGCAACTTTTTTAGAAAGGAAATTTTTCTCGCCATTCTGAAAAAAGTGATGACAGTTTTTTAGAAAGCAAACAAAAATCAATGTTTTTTTTGTTGGTGCAAAAACGGCAATAACTTTTGTCTTTTTTAGCGGCAAAAACGAACTACGAACGCTAATGATTTTTTACGATTTTACGATTACAAATGAACGACAAATTAACAAATCATATATATATATATATTTCAGACTTGTTGATTTATCGTTCATTTGTTGTCATTCGCGAACGTCGTTCGTTGTTCGCGAACGATGAACGACAAAGTTTTTGATGAACGACGAACGATAAGGAAATTTCCTTATCGTTCGTCGTTCGATTTTGCGCCAAATAAAGACAAAGATTTTTATTTTTATGAGACAAATTTCCTTTTAAAAAAACTGCATCACTTTTTCAGAAATTTTTTTCTAAAAAAAAAAACGATGTCAATTTTTTTCGGAAAGGCGAACGACAAACGAACGATAAATTAAGAACGATTCAATTTAAAATGAACGAGGAACGATAACTTTTGGCGAACGACAAACGAACGACAATTTTTCGTGAACGTCAACAAGTCTGATAAATATATAAAGAGTGATTTACTTAAATTGAGACTCACATATTACAAACTACAATCTTTGTATTAAATTTAGACAAGTAATTTTTTAACAAAAATGATAGCACAATGTGTATTTACAAAATGTATTTAATTAAATTTTAACATATCCTTGTTTGGCCTTCACTACAGCTTTGAACCTCCTCACGGTGGAGGCAACACAGGCAGGAATCTCTTCCTCAGACAAAGAGGCCCAGGCCTGAATCAGATTCTTCTTTAGATTCTCCACCGATGGCCAGGACTTGCTACACACCCTTGTCTCCAGAATGGACTATATTCCAAAGTCCATTGGGTTCAGATCTGTTGAGAAGGGAGGCCACAAGTCTTTGGACCAAAAGTCTGCAAACATATCAGTGCAGAAGCTTTGAACCAATTTGCTGGTATGGGATGGAGCTCCATCTTGTTAGAACAGTAAAAGAGCCGTAGGATACTCTCTTTGTACCCATGGGACGACCTCCTTTGAAAGAAGATGCAGGTATACCGCCTGGTCGATCTTCACGCCCTCCTCGACAAAGATAATTGGGGCCTTCTTCCCGTCCGACGTCACTCCCGCCCAGACCATGACTGAGGGTGGCTTTTGCCTTCTGAAGAGCGTCCTCAGCTGCACGGGGATGTCTTCCTTTTTTTAGATAAAACCCGGTCATTCTTACTGTTGTGGGTCTGACTACATCATCTGCGTAGAGATCTATTAGATGTTTTCCTTCATTGAAGGAGATTCCAAACCCATTATATTTAAGTACAAAACATTTACAAAAATAAAAACCTTTTATTTTATTATTTGACACTAAGATACAAACGTTATTTAATTAATCACATCAAAGGAAACATCATCGTTCCTAACTTTTTTTAGAGCGATGCAATGCCCTCCCAGCAATAAATAAGAGCGATGCTAAAAAATGCATTAATAATATTAATAAATTAGGACAAAATACAAAAGAGAGATGACAAAGAAAGGAAACTATTTCAGGACGATAATAATAAAGTATAAGAATAATTGTTTTCTTTTACATCGATCAAGCTTATCAATTAATGGCTTCTCACAATGGATATATAAACACACACTCATAATTAAAGGGTATAATAGAGGAACTTCATTGACTTTTAGGCCTAGTAGGGAGATGAAGGCAAATAAGGCTTGATGGAAGAAAAGGCGTACGTAGAGGTATGTTTTGGAATAGAATGATGCGAAGGTTGTTGTTTGGCTTTAAAGAAGGGCTAAGGACGTCGAGAGGATGACCTTAGCTAAGATCATCCCATCTACAGTGCTGTCAGGCTGTGCTCATGATTTGCGAGCTCTCAAAACAAAAGAAAAAGGAGGGATAATATTTTATTATAATTTGTTCCATTTTAAAACCGTTCATTTCAATCAGTAACTCCGCCGAAGGAGGTATTGTTTTCACTGGCGTTGGTTTGTTGGTTGGTTTGTTTGTCAGCAGGATAACTCAAAAAGTACGGAACGGATTCGGATGAAACTTTGTGGAGTTGTTGGAAATGCCAAAAGAAACAAGTGATTAATTTTGGCATCTCTGAGTGCAGAATTAAGATGCAAAATGAGCTAAATACTAATAAATATTTCAAGTTAGCCTACTCTGCCAATAGATGTCGATGTGCAGTGAAATCGGGTGCCAGGAGCGTCTTTCTCTCGGAATTTCCGTCGAGGGGAACCCTCCCCCGTCCCTCTACGCCGCCCCAGTCGTGAAAAATTCGCCTCGGAAGACTCATAAGGACCCCGTTACGGCGGAGGTTTGCACTCTCTGAGTGTATATATGCCTCTAGTTTTTATGTTTTTTCATGGAATGAGCCATGCTTTTAAAGAGAAGCATCTATGATGGACGACGAACTTTTTATTGAGTAATAACCTATTGTATATTGCAAAAATATAATTAATTAATTATTGCAAGGTAGCAAGCTTGTATACATTCGTTTTTGAGTTTAATTCATTAGCAAATATATATTTTTTAGTAATAATACTAACTTTTAATTGGCCGTCATTTCTTAAAGTTATTTATTCACTATTTTGACAAGCTATTAATATGTATATATTCTAGTATATAAGGACAGTGTCATTACAAAACCCTTTTTCCTAATAAATTCTGGGCATTTATGTAAAATCTTAAGTATATGTTTAAGAAAGTAGCAGCTTTCATGATTTTTATATTTTAAAGACATAATGTATACGTGTTTCAGTCCAAAATTGATAAAGTGTCTATAAAATACAGTATTGCCCGCATGTTAAGCATATAGTCCCCTAAGAGTGAAAACTGTAAAAGACTCAGTCATTATATGTTAGGGGAATATTTTTATATTTTAGTTATTGTTCTTGAGTGTAGATTTTGAAAAGTTGGTGTAACCGCATACAGTAAATATTATATATCGAAATAAATCGACTTATAAAAGTCAAGTGACACTAAAGAACAGTAAAGAATATTTACTACTATCTGCCCCTCTCTCCTTTTAATATATTAATACCTCATCAGATGGGGCGACATACGTTTCTTTCTCTTTTCTCAAAGACAATATATATATTATATATATCAGAGCTGGGATTCGTTAAAAAAATCTACCGTTGGGATCCTAGGTTCGATAGACTAATTTTAATGCTATAATGCTTATTTATATCCTATCGGATGCAATTCTATCGAACCATATAGGCAAAAAAACAAAATCTACCGTCGGTTCGATATTCGGTATATACCAAATACCGATCAATATCGGTATTCGGTAGATTTTATTATATATCGACAGTATCGATCAATATTCGGTACGGTAGATTAGAAAGAGAGAGAAATTTATTTATGTATCTGCTCATTGACTTCTTCATATGCATTTATTATCGGACAATTTATAACAAAGGACAATTAAATACATCATTTGTTATAATTTATTAGAGATTATTTGAAATTTAATACATACTAAACATATATAAATTATATATGTACTTGGATTTTCTAGGAAATGGAAGGCTATAGATCTTATTGTCCGATATTAAATGCACTTCCAGGTACTCTAGTATTCAACACATAGCATATGCTTACATTGATTGTATCTTTATGTCTCTATGTGAATGCTACAAAGTCATGCATTCAAATATATCGTACTGATTGTCAAATCGGTACGATACTCGATATTTCTACCGAATATCGTATAATCGGTTCGATACTTGAAATCTACCGTCAGTAGTATCGACTACCGATTTACATTCGGTAGTCGCAGCTCTGATATATATATATCCCATTTATGATATTTATCATAATTTACATTAATTAAATGAGGAGTCCGTCATTTACTCCGTTATTATACGTTTAAATGGCACAATAACATGTGCAATCATGGTGGGTTAAACAAAACAAAAAAATATTTTTAAAAGATTATATATATAGAATACACAATGTCCTTTATCGAATGTCCTTCAGATTATATACAACTATCGAACTAAGAGCCAAATAATTATTATCAAGGAATGCAAAACATATAATCATCATTCTCCAACGTGCAATAAATAAGGTTTATCCTAAAGCCTCTCAGGTGTGTTTTGTTTTATGATTTGCCTATTGTTTGTTTTATAAGTAGTTCCTTATTTATCATTTGAATAATAAATTTGAATCCATTTGGTTAAGAAAAAACGTCCTTCTCAAAGAAACCCCTTCTCATTGTTTACAGAGTCAACCAATGCACTTGAGGAGTCTGATAGCTACTATATCATGAGCCTCGAGATGAAGGACAGCTGAGTGAACGAGGATTCCAGGGCCTAGAGGGTCCAGCACTTTCCCTGAAGAGTGGACGGACAAGCGAGCTAGTGAATGGAAGCTTCGTGGCGGGAAGCGCGGCACTCTCTGGAAGCTCCGAGGAGGAAAGCGTGGCCCCGAGTGGAAGCTTCGAGGTGGAAAGCGAGTGCCCGAATGGAAGCTTCGAGGCGGAAAGCGGTTCTTAAGAACGGCTCTGGAGGACAGGAGATTCGTAGAGGGTGGTGATGATGATGATGAATGGAGGCAAGAGTCTCGTGTCGGGAAGAGGAACGTTCTTGGGGGTAAGAGAGTCCCTGGGAATTGGATGCTGAGGGGTGGAAAGCGGGCTCCAGTGAGTTGGATGCTGCGTGGAGGAAAGAGGTCCAATGGGTGGAAGTTTGATGCGGGTAAATCTATACATCTTTGATGTCTAATTAAATCTCTACAAATGAACCCAACAAAATCGGTTAAGCTCAATTATGCAAGCATCAATGGATTGATATAATATGAATTAACTTAATGTGAACTTAGGAATCGTATTGTTTGCATTCATAACGTCCAGTGAATTATTTAATAAATATGATGATTATATCTTTTTGGCTTCAATATTCTGGATTTGGTTTTTGGCCGTTATAAAAGCAAAAAGAAAGGAAAAAATAATTGTGGATAGAATAGTTAACCAAGCATATTTTTGGTATATTTTTACACACAAAAAATATAGAAAGTTTCAATTGTTACTTAATAATGTTAACAAAAGGAGGCGCGAGAGTAGTTGAATGCGTAGAACTTCTTGCAACTGAAAGGAAATATTTCGATTTACAGGAATTTTGGGATTGGACTTGTATATTTTTTTGACTTGACAAATTTATAGTTAATCAAGTGAAAAATACTTTTAACTGGATATGATAAAACTAATTATGAGGCGAGATTTGACACTACAAGTTTATTTTGTCCAAAGGATGCATTTGAACAGGATATCTTCAAATTCACAATAGCAGAGCTTCAGAAAAACATATAGAAAAAAATTCAATCAACAAGAAGGATGTTAAGACGAGAGGAATAGCCCAGATAATTTAGTGGATCGATGATATCAGCAATGATCCCAGAGATCTATAGTAATACTTTGTCAATAGGGGAGTAAAAAAACTTTCTATTTCCTTTTATAAGTAACACGCATGCTCCACCAAATACCAAGTTTCAAATAATTTTTTTTGTTACAAGTCATGAAAATACTAAACAAATGAAAGGATAACAGAGGCAAAGTTGAGTAAGGATATAGATTGTATTCATCGGGATGTAGCGTAAATGACAGCTCTCCTTTTAGGGAACAATATAGAGAGATTAGATTCAATCCAGAGATAAAGTTTAAAACATATTTTCTATATAATTTTAAAACATTAAAGTCAATATTGAATATTTAACTCCAGAACCAGATGAATCCATTTGAAAATGTCTCATTATGAATATAAAGTATCTAACAGATTTGTTGGAGAGTAGTGACCTTATATATTCTAAGAGACCTCTGCAATTCCCTTCCTAATTCATTCAAGTTGGACGTCATGTTATGTTTCTTTTTGCTTCGAGGAAGGGTAAAAATTGGGATTTATTTTATTAAAACAGATATTGTATTTTTTTCTTTTACTTAATAAGCACACACTTTGTGGGTACGCCGTGAGGGTGTATAAATTTATTTACCGTGGCATCAGAGGTATAATACTCCTATTGCTTAGTCGAATTCATCTGGACTGAACGAAAAATCCTTCAAAAGTCCCTTCATTGAGTATGTAGTTTTATACAGCAGTATATTACATCAACATTGACGTCATAGAAATATTGACATGCGTCATCTCTGACATCGCGATAAATAAATACAACCACTTCTATGTTGTGTGTACAAACGTATTGATCAAATTTATAGTTTTAATTTATTGAACTCCGAATTATATAGAAAGCATTAAAAGAAAAACGGGAAGGTCGAAGAGTGCTTCACTCACATGGTTAGAGCTGCAGGCTATCTAGAGGAGAAGGTCTTATTAAGACGCCCCAATGGGAAGATCCAAGGTTTAATTATCTAATTATAACAATAAATACTTATATATATATAAATACATCAAAGACTTTTGGTTATTTGTTCAAGGATCTTTTAAGAAAGGAGTTTTTTAAAGAACCTTATGAGATATAGAATATGTTTTATTGGTAGAGAAGATTTTAAATTTATTTTTTGGAGGAAAGGATTCCATCAAATCAGTTAGACAAAATGATGAAACTCAGGATTGAATATATATTTACCCATTTCTTCTATCCTTTTTTCAGAAGACCTCAGCGGAGTCCAAAGTAGATTTCTAAAGTCTCAAGCGGATCCACGTTTTACTACCTTCAATAATGATAGCCATTTTGTTCATTTCTTCATTCTCCCTTTCAAAGGATTTTCGAGTCACGAATTATCATCATAATTACCAGAGTGGTGGCCTCCCAACCCCCTCCTCCTCTCCAACCTAGCCCTCATCAGCTTAAAAATGTGCAACAGTTTGATGGAATGCGGTGATTAACTTTATTCTCAAGGATACCAACGTTAATTATTATATTTTTGACCAAGGCTTATTTGATTCCCTTTTTTTCTCCTTGCTTTGTGTTCTCTCATCTAAATTATAAATAAACAACAAAAAAACGCCCAGAAATATAGTTTGATCATTATTTTATTATATATATGTGATTTTATGGCATGGGACAGGATGTAACTGAATAATAAACATTATACTATTATCCCTTATTATTACCTCCGCCGAAGGAGGTATTGTTTTCACTGACGTTGGTTTGTTGGTTGGTTTGTTGTTTGTCAGCAGGATAACTCAAAAGTGCGGAACGGATTCGGATGAAACTTTGTGGACTTGTTGGAATGCCAAAAGGAACAAGTGATTAAATTTTGGCATCTCTGAGTGCTTCTTTAAGATGCAAAATGAGCTAAATACTAATAAATATTTCAGTTAGCCTACTCTATCAATAGATGTCGCTGTGCTGTGCTCTCCTCTTTGATGACGTCAGTTTCTTTTTCTTTCCATGTACCTCTAGAGTGTAAATAAAGGGGCAGTGCGTAGAGGGTTGGAAATGACAAAAAGACCAAGTGATTCATTTGGTGGGGATCGGCGGAGGTTTGCACTCTCTGAGTGCTTCTAGTTTGTTCTATATTTTATGTCTATGATCCTCTTATCATCAGATATGATGAAACAAAAAAATCATCAATTGTGTACGAGAAATTACTTTATTCATTTAATATGTGATATTGAGATATTATAGTCAAAAGATTCGTGCATGGCATGGATTGAAGTATATAAAGTGAGGATTATTTTTATTTTGGAGTTGATGTTCTATCCTCAACAGAGGCGAGTGCTGCCGTATTTCACAATACCAGCTGTTTTTTATTCGGGTTCGTTTATTTTCACCACGGTAAATGTCCTGCTTTGTGGTGTTTAGATACATCCTTTTAGAATTCGCGGGTCCAACAGAGGCGTGTAGAACGGGTTTCGAAAGAGAATCCATGAAAGGCCCGATGAGGGAATACAATCCATTAAAGCAAATGATGACGTGTTGAAAGAAATCTTGATGTGCCCTTCTTTTAAGGACACCGTATTGAAAGGATTCGTTATTGCTTATAAAAATCCTCTATTTCGATGGCTTTGAGATTGGAAAATGCTAATCAATCCGTCTCACTCTTTGAGTGTCTTCTTCTATATACCACAGTCCTACTCTTTCTATCTCTATCTCCTTCTATCTCTCTCAGTTCTCGTCTTTCTCTCTCTCTCTCTCTCTCTCTCTCTATCTCAGTCATCCTATTTCTCTTTCTCTCTCTATTCTCCTTCTATATCTCTCAGTCATTATCTTTCTCTCTCTCTCTCCGTCTATCTCTCTCATTTATCCTCTTTCTCTCTCTCTCTCTCCTTCTATATTTCTCAGTCATCCTCTTTCTCTCTCTATCTCTCTTACCTTTCGGTTTGGTCCAGAGCCCAAACTTGTATGACTCTGATTTGATCAGGAATATAATATATATTTACCGTGTGTCCCCAAAACATGAAGAGATGTACGAAAGTAAACACGTATTCTAATAAGTTTATTAACTTTAAAAGAGTGCAATAGCTCTGAGGTTAAGGCGTGTTCAACACTCAATGTGGGGGGTGCAGGTTTGACTTCCGAGAGGCGAAGGTGCATTTTGGTCAACCTTATTGATAAGAGTATCCTAGGTTCCAATGACTAATTTTGATACCTTAATGCTTATTTATGTCCAGTCGGATGCGATTCTATCGAACCAAATAGGCAAAAAAAACATTAAAGAACTTCTCTATTTAGATTTATTATTCATGTTATTTTGCGCAAATATTTAATCATAAGGATTAAGGTTTAATCTTATCCATTACAATGATATGAATCTTTGCTTGATAGTCTTTAATAAACCTAAATAAAGATACAACCTTTGATCTTTAAAATAAACGATGAATACGTCTTAACATGTATACCATCATTCCACTGATTTTTAGTTAAAAGTGATAGACGAAACGGCACCTTCGCATTGAATAAAACAAAACTCAAATAAATGTGAACCAAAAAACGGATGAATTACATTTTTATTTGCTTTCTTTATTTTGAATCCTTCTTACATAGTTTGAATGGACAATTGTAAACAGACAAGTTTGCATTACTTCCATCTTCAAGATGCTGTGACAACTTCAGCCATCCCAGCAATATCGGTCGTGATTGGTCTATAGAAAATAATGATTCGTTATGGACTATAATGTGAATTTGTATTTATCAACGTTACTTGTTTAATTTCTACGTAGTTTTATTTCAATAACCGTATCTTTTTTGTATAACTTATAAACATTTCTTCTTAGGTTCGCCTCCTGAGAGGAGGATATCAATTTGGCCTACCTCATTGGTAAGATCTTAGGTTCGGTAATTACACCGCAATTAGTTTTTTATCTACGCAGATGAAATTCTATCGAACCGAATAAGCAAAAATGTATATAAATAAACAGCAAAAATATATTAGAAGGGAAATTCGTAGAATCAATAAGAAATATCCGACGTATATCTATGTTGCAGTAGAGATGAAGATCTAGTAGAGTCGTTGACTCTCCTGGTAGAGATCACAATCGTATCCTCTCTAGGAGTGACTACGATCGTGATCTATATCAGAAGAACCAACGACCGCTAGAAGAGATCAGGAGTGTTATCTCTTATAGGAGGATGACGACTTAAATATCGAGATGGTATGACGATGTTATTCAAACTATTGTATTATGTCAAATTTCTTCTCAGATGAGTATCAAATTAATACATTAATATGTAATACATAGATACAATGTCAGTAAAACATTGCGTAGCAATTGCTTCCTTGACACACAAATGAAATCATGGCCACCAAATATAGAATAGAAATTGCAATGATATAAATAGTTTTTACAACATTGTAAAATATTATCACCATATTTAAATCATCATCTCTCCTAGAAGAGATAAGGATTTTTACCAGGAGAGTCAATGATTCTACTGGATCTCCATCTCTACTGCGACATCTATATGTAATCATTGATATTTGAAAATGAGGGATGGAAGGATATTAAACACTGGCTTATTGATGCAGATCATTGAATTTTCTTAATTTTAAGAACTTGTTCGATAATTGGAGCATTAATCAAAGTCGAGGATGGAACCCCACTCAGCGCTGAATTGTGCTTAGCACAACATCATTGACAATATTACAAAATAAATTCCTCAATGACACATGTTTAGTTTCCTAGACGCAAGATGGATCATCTCTTTTCATCTATTTGTTCAAAAATCCTATCCCTAACGCAAAGGAGTTTAAACGGTGCTTGAAATTGGCTGCCATGTCATAATACACTTCAGGAAGTTAAACGTAAAAACAATTAACTAGGATACAGACAACTTTATTCAAGTAGTTACTCAATACCTATTTAAGATTATTCATGATAAACGTAAAAAAGACTAAAAGCCCCCTAATTGCATTTTTCATATTTTTAAAAGTAAAATGACAGTTGATAAATTTATTAAATTCATAATTAATTTGTTTATTGTAGTTTTACACATTAATGTTAAAAATTTCATTAAATGCATCAAATATGAAAATCAAATCAACTTTCAAATATTCAAAAGCAAGCATATTTTCGTTCATTGTCCTTGTTCATTAATTATGTGCCAGAAAAATATAGATAGCGAAAGAAAGATGACATCCCTTTTAATAACGTTAGAATTTTTGTTCTCAAAACATCAAAAATAATACAGCTCGGATGGGACACGTTGAATTTCAGCCAAAAATAGAGTTCATTAGTTCAATCATTAATATAAACATTCATGAGTCACGAGTATCCAGTCCTCACAGAATGGATCACAAGCCTTCGAACTAAAATCAAAGTCCTTAAAAGGGGGCATGTCCAAGAGTCCGGATCCAAGTCCGTAGTCGTTAGCACGAATGACATGGCATATGTCTTATTCGTCATAGGAAGCTCCCTTCTTTGATGATCACAGAAACCTGGGTTCGTGTTCTTAGAAGAAATGAAGTGAAGAAAAATGCTGGATTCTCCACGACTTCAGCATCATTATTTCTAACCCGGAGCAATACAGTTTTTCTGCAATTTCGAAATGTTTTATTCGCACTCAAAACTTATGATGATCAGGTGACTTTATTTATTTTGTGACGCTATGTAGGTTATTTTGATCAGCATCAATTATCGTATGTTGAGCGTACGCTTTATTCTTCTTTTTGTGCTTCATATTGAAACGGCCGAATCCATTTACTACAGTGTAGGAATACGGCCACTCGCATTTACAGCGAAAACGGACACGTTCAAAATAGAAACAGCAAAAGCGTGCATGGCCAATGCACCTATCACGATATAATTATACGTTGTATATATTTAAACTAGAATAAAGACCTTGATGATGGCAAAAAAAATACAATTATCTCCAAATAATATTAAAATGCGTACAACCAACGTCTTTTCCTGCTTCGTAGTATTTTCATAATGCTTTACACTTTTTGTCTAGTGTTGTCACACCATATATCGGTAAGCCATAAATCAGTAAAACTGTATTATCTCTGTACTTTCCTAACTCAAAAGCGTAATAATGAATAAATAAGTACAAGGTTCTGAATACCATTTACTGGGCTAAAGTTTCGCCTTACGGGTTTCTAAATAATTATTACTAAGCTGCTAAGGCAGCTAATATGGAAGGTGGAAGTTCCTATATGAATGAAATTTTTTGTTTAAGCTATTAAAATGAATAATCCATGAACATAAAGGAATGGGAAAAGAAATACGAATAAATTAAAAGTGCCTACTGCTTTGAAGGTGGATATTCCCCTCATATAATTACAGAGGTGTGTCAATAACAATAATTAGTGTATCAAACACATTATAGATACTTGTTATTTATGTTATTTAGTTTAATTAATGACCTGGAAGTGTTGAAAGTAAATGAAAAATACAGATTTCCCCTCGAAGGTTATAGACGGTGCTGATCGATGGTTTATTAATAGTACAAGTAGAAGTTAAGCATAGCAGTAGTCATTTTTAATACTTTTAAGATATTGCAGTAAAATATATGTACATGAATAAAGTCGTCGATTTATATTTTTATTAATTGTAAGCCTATTTCTTCTTTTATATATATATATATTTGTTTTTTTGCCTATATGGTACGATAGAATTGCATCCGACTGGACATAAATAAGCATTAATGCATTAAAATTAGTAACTCGAACCTATGATCTTATCAATGAGGTAAACCAAAAATGACCATATCCTCTTAGGATTCGAACCTGCGCCCCCAATATGAGAGCTGGACATGCCTTAATGCTCACGGCTATCGACCCATTTTATTTATATGTTCTTCTATATTATACTTTATATCAATACTTTTGAATTTTGTATTTTTTTTTTTAAAGAAAAAAAGATACATTTAAGAACTCATATTTATCTTACTTATTGTATCCCTAACAAGGTGTTTATTCTATATTGTATATATTAAAATATTTATTATATAACCAACGAAAATATTTGACATCATATATGAAGTTTTACACAAAGTCGTACTGTGGCACAAAAACTTTAATATGTGACCAAATCATCCAATAAAAATAATAAAACACATAGAAAAAATGTCTGAAACATATTTTGGCTTTCCCTTTCCCAAAAGGGGATACAAAATTTCTTTAAGTTTGCATTCTATGCCATGAATCATGTTTCTTTTGTCTTAGTCGAAACCTATTATAATAGGTTAAATAATTATTTATGTTTGTAATTAACATTTGTATTGATTATTAATATTTTTTTTTTGAGCAATGCTGAATATTTTAAAGTTGTGCTTCACTTTTAAATTGTGGGTTGTATACAGTGTGGCTAAGCAAATCGTGAACAGAAAAGACAAAGGCAAACTTCAACAATATTCTTAATAAGTACAAGGGGTAGGGCACAGAGATTTAGAACATTTATTAATCCAACTTATAGTAACCTTATAATTCAAAATGACCACCATTGGCCTTCAGCATGGCCTCGATCCGGGGCCTGAAGGCCTTGCAGGTCTTGACAATGAAGTCCATGGACATCTCGGCCCACTCCTTCTCAACGGCGGCCTTCAGGGCATCCACACTGGCATGGGGGATGCTACAGGCCTTTCTCTCCACGACGCCCCAGATGCCATAGTCAAGTGGATTGCAATCCGGGCTGATGGTGGCCACATGGACCATGGCCAGAATGCTGCCAAGTTCTCCTCACACCACTTCTGGGTGATCTTGGCCTTGTGCCCAGGAGCGCTGTCCTGTTGGAAAACGTAGTTGCCCTCAGGGTAGGTAGCATCCAACCATGGCTTGACCACATTCTGCATGGCCTCCAAGTACTCTTTGACCCCAATCTTGAGCCCTTGGGAAACCAGAATGGAGGCATCATAGCCGATGCTGGTGCTTGGTGGTGTTGATGGGGTAGACCTCCTCAATGCAGTAGCCAGGTAACGGTCATTCCTGCTGTTTCGGACCTGATCCACTGTCCACCGCTTCTTGTCGGAGAAGATCCGGACCGTGGACCCGTTGTGCTTCATCCAGGTGAGAAGCTTCTTGCCCTTGATGACCCTGGTCTCCTTGCTGGTATCCGAGAGAAGCTGACGACGTCTACCAACATAAGACACCAGGCCCAAGTCCTGAACAGCATTCCTGATGGTGTCCTTGCTGACCCCGAGATTCTTGGCCTGGTTCCACATGCTGGTGGTGGGGGAGGCCTCAATGGTGTCCAAGAGGTCGGCAAGTAACTCCGCCGTCCTCTTCTTGTTGTGCCCACCAGTACCAGGTTTCCTTCCAAGGTCTTGTCCCTCATCTTTGAGCTTCTTGACCTTGGAAACGAGCCCCAAGGAGCAGGGTATGAGCTCAGCAATCTTCCTGAAGTCCATTTGGGCGTCGAGCAAGGCAGAGACCCAAATCCTTTTCTCCTCCATTGTCACCGTCGTTTCCCAAAACACAATGCATTCAAAACAAAAGCTGTTTGTTTTTGTCTGTTCTTTTTGCCCAGTGAGTAATAAGGTAGGAAAATTCAAATTGCAGTCGCTTCAATGCATTAAATCCTGTTCACGATTTGCTTAGCCACACTTGTATATATTTGTTGAAAAAAAGTGACCTACAATGTTTAGTTCTGTCAAAAAATAAGTTATTGAAGGAGTAAAAGTCATTCATTAGTTAGTATAATTATGGTTGAATCCTAGTAATTTGAATAATTTTAATTTGAAGATGATGAGGTCCATGTTGATGGTCTGAGTCCCGAGAGGGAGAGGCTAAAACCGATCCGAATTTTGAAAATAACATGTAATGTTCGACGGAGTACCAATTTTAACACAAGTACGATTATTCATACCCAAACGGATACTGCAGTTCCAACGAAACAATAGATATATATATATATATACGACCGGTTCCCCGCTGTTTTTTGAACGTCCCGGCCCGGTGTCTAAAAATCATCGGGCAGGGACTTTAAAGTGACGATGTTTTTAAGAAAGGAATTTTTGAAAATTTAAAAATTATTTTCAAAAATCGTCATCACTTTCTTTGAGAATTGTTTTTTTTTTTTAAAAAAAATAATGGGAACTTTTTTTCTAACAAAACGTCATCACTTTCTTTGAGAACTATTTTTTTTAATTTTAAAAAAAATAATAGGATTTTTTTTTAAAGTTGTCACTTTAATAATTACGAAGAAACAAAAATATATTAGAGTCCTGACCCTGTTTTGGCCCGGCCCAGCTTGAAAAATTTAAGTCCTGGCCGTGTCCTGATATCTATCTATCTATATATATATATATATATATATGAATTTACCTGTTTTTCTATCAATCTTTTAAGACTCACCCTCATTTTTATTATACCTTTCTTTTAAAACTATCAGAAGGCATTGTAATTAGATGTATATGAAAAAATGTATTGCAAATAAATATTTTAAAAAACTTTTACATTTAGAGACCTCATTTTGAGCCACAAAAATGTTTATTTATATATGCAATGAAATGTATAATTCCTTTGAAGGAATACAGTTATTTAATTTTGAAAAGAAGTTCAAGTAGGTCATTTGAAAAAAAAATAGTATGAACGGTCCTTGGGAGCTATGGATGAGAGATTGTTGAAAATCATTTATACTTACAATTACTTAAACTCAATATGCAGTCTTATAAGCAATATTAAAAATGAAACTATAAATTACGACAATAAAAAAACGATAATTTAAAGTTTATTAATAATTTTAAAAATATATATATAGCAGTATCGTACTCAATAACTATTAAATTTTTGAGACCATAAATTTATTTTAAATCTCTTTATGTATTCAAATACTTTCAAAAATGATCATAACTGTCATAGAATCCACCTGTTATTGCATAGTAAATATTTCATTCGTAAGTGATGATTTTGTCGGACAAGTGATGAAACGTCTTATCCTTTTGTAGCTGAGTGTGATTTTTTGCCCTGAAAGAAGTATGACTCAAAGATTATTCAACCCACATCTACAGAGCTAAATCAGATTCAAGCAATTCTTTGAGATGGCAACATTGGTTACCCTTTTATTCTATCGAGGTTGAATGAGTAAACAGCATAGTTACAAATAAGGATGTCAATTATTGTGGCAAGATAAATCCAAGCTTTCGGAATCTACTCATAGTCAATTCTAGTATGATGTAAACTCCACTATTTTAAATTGTGTTTACATCCCGTTTAAGGCACAGGCTGGGCCACTAAACTTGTATTGTGCCTATCATGCACTTATAATACTTATAGGATTGAACCCAACCAAGCCCTAAACAAAACAAAATCCAGAGCAATTAATAATACTCATTTGAATGCCAAAGCTCTTATAGCTAAGAAGTTAGCATCTCACTCTCCTATCAGTCCGTGGGAGATAAGGGCAATTATTCTAGCGGCTGCGGCAAGATACGCGGCGTTGGACCTCAAGATCCCCTCTGTCATCGATGGAAAGTGGAGTTGGGCAGCTGATGTAATTCGTTACTTCCCCTCGTGTTCCCTGCCTTATGGAAAATTATTAAAAAACTTTTACGTCAATTCAAGGATTTAAAATAGAAAGGTTTATCGTTTATTTATGTTTTGCTTTATTTTGTCAGGTTATTTTATTATAATTGTATTTTAGTGTTTGTTCATATTTGATGATAAAATTTTAAACTAAAATGTTTAATTATGTTTTTTTTGTGCTGGTATATATTTTTTATGAACTATGGAAAAGAAAAAAAAAAAAAAACATTTGCAGAATCAACTCAAATCTCGTACAAAGGGAGGAAAAGAAAGAAAAAATATCTATGGCTTCAATGGCATTTAATATTTTTTATTTGTAAAAAGAAACAATGACGTAGATATATATTTTTTAAAGCATCTCCTAAAAAGTAGAGAAATGTGATGGTGGTCTTTCCACAAACATTATTTTGATGTACTAATGGAAGAAATGTCAAAGTACTTTGAGATTTATGAAATGTCAATTGATGAGAGAGTAAAGTGGTGTCTTCCACAGTATCTAAAAATAAATGATTATAGATTGCTTGTAAGAAATGTATAGCTAAATAATGCTTTGTAAGTCACTTAATGTGAATTTAACAAGCCAGAAGCACTTATTTTCAAATATTCTTTGTAAAAAAACCATAAACATTTACTCAAATAGGGGTTATTTTCCAATCTTTCTAAGAATAATAAATCAATCTTTTTCTAATTTGCAAAATCACAAAGGAATATGAACAATCAAATATGAACACTTTGCAATATATATGAGACGATCTTTTTATTTGATTTAGATTTCAATCTGTAAAAGTATCATGAATGCAGAATGATATCTATGATGACAAAGTCCTTAAAACTGTATTATAAGAAGCCGGTGTGTTCCATAAATCTACATCATGGACTGATACCCTTTCTTTTGAATTAGTTATGGATAAAAGTTCATTGATTTAATAAAGGATAAATAATTGAACATATCAAAAGAGTTCATATCACTATGAATAAAGTTCAAATATATATAAAAGTAGATATACTAGTTAGAGCACGGCTGATATGGGATTAGTGAGACTTATGTCGATAGCAATGCAGAATACATACAAATTTATTTCATATAAATCGACTTATATTTAATAAATATAACTGACAGAACGTTGACAAACTTTTGTCATGGGACACTATTATGAAGAGTCACGTTTTTATTATAAAATCATAGCTTACCTTGTAACTGGGTATAAAAAGTTAACGTTAATTGAAAAAAAACTTAACAGAGAAAATTGAATGCATGACATTTTCACAAAAATTGGCTCTTAAAATCATTCCTAATATGAAATATTAGATATTATAACATATTATTAAAGTGATGAGCTTTAATACATTAAGGGTAGCCCTTAGAGAGGAATATACCTTTATTTAGTGGGAAATTATTTAAAGCATTGCCTTTAACTAATTTGTAGATCCACTCAGAAATCCCATATTAAATTAAAGAGGCGTTATATTTTCATTAGTTTGATATTTTGCAATTACCTTTCGTTATAAGTTGAGTAATATATAAATAAAAGCTGATTATGTTGTTTTATTGCCTCATTTCGTAAGAAAGCAGTAAATGCCCCATTTTTTTAATATTTTAGAAATGTGTAAAATGGTAAAGAAATTCTTGATTTAAAAAAAAAATCCACGGCACAAATCCATATCAAAGGAGGGGAAAATTATTATTAACAATATTTCAAAATTGTTCTGCAGGACATTTGACTGCACATAATTTCCCGCCGATCACCGTGGTTGAGAAACGCTGATTGACATACATCTATGTTTCAAGAAAGCATTGTCAAAGCCTTTAAATTACCATCTTTGCTTTAACTTCAATTATGACTTTTACTATTTATCTGTTACATCACTTACAATGGTACAGTCCTCTGCAAGGAAATATAAGAATATATATTTTGGTAATAGTCAATATTAAATAAAACCTAGATCAATGGGACGACTTTGGCCCACATAAAAGTAAATAAAATGTAGCTGCCATTCTTGAGACAATATTATTATTTATATTCTATAGTTTCTATAGCGATTAAATTGCATTCATTTGATACAACTGCCATCTGCTTCTTCTTGAATGGCATATTTGAAAAACACAAATGGTATTTATTATTATTATGTCATTGTGACATCACAATTAAAAATATACATTAAATAAAAGAGTTTTTATTCATACATATAACGTGTCACTCTTGCCGTTACATCCATTCAAAAATACTATATATATTTTGTCAATATTAAGGCCAGGTATCAGATTTAGTTGAATCATGTGCTTACATATATTTCAAAGACTGAAACATTGTTTTCACACACTGTTTTGATCCCCTTTTCGATTGTTAAAAGTATACAGTTGTGAGTTAAACGCCGGTATTCTATACCACAAAAAAACATAGTATATATTATTTTATAAGGAGGATGTTCAAATATTACAAAGTATATTCTTCTTATATTAGTTATTACAATCCATAAAATATAAATATATTAGTGTCTTAGTATAAAATTATGGCACTGCTCCCCATATAGACACTGCTTGTAAATTCAAAAAACAATTGCCTATTGACTTTTCTAACACACAAAACAGAAATAACCTTTCAAATGAAAAATATTGAAAAACGATATACATAATTAGTAGTATGATACGACAAAACGCCTACGAGCTCCACATATAGGTCTATGTAAACTTCATAAGACTCACATTTAGATTCTCAGGATCTCATGGAGTAGAAATCGCAACGAATATATATACAATTATATATAACTTGAAATAAATGCGAAAATGTAACTTCATTCGGAATAGGCGTTAAATAAATTATTTCATGGTTTCTTTCATCTTCATGGGTCTATACATGAAGAAATACTTATTTGCCTTCCAAAATATGTTTATTTATATTTTTCATACTGATATAAATGTAAATTTAATATAAATTCTGCAAAGTGAATATTTACTTATAGGTAAGTAAGGATATATAGGACTAATACATTGACAATTGTGAGTTTTATCATGTTTGTATGCAAGATATGCATTTGAAAAAGTTGCTTTACAACTTTTGAGAGGCGTTGGATATTCACCTATCTCCAAAACAGGGGAAAATAGTGCATGTGCTCACAATTAAAGAAATCTCAATATATACTAACAATTAGAGTTTGTGGAACGTAATGATGTTATATATATATATATATATATATATATATATACTAAGACTTGAATTTAATATGTACTACGGTATGTATCTAACAATACATTATAAATTTTGTATTCATGAGTGATATGAATATTAAATATTAGATACCTTTACAAAGGAACGTTAAGTAATAATAAATATAGAATCAGATAAAATAGCTTTTATATTTTACAGCTATAAAGAGAATATTAGCCAACTATTTTTTATTTTCATTTAAGTTCCATTCAATTATCTGTAAAAGATCAATCTTCATCCTCATATAGTTTTGCCGTTTATATGCTTTCCAATTAACTTTATAGGGCATTCAATCAAGTCTTCTTTAATGAGAAACATTTCGAGACCACAAAGAAGTTCAATCCTCAGAATGATCGTATACATTGTGCAGGGATGCCTCCAAGATCTCAGAGAATACCAGAAACGTCACCAGATGCAAAAACTGGTATCTGTGATGGTCTGAAGTGAGGTGGCCTCCAATGGCAAGACATTACTCTTGCTCTGGATTCCAGACGATGTTAAAATCAGCAAGATCGTGTTCTTGGACTTCCTGAAGACCAAAGTACTCCCGTGGTACAGGGAGCGTTTTGGTGGAGCCCCTGTCTACTTCCAGCAAGACGGAGCTCCGGCCCATACTGCAAAGATATGCAGGACTGGTGTGCAGCCAATTTTACCACTTTTGGAACAGGGAGCTTTATCCTCCCTCATCTCCTGATTGGAACCCGAGTACGAGACTAATCATTTAAAAAATTATAACAATTATTCTCCAGATTCTAGTGAATGTGTATATGCTTTAAAAAATATATTTAAAGAACGTTTTATATTACCTTTACCGGATACGGTACTTTCGTATCTACTTATAAAGGTTAATGTACGAACATGTGATCTTAAAAATGTTACATATAACCTATGGACAATGGGCAAACATTCTATGAACTCGTTAATAAATACATAAATATCCCCTCATTGCATGAACATTAAAACAGTAGTTTACAAGCATTATATTGATATGATCATACAAACAACAATAAAGTAAGACTTTATAACCTATTTACACGACTATTGTCCTTTGTATGTAAACATTTCTTCGCAATTGAGACCCTTATGAATAGGGGATATACTCATTCTGCATGAACAGAATTCCATAATTGTACATATTGAAATATAAAATCGAGTGTTCTCTTTAACTCTTGAACATGTCAATTTAAATTAATGTTCAATATTCCTATTTCTTATTACCTCCGCCGAAGGAGGTATTGTTTTCACTGGCGTTTGGTGTTGGTTTGTTTGTCAGCAGGATAATTCAAAAAGTACGGAACGGATTCGGATGAAACTTTGTGGACTTGTGGAAATGCCAAAAGGAACAAGTGATTAAATTTTGGCATCTCTGAGTGCTTCTTTAATATACAAAATGAGCAAATACTACTACTAATAATAATGAAATGGGGTCTTTATTCAGGGAGTAGGAAAGAACAAACGCTAAAAAAATATTCATTGACGTATTATTGTTCATTTATCAGCTCAGGACTATGTTAACCCAGTGACGTAGCTTAAACTTCTTCCTCTTCCCGTCTTCGGCGGAGGTATACACTCTCTGAGTGTATACATGCCTCTAGTTTCTTATGGGTCCATTCATTAACTATTTAAAAAGATGTGCTATAAATATACGGGTGGCTAAACCTATATATGTAAAGAGGGTGATATGTTGTCGTCATCAGAGAAGTGGTTCTCTTTGGTACACTCAAAGTGCGAGACATTTTTTTTACAAGTCAATGTTCTTTTTGCCGGACGGAAAATGAGTCCAGTGACGCTGAACATGTATCTTGGCCCTTCATATAAATCCGTTTCCGATCTTTTAATTGACAATATCAGTACTTATCACTTATGAGACGTATTTTTATAGCCTGAATGAACATTTTTACATTATTACAAAAATACACCATTTACTAATTGCAAGGAGAAGTGTATCGATATTTCATCCTTTCATGAATGGTTAATCTTCATTTTAAAGTTTTATAGGATGCATGTCGTTAAGTTTTTTTATTCAACAGTTCATGATAAAATTTGTATACAAAACGATATATCAAAACAGATGCTAATAAGTTAAAAATACAACATATAAACATTATAGTTCATAATTCTAGCATCTTACATGAACATACTAATTAACTCTTATATGAACATACTAATTAACAGTTAATTTTGAGGTTTAATTCAAATGTTTTTCAAGGTTTTTATATATAAATGTCTATAGTTTGTTGTGTTATTTGCAATATAAAATGAAGCCCGTTGGCCAAGCGGAAAAATCCTTATTGATCGTACCCGGGGGGGGGGGCAGAAACTCATGTAAACAAAGAAGTATATTTCCAATTTAAAAATGTGACGTCATCACAGCTACTATTTGCCTGTATATCTAATACCTCTAGACAACAAAGCTAAGAACGTAAAGGCTCTCAAAGGAATAACGTCCAGAGGCTCCCTCCCGCCACGAGCCACCCGGGGACGCACAGCTTCAGCATCAGGGAGGAAGTGGAAGTCCTGAACACCGCGCGGGACTCTGAGGCCTTTGCTGGTAGCCTGCACGCATCTAGGAGCTCCGGAGCAACGTGGCCGTCCTCTGCAGCTCCGCCTCTGCCGGAGAGCTCCCGGGCTTCAACCAAGTGGTCCACTAGGACCACCTTCGTCCCCGAAATTGAAATTAATCACTGTTTTTAAATGTACTTTTGATTTTATTGAATAACAAATAGCTACTGTCACGTCATCTGTGACGTTTCAGTTTTCTTTTCTAATCAGAGGAATCTAAACATTGCGTTCTGCGCATCTTGTATTATCTATTATCTTTGGATCGTACCTAAGAAATGCCAATATTGTTAGAACCTTGAGAGCTTCCATCAAATTATGTAATAGAAATATCATGGTTTTTATACATATTTAAAATTGAACTGTTGAATAAAAAAATGAAATCTCTGGAATATCAGGAAAACGATAAGGTTGAACCAAGTTGTACGTCGTTAAATTCATATAATAAAATTCATATTACTTATTGGATGAAACTATTTACTTCAAACTCTCAAATCTTGTGTGAAACTCATTGAAGTTATTTTGATTTATTGACGTAAGGCCAGAATATATTTGAATATTTGTATTGACATAGCATTTAATTTTGACTATTTAAATAAAAACCGTTGAAGGTTATCCAAGCCAAAAAAGAGACTATTAAAGTTCATGCAAGTTTTAACATATTAAAAATATATATTTAGAACAATGCCGTAGGAAGTATATTTTATTGCTTTTTCATTTACATATTATTTGTTTTATAGAGCTCTTTTTTGTTGTTGTTTGTTGTTTTTATTTGTGTATTGGTTACTGCATAATGAGATATATTATACTATAAGCCAGGGGTCGGCAAATAGTGGCCTGCGGGCCAATTTTGGTCCACCATTTATTTTGTCTGGCCCACGAAACGACATTACTTTGATGTTAAAAATATTTTTTTTCTTAAGCCCCATATTTAAAAAAAAAAAAAAAGGCATTCAGCAATCCTATCAATTTCGAAACATTTATTGAGGAATACAGTCATAATTCCAGTCACTTGGCCCCCTCCCTGTGATTTTAATGTTGCAAAGTGCAAAAGCCTTCCACTTGCTAGATCAGACTGGAATAACTCCAGCTTCCTTGTAAACGAATCCATCTACTTGATCATGTCCACAATGGTTTTCCTCTCCCTTGTAGTTGCAGGTTCAGCTGATTAAGATGGCCAAAACATTGGTTAAAAAACGCGATAATTGAAATGGACTTCTCACCTTCTAGGAAGGCCAGGTGATCGTTTGAAGCACGCATCTTACTCATTCACAGGAAGATTTTACCTTGACCTAGTAGCGCACTGACGCACTCCAGTGCCTTTCCTTTACTTAACCGGCGCACGTCATTGTGAAGTAACTGATCTTCGTGGCAGGCCTCTGACTCAACAACAAGTTGGCGAAAAAGACAGTGCTGTGTGTTTGATGCACCCCGGACTATTACTCTCATCACTTTATCCATGATACTTGTCAGCACGCCACTGGCGCACAGGAAACTCTGGTGAATTAGGCAATGTAGTGCGTGCATTTGGTGGTGCTTTCTCTTCAATCGGGCCACCAGACCTCTGTGACAACAACTATGGCCTGCGATGTCATTGTCTGAAGAAAAAATTGGCCCGCGTCCAAACGTAATTGCCGACCCCTACTATAAGCTTTTAGAACCTGATTTTTTGTCTAATTTATTTATGTATTTTAATTCGCTCGAACCAGATGCTCAATTCATCAGGGAAAGTTCGAGTAAGCTCAAATAAGTATTAGAATAAGTATTGAAATATTGACAACGGATTCATACCTCATAGAATTGTCATTTTTAATAAATATATATAAATGTCTCACTACAAAGAAATAACTTGTTTTCACTCAAAGACATTAAAACTCTGAATTTGTATGTAAGATGCGAAATTAGCTAAAGCAAAGAATTAAATACTTGTTGACAAGAATTTGTTACCAAACGTTCCTAATGAACTCTTTCCACTTAAAGGCAGGGACGAACCTCAATAAAAGTGGACTGCATGGAATCTTCTTTGTGGAGACATCAGTCCCGCTTCTATATTCCAAAGTGAACTATATATGGTATTATATATTTAAATTATTATAAATATTTATAATTGTCTGCATATCCTTATTTTCATTTTTGTTCTTGTTACGTTTGTTGCATATAATTTTCCATAGAGATATAAAGACATAAGAGCTTATTGGACTCTTCAGAGAAATACGTCAAGAATACAGCTCAACGATGTTTCTCTGCTATTGAAGGGAATAAATTCTCTAATATTTTTATATCTCTATGGATTCTTCATAGAAATACGTCATTGTGTCCAGAATACAGCTGAAAGAATTTCTCTGCTATTAGAGAAGCTCATTATATCTTTATATCTCTATGGAAGAAACACGTATAAATTAAACATCAAAATACTATTGATATAAACAAGGATAAATAAACATCAAGGGGACGCTGAAAAATAAATGCATTATATATATATTAACAAATATAACTTTCACTTGTTACCACCATAAGCTCGATTCGGTGAGGAAGTAATGATATTTTAATATGAAAAACTGCGGAAATATATTAGGTGGAATGACCATCAAACACTAAATGCTATTTACATAATATCACAGCTAGTTTGCGGGGTTTTTTTGTACCTTCGTACACATTATTCTTGAATGTTACCAAACATCAAAAAACTTATCATTACACGTACAAACATGAAATTTTACACACTAATATTAAACAAAACAAAATCAAAACTCACCAACAATTCTATTTACATATTTAAAATAGTTTGCGGTTTTTGACTATTTTTTTAATGGTTCAATTGCTCCGTCTGATATAAATACATATTATAGAGTATAAATTAGTCACTCGCACATAATTTTTTTAATGAGACTGTTCAAATTGACCTTTAACCTCTTGGGAGGGGTTGAACCCGTGCTTTCAACATTAAAAATCCATATGACTTAAGACGACCCCTTGTTTTAATGGAATTCTGCCCTGGTCTTAAATCCTCTACGCCGTTCCGGCCCTTTTTGACTCCTTTCACTCCTCCTAACTGCCCTTAAGAATTGATTGAAATTCAAATCAATGGTATGATTAGGAATGGAAATCTGGAAATGAGCCTTGGTGCTACATATTCTATGTCGGTTTTTGGCCGTGAAAAAAGAGAGAGGGGTAAAGAGAGGGGTAAAGAAAGGGATAGAAGGAAAGAGAGAGGGAAGAGGGAGAAACAGGGGGAAAGAGAGGGAGAAAGAAAAAGGTTAGAGAGAAACTTCTCTCTCTTTCCCTCTCTCTTTCCTTCTATCCCTCTCTTACCCCTCTCTCTTTTTCACAGCCAAAAATAGTCATAGAATCTGTAAGCATCAAGGTTAAGCTCAAGATTTCCATTCCTAGGCATGTGATCTTGTTTGGTGGATAAAATAAGAACCATCACAACCAAATGCTATACTTAAATATTAAGCAAAAGCTGTAAAAAATCCGTATGAAGGCAATTATCAAGCTTGAAAAAAAACTTTTTCAGTAAATGAGGTGGATAATTACAGAAGTGCATAGGGATCCTTTTTGCAATAAAAAAATGATTTGCAATGTACTAGACATGGGTCTTTGCACTTCAATCATCGAATGCGTTCCTTTCTGTTTTCTTCATTAAGATATTCCTAGAAACACATTATAGGTACATCCTTTCTCTATAAAACAATGATATACTCTTGCTATTATGTATATTCATATGGTTTCCCCGGTTATACATACATTACTCCGGATTACGGGTCACACCAGCTCAAAATATATAAATTAAACTCCATAACTTATATTTGAGGGGGGTGGGGCAATAATTTGATAAATGTTGTCTTGGAAGTAGTTTAAAACTAGAGGCATTATACACTCAAAGAGTGCTCCCCCACCACGGGGTCTTATGAGCCTTCCGAGGCGGATTTTTTCATGACTGGGGCGGCGTAGAGGGACAGGGGAGGGTTCCCCTCGACGGAAATTCCGAGAGGAAGACGCTTTTGGCACCCGATTTCACAGCACAGCGACATCTATTGGCAGAGTAGGCTAACTTGAAATATTATTAGTATTTAGCTCATTGTGCATCTTAATTCTGCACTCAGAGATGCCAAATTTAATCCACTTGTTTCTTTTGGACATTTCCAACAACTCCACAAAGTTTCAATCCGAATCCGTTCCGTACTTTTTGAGTTATCCTGCTACAAACAAAACCAACGCCAGTGAAAACAATACCTCCTTCGGCGGAGGTAATTAAAATAAACAGGGCTGAAAAGTGACCGGTACACAAACGCTACAAAAATGTTTATGGCATATTAAAAGTTGACTTATGTGTATGTGTGTTATATTCAACATTTAAACTCTCAACAGAGAGTAAGTAGCATTCCGGCTAAACGGTTTAAAAAACTGCTACTTATTATTTGAAAAAATGGTTGTATTTCATTCAGGTCAGCGAATCAACGAAAGATTACACCAATTTCGGATGACAATCGTGAGTAAGCATCCCTTTAAGGAGCTTATGCTGATTTATATTTCTATTAAATTTAGTAACCATATTATTCAAAATAGGCTCATGGTTATAAAATATTTAGCGACAAAGAATGCATAATATAGAGGTCAATTTTTGAATATAAGACTATGAACCTTATGCAGTTTCATATTTCTATTAGATTTAGTAACTATGTTGTTTTAAAAAATCGGCTAATGGGTGTAAATAATTAAGTGACACAGAAATGCAAAATATAGATGTCATTTTTGTAATATAGGACTATGAACCAAAATATTTTTGATCAGGACTGAAGGGAATCTTATTTTTTTTTGACTAAGTATTTCCATATTTTTATTGATTTTTTATAAAAATAAATCTACGAAATCAAATTATAAAGTACCTCAAGTTCATCAAATCAACCATTTGAAGACACTGCCGTTGTATTTCGAATATGTTATTTTTTTGTGTACAAAATACATTCAAACCAATGTTTGCGACCATCTTTCTATATCAGCCACTAGTCCATAGCAGCTATCCAATTTACCCCTAAAAAGAAAATATTAGTTCTCTGTGTATAGCGACCACCTGTCTAAGAGTCACTTTTTTGGGTACCCTTACAGTGGCTGGCTCTATTATAGTTTAGATTTATATATTTTGACTGGGGTTTTAATTGACAATTTTAATTTATATTATTGAGCGAAAGTGCCACTACATATTTGTGTTCATGCTTTTCAAATGTAGGTGTGTTTATCTGGATTTCTTCGTGGATGTTATAAGAATTTTCAATGGGTCGCAGAGATTAAATATTACTAAGGATCAAGTAATATTCATTCATATTTGGTATAATATGGAACCATACTTTATACTTGAGTTTGAAGACACATACTTTTATCTTTTATCTATAAGACAAGCCATAATCTATAATGAGTTAGGCCTTATCACATGCATATATTGCATACTTAATGAACAGATATATTATATATATATATCAAAAAGCTTGCTCAATATTTTTGAAAATATAAAGAAATATTGATTGTACCAAAATCAATATGAAAAATTGGTAAAACTTGCGAGTATCAAGTCTTTGAATAGATCATTACATGAAGTCGAACTTATTATGGTTTCCTTATATTCTAACTATTCGTTTATCTGAATGTATATTTTGGCAACGAAAAAATATATATTAGGTATTATGAATGATAAAGATTTAATGCAAAGGCTGGAAATAATTGGTAATTATTTTAGATTTGAAATGTATTATTATTTTTAATTTATCTCCACTTTGCATTATTGATTTAATATTTATATCAAGTTAAAAGTCTGATGGCAATGAAGAGTACTAGAATATATCATAATTGTAAATTGAACTAAAGTTCCACATTATAATATAGATTCACATTAAGCAATATTTGAAGATAAGAGTTCTTATAGTTCTGAATACCCGTTATCGACTCTCCATATCTGGATTTGGCAAATATTAGAAGAGTTGTCGTCAGGGATGTCCTATGTCATCTCTTGGTTTGTTGGTAGCATCGTGGATCTTAACAATGCCATAATAAGAAGTTTAGGGGCTTTGGTGTTGATTTTAGATCTTGTAAACACATAGATATGTACGCCGATAACGTACACATATTTTGGAGGCCAAGTCGGAACACAATTGTGCAAGCGAATTGAGATCATCTCACATTTATTTAGGAAATATCAAAAGAGCTTTGGTCTGGAAATCAACGGAAAAAATTGATTTTTCCTGTGAGGTTCTACAATCCACATTGGAGGGAATAATTACCGGTCGCTCTGTACGGGAAACAATAGAGATTTTAGCAATTACGTGGACTTCCCGAGAAGCATTGGAAGTCAACTGGACAAAGAAGCAAAAACAACTCTATCTAAGCCTAAGAATACTAGAAGCTACCTGGAAGGATGTCGTGATAAACGAGCACGCCCTTTATGGACACGTTGTGCCCTTCATTATCAGTTCAATTGGAATATTTATTTCAAAAAATATGGTTGTGCAGTATTGTTTTAATTTTTATATTTTGTGTTTCAAAATGGTGTACAAGTGGTCTGCTCCTGGTTGTAAAGAGGGATATAATACTATACCAAGAGGGACTACCCTTTCTTGAGTGATCTCTTGGGGAACTTCAAGGGTCACTCTGGTATCCACAGCTTTAGCCCAAAACAGCTGCCTGCCATTAATGCGGCCCTCTTAAACAATGACACCTTTTTTCTTATGTCCATGGGGGTGGAAAGAGTCCCTACTTTCAGTTACCCGCGACGGTCCAGGGCGGAGTCACTGTAGTCCTATCCCCGCTAGTAGCCCCCATATATGGTCAATTCACTAAGCTCAACGGTCTGGGAATCCCTGCAGATCATCTCAGCGCGGACAACTATGGCCAACAGCAGAAGATTTACGGAAAACTTCGTCTCCTCCCGCCCCAAATCACACTCCTCTACGTGACTCCCTAGAAGGTATCTGCCTCACTGGAGCTCAATGGAGTCCTTCGAAGCCTCTAGTCACGGGATCTCCTCAAGCGGTTCGTTATTGATGAGGCCCACTTTGTGTCTCAGCGGGGACACGACTATCGCCCGGACTACAAGCTTTTCCATAAGCTCCGGAGTGGTTTCCTTTCTTTCCAGGTAGTTTCTGAACAACAATACACAAAATGAAACTGTTACAAAATCTTCTGGAATAAAGAAGCTCAAGCACACCAAGAGCTTCAGGAACTGTCATAAAAATCAGGGTTCTCATATTAATTCTAATGGATAGGACTCGCTCACTCTCAGCCAAAAGAATATGATCGGAGTCTGTACCATCACTTGCTAAAGGGAGAAATCCAACAAAAATAAAAAGTAACTACCTGATATCACATGAATCTGTTATTCAATGAGTGTCTCTTCTGAAATATATTTACAGACAAAGATCTGGGTTATTTTCAGGACAATTGTTTTACTGAAATAAAAACGAATATGGACAAAAGAATAATATCTCTTGAAACTAAAGGTGGGATGGACAGGAGGCGTAGGCAAGCTATTTTAAATTCCATCTTTGAAGGACATCCCGACATAGTTTGTCTCCAAGATATAAAACAGGATGTTTCATCTACTTGTTTATACAAATGTACAATCTGTAAGCCTGGACGTTTTCATTCGTTCTTCACTAATAATGGATCATGAAGTGGCATTCCATAGTTTGTTTTGAAGAAGTGGTTGAACGTGTTAAGGAATTTTATTAGAAAAGGGATTGGCATAAACTTTTCATTTCGACCAACAATGTGAGATTCTGTCTCATTAATGCATACGACCCAATGATAAGTGTACCGCCTTTTACCAAATAATTATTGACTCCGAACTTTTTAGGCATCTTCCCACGACTATCATAGGAGATCTCAACGTTGATTTATATAAGAAACCTTTTAATCATCCCAACTTGCAAATATTAAAAACTTTAATGTCAAGATTTAATCTTTTACACGCCACTATAAAACTTAGCCCAAATCAGCAAGTATCGTAGAGAAAAGGTTCTTCAGCCTCTCGAATCAACTTGGCCTGGTATCACCAGCCTTTATCAAAAAATAAGAAAAACATTTCTAGATCAGAACCCTTCTCGGATCATCATTTTTTAGAACTAGAACTGAATTTTAGACAAACGACACATGCTTTTAAGGTGTCGAAGTGGATTTTAAAGGAGAAAATATTTGTGACAAACTTCGTCAAAACCTAACACAAGCCTCAGCCCTTCTCTTTCATCAGAACAAGCATTCTCAGTTTTTCAAGAGTGGTTCGGCACACCATGCTTAAGTTTTTGGCATTAATCATCAGTGTTTGCTTATTAAAACGTTCACTTCAGAACTGGTCAACACTTTTAGATTAGCAGAAGTTGTGGAGAAAGAAAGGAGTGACAAGTTAGCTACGGAAATATGCCCTCATAGACGGCTGCCAACTATTTAAGAAAAAAAACTGAACACTCTGCCTCCGAAAGTAAGGCTATAATAAGTGATGCTTTTTCCATACACTCTTTTTATAACCATTTCATGACAGAAGGTTTTAATTCCCTCTAAGAAAGGCCGCTATAGTTCATTTAATGCCACGGCCATGGCACCTCAAAATGGCATTTCCCAATTGTGGCTATGCAACTCAGGGGTGACTGATTTCTTTCTCAGTTTATTAAAGCTTCCTGAAACATGGAGGCATAGAATAACTCAGTCCTTAGTTGGAATCCACGACGGGAAGACATTCACAAGCCAACTCCAAATTTCTTCTAACTGCATAATCATTCCGGAGCCTTGCAAGGACTGTGGGAGACTATATAGGGAAACCTTACATGCCTTCGTGGAATGCCAGACTGTCTCTATATTGAAGAAATTCGTTTCCTTAAACGTCAAAGGTCTATATATAGTTGTGGGGAGGGATATATAAAGGTAGTTGTACTTTTTGGACTTCAAAAAAGAAAAAGACGTCGTTCCAACAACTCTAAGGCCATTGACTACGCCTTGTTGAACACCAAAGCATGGATTGCCAGCTCTTTAACGAACGAGGGTATGTGAAGCCAACACACCTACGAGCAATTTTGCTATCAGCTGCAGCCAGATACACAACGTTTTCTATAAAAATTCCGTCTCTTCGCAACGATTCGTGGACCATTGCTTCAGAGGAAGTCGAGAAGTATCAAGTTCCCTATCTCATTTAAATATTTACGTCAGATTCTGAAAAATTTAAAGCGATGTATTATTTAAAATATTGGAGAACCGGTGTTTTAGTATGTATTGTGCCATTTTGTTGTTTGATTAATTTTTATTTTTTATCGTAATTGTTTTCGTTCTTCTCCTAAGTAATAATTTTAGACTAAAATGTTTGTTTATGTTTTGTTTTTAACGCAATTACTTTAGAGTTTCTACAATTGAAATAAAAAACAACTCTATATCAAACTCCAAGGAAGGAAAAAAATTTGTCTACAAAAATGGATTGTCCTTTACAACAATTACTTTTTTCCTACCGTCTTATATTAAGTAGCTTTTATCTCTTAGCTTGCAGAAAAAGCGATCACAGAAGAAATTGCCTGGTAAATGTGCTATTGCATAAGAACTATTTGCTCTCTTTGAAGAGACCCAGGTCGCATATCGGTGGTGGTCTGTCTTTACTCGCCAGAATATTACCAAGAACATATAAAAAACTTATAATAGATTTAACTCTTCAACTCGAACAGGAATGGCGAACTATCTTCACTTCAAGTCCAGGATATTTTTATAGATGTTTTGGGGCAGAGTTTTCAAACGGAAAAATGATGGACGTGTCTACTTTTTTGTCGACAATAAAAAGGATCCTCTTGACTGGCACAGCTCTTTTTGACATAAATCGACAAAAAAATTAAAAGTTTTCTTATTTTATAATCTCGTCGGATCAAGGGAACTTAATAAAAAGCCTTATCCAAGGAAGATTTGTATACCCATTAAAAAGAGCAGTTGCGAGTCATGTTTCTTCCATACCATGGCATTTGAGGAACACTTTTTTACAAATACATTAAAGGAAGCATATAAAATTTATGATACATTTTTAAGAGAGCTGAAACTCTGTCTCTTGGAGGAAGATAATATTTTCTTCCATCATCAAGATTAAGGAAGAGAAAATTCACCTCGCAGCTTCAGATTTCTGCGTGATGCTTGGTTTTTAACACACCTTGTAAATACTGTGTACAATTGTTCAATACAGTTGCTCATGATTTAGCCAATTGTCCAATATTCCATTTCGTAAGGGAGTTTGTAAGAATAAACGTGAAAGGAGCTCATGGTAAAATAATCATGGAATTTCTTTGGTTTGGACACCAGTAAAAACTCGAGCTCTGGTCGTAACTTTGTCCAACATTCGCAGTTATCTGGCAAAAGGGATGACTGATAATGAAATAATCACAAATGAAGACATCAAATCAATTATAATTTATACGGCAGCACGATACAACGCTTTCTCAATTAGGATTCATGGTACCGACAACATTCCTAGTAAGAATGTGGAAGATCTGGTGCGTTTTTACACCCTCCAGTTCCAATGGGCATCTACAATTTCTTCATCGGATTTTACGGACTTATAAAAACAACAATATTGTTTAGTATAAAATATGATCATTGTGTATTGCTAACTGAATTATTTCTTCTACTATAACTACTTGCTTTCACCATATTTGTGGAAATTAGTGTGTTTTAGAGATGTTAGGTTATGTAATGGTGAATGTATCCGAGACAGTAGATTAGAAATTAAATTTTAAACTATAATGTTTATTTGCATATTGTCTTATGTAATATCTCTAGTTCAATAAAGTCTTTAAAAAATTATGATTTTTAGATAAACACAACTCCAAATTGAAGCTTTTCTCTTCCAAATGTATCGCTTATTTATAATAAGCCCATAAATCCTTGATAACCCTGGTTTGAAACCCAGCTTCTTTTATAGAAGGAGTACTTTATATATTGATACTTTCACGCAATATATGTTGATCCAGTTATTTTGATTTAATATTTCTCTCCCTATATCTCTTCAAAGTCCATTATGGATATTTTTCAGTTATAGTGACAAGGGATCCCCTGTTTCACAAATCTCTTCACATCCATGATAGAGCATGGAAAATATGGACATTTTTTGAAATTTTCGATAAACGTTCAGAGTTTGTTGAATTATGGTCGAAATCATCCAAAAAAATAATCTTCATTTTAATTGTGTCCACATCACTGAAAATTTATTTCAAGTTCTTTTAGTTCGGTTCTTGACAACCTTTGCTATTTCCTTTGGTCTCGAAATTTTTCCAGTGTCTTTTTCCGAAGACTTTATCATGATCTGATATATGAGCCAATTAAGTGATCTGTTGGTCAAAATAAAACTTGATGTCCGTTTCTTTGTCCTTCTTTGAGAGCAAGTGATGATACTTATCTTATCTATGGCATTTTTTGATCCAATGGCAAAGAGCTTGCCTAATTCATTCGAAAATTAAAATATTTTCATTTGATCGACTAAGTCTGCTTTAATTTTTAATAATGTACTGTATGGAGGGTCATGAAATGTTGAATATAACTGGAGGAAGTAAGTGTTTTAATCCTCACCATAATCCAAAAAGATACAATGGTATTTAATATGACATAAGCAGAGGACCTAATTTCCCGATTTGGATTTTCATTTCGCAAAAGAAGAAAATATTGATATACCTGACGAATTGTAGAAAGTTTAGAACCTTTCATGCAAGAGCTGTGCTGACCAAAAAAAATTAACAGTACTCAATGCTTGTAGATATTGTTTTTGAGTTTTCTTCTGGCTTGAACTGATGATGAGGTGTCACTTTCAAATGTTTCACTGACCACTTTTCCCCTAAGATTTTTTTTATTTGCATAATGTCAAAAAAATAATAATAATCTATACTATTAAAAAAAGAACTCCGTTTGTTCGTTCGTTTCCCTGTATCTCCCGAACGGTTCATTAGATCTTTACGAAATTTTCAGTGAATAGTTTTGAGAGCTCAGGGAGGGTTTTAGGGGGGTTGTAATCTCCCGGAAAATTCGTCATCGCCATGTTTATTTTATTTGCCAAAACGTTTTTTGCCGATTTTTAAAATTGCCAAGTTACATTTTGACCAAATTTTCTGTGGATGAGTATAAGGTTTGACGTGTTTTTCATTTTTTGGGTGTTTACCGGAAAATTCGTTTTCTACATGGTTACTTTAAAAAAAGTTTTTTCTATCCCTGTCTTTCCCCCCAAATTTAGGTTTTGTGGAAAATAACAACTTTTTTAAATGCAACATGCCAAGAGATGGAGAGTGATGTCAATCACTCTTAACTTTTCTTGATAGAGATATGAAGTTGCAGTCCCTCTTAAGTTTTTGCTGTTTTCACCCATCAATGGAGATCAAATTAATACTCTAATATTCATCACTACCATACATATATTCGGCACTCTATGTTCCCTGTGAAATGATTCAAAAAATCTTTTTATGAAGTTTAAATTCCCAGGCTTAAGGAATACAAAACGGAAAAATGGCAATGAAGACCCAATGACAACTGTTGAAGGAACTCATTTTAATATGAAATGTCACATGCAATGACATCACTGAAATTATTCGTGAGATTTCTTCTTTTTATGATGTTTAAATACCCAGCCTTAGGAATGCAAAACGGAAAAAATGCCAATGAAGACCCAATGACGACTTTTTAAAGAATTTATTTTAATATGAAAATCACACGCGATGACATCACTTAAATTATTGGTGTGATTTTTTTTTCCATCCAGACTATTGTCAAGTTGGAAAATCCTGGGCAGCGCCGGGTCACATTCACTAGTATAATAATAATTCAATTTTGATGTCACACAAAAATATGAGAAGTGAAAGTTCAAATACTGTGCAAAATATGTATCCCTTCTTTTATATTAGCTTTTTTTGTATTCTTTGTTTGTGATATACGAGGGCTGGTCAATAAGTCCGTGACTTTTTAAATGAAACAAGTTTTTTGACAAAAGCTAATTTTATTTTTCAACATAGTCTCCTTTGAGCTCTATAAACTTCGTCCAGCGTTTCTCCAATTTTTTTATCCCTTCCAAAAAATAAGATTTCTCGAGGTCCTCAAAATATGTATTTGTTTGTGAGATGATTTCATTGTTGGAATAAAATCTCTTTCCGGCAAGCTATTTTTAAGGTTCGGAAACAAGAAATAGTCACTCGGGGCTAAATCTGGAGAATACGGCGGATGAGGGAACAATTCATAGCGTAATTCGTAAAATTTCGCCATGGAAACAACACATGTATGGACTCTTGCATTGTCTTGCAATTGAGCAAACGCGGCACCCATCTTGCGGATAGCTTTTTCATAGCCAAGTGATCTTTCAAAATCGAAACCACTGACCATGTGATATGCCTATGGCTTCCACAATCTCCCGCACTTTCAATCTCCGATCGGCCAACACCATATCATGAATTTTTTGAATTGTTTCTGGTGTAGCGACTTCAACTGGGCGTCCAGAGCGTTCGGCATCAATGGTGCTTGTACGACCACAACGAAAATCTGTAAACCACTTTTTTACCATTGATATCGATGGTGCAGAGTCTCCATAGTATTTATCGAGCTTAGCCTTTGTTTCAGCGATGGTTTTTTCCCGCAAAAAATAATGCTTGATGAGCACACGAAATTCACTTTTCTCCATTTTCTACACAATTCACGAAGTTGTTTGTCTGTAAAGACTGTCAAACACAAACTAAAAGACCCAGCGTGTTCAAACTTTAACAGAAGTCAGCTGATAGATGCTTGTTGACAGGAGCAGTGTTGAAAACCAAATTATATGGACGGAAATACAAAAAGTCACGGACTTATTGACCAACCCTCGTATCTTAAGAGTAAGTTATTTAGACTGCCCAAATCAGCACCATAATATTGTACCATAATTTTATATCATTAATAATTGTTCAGAGAAAAAGAAGTCAAATTTTATATATTTTGAAATTTTGAAGTATATGTAACTAGCGGATGTTACCCGGCGCTGCCCGGGATTTTCCAAATTGACAATCGTGTTCGGAATAGAAAAAATATCATACGAATAATTTAGTGATGTCATCACATGTGATTTTTCATATTAAAATCAGTTCCTTACAAAAGTTGTCATTGGGTGTCCATTGCCTTTTTTCCGTTTTTTTGTTCCTTTGGGCTGGGAATTTAAACATCGTAAAAAGAAAACTATTGTAAAGTCATTTCATAAATAACATATTTCTATGCCTATGTTATTTTCTTATGAAAATAGTTCCTTAAAAAGTCGTCATTGCCATTTTTCCGTAATCTATTCCTTAAGGCTGGGTATTTAAACTTCATAAAGAGAAATAATTTTTGAAGCCATTTCATAGAGAACAAAGAGTGCTGACGATATGTATGGCAGTGATGAATATTAGAGTTTTTTGGGGGGAAAGAAAGGGACAGAAAAAACTTATTTTTAAGTAATCATAACGAAAACGAATTTTTCAGTAAACACCCAATAAAACCAAAACACGTCTTACTACCTCATAATTATCCAGGGAAATTTGATGAAAATCTAACTTGGCGATTTTAAAAAATCGTCAAAAACGTTTTGGCGAATAAAATAAACGTGACGATAACGAATTTTCCGGGAGTTGGAAACCCCACTAAAACACTCCCTGAGTTCTCAAAACTATTCACTGACAATTTGTCAAGATCGAATGAACTGTTCGGGAGATACAGGGAAACGAACGAACGAACGGAATTATTTTTTATTAATATAACAGTATATTGTAGATACTCCGTAGATATATTGCCTTACTTTTAACACATGTGTGCATGTAGTCACAGTTACTAAATAAATTTAATATTTATATACAAAATAACTTTTGTATAACATTATTTTATTATTACATTTTATTGACATTTTGAATAATAATATTTTTTACAAATATCACTTTGACGGTTATGTCAAGATAAAAAATAAATTTTTCTTTGGTGGCGCTCTAAACCAACCTGAAGCAGGTATTCCAGGAACTCAATTAATTATTTTTTTCGATTTTTAAACCTACATTTTTTTATTGAAATTTGAAGTGGTTTGATACATATATATACATAGGTATATTCAGAAAAAATAAACCACTAATACTTACGGATAGAGTTTTTGTTAGCCTAAGTACAAAGGTCACCACATCGTCTCCTACCGACAGACCGTTTTCGACGAGTCCTCCCAACTAGCCATCTCTAAGTTTCCCTAAAAAATACTACATTCACTCTCTCAGCATGATATCCCCATTCCTAGTCGCGTCCAGGAGGACTGCGACAAGGGGAAGGACAGTCTTATTTTTTTAAAGCCAAGTGGAATAAAGACACCACACCTAAAAGCAAACTCGACACATTATATTTGTGAACCTCAGCATTCTTTGTCTTTGCAAATAAAAGCTTTTGGAACACACAATAACATGTGCCATACTGTTGATGAAGAAGAATGAAGTAAACGCTGATTATAATTTTTTAATTCATGGGAAGTGTTGACACTGAGTAATTATGCAGACATTAAGTAATGTAGATTAATTACTTTTTTTCTCTCATATATATGGTTTTATTTGTTATGAGGTTCTAAGACATTTAATGTGTGTGAGGGGACAAATTATCTTTCTCTTTTCTTGGTTCATTATTCATTTGAGCCATATTATAAATTGACTTGATATTTTGAAAAATATACTGAAACATCACATTTTGCCATAACAACTATGGTTTTAGGATATTCCAAATAATACCATGAGTCATTCAGATCCTGACTGACAAATTATATGTCGATTGTTAAAAAATATATGGATACGGATATTAGGAAAAAATTGTATTGAGCGTAAGAAGGAGGGTCAATTTTGATTCACCACATTCCGTAGGTCGTAGGCACGATGGAGTCATTTTATGATATAATGTTTATTCTTATCTTCAATCGAATATATTGCAATCGATCCATATAAATCAAGTGATCACGGGAAAAAACACTGCATAAAAACGACTTGGGAGTTTTTTATAGACCGTTTTTTCGACACCATGGGAACCATGTTCGCGTCCCATCGATGTCAGCACGAAAGTGCAGCTTGCCACAAAGGAAATATAACGAGTTTTGTTGTTCCGACATTCTCTACAGACTTCCATCCGTCAATCCGATGATAATAAGGCTACAAAAGCGTCTTGGAATGCAATTTATGTGGATGACTGCCTCTTGGAAGGGTGATTGAGAACTATAACCACTCACCCACAATGTCTCAAGAAGCCTCAACCAACTGCGTCGCAGACCTTTACAAGGTTTAAGGCTCCCGCTATATCAGGTACTTGGAGGACTCTTGCAAGAATTACTCTATCTCTCTTCTCAGGGGATTCACTGAGTCTCTTAAATTTTTATTTTATTATATGACGTTAATATTGATTATATCATATATTGTTTTTTGTACTAACTATCTGCTTCTTTCATTTGAGTTCCCGAATTCGTCACAACTTACAATAAAAGAACATAAAGAACTGTTCCTTATATTTTTATTCCATATTCTTGAAATATTTATTTATGGTGCTTTTATGAAGAACTATCGTCATTAAGGAAGTATGTAGATTTAAGACTGATATATGTATGCATTAACTGATGATATATTTTGCTTTTGGATCTACGCCCATTACACCGGAACTCAATCCGATATCAGGCAAAATATTTAATGTTATCAGTGCTTAGAAAATAAAATATTAATAAAAACTCTTGGGAAAAAACCTTTTAATAAACAGTGCATAAAAGAGTGAATAGAAAGAACTAAATTTTTAAAACATTTCATATTCTCAAAGCTTAAATTTCGCCCTCGTTAGACAAAAAAAAAGCAATCTACAATGAACCGATGGGGAAAATATATTTTTACCTATTTGGTACGATGAAGTATGAGTATGGATTGACTAAACAATAAAGCATTTCAATGAGGTGGATTAATATGTGCCTTACCATCTCAGAAGTCCAGCCTGCAACCTCTATTTCAATTACTGAAAGGGATCGAAAAATTATTGATTTTAATCCATTAAACGATATAATATTTAAAAAACACTAAAAGCTTACATAATGTATATATTACTTTATTATTATTATAAACAAAATACGAAGGCCCCTATAATCGACCTAAGAAATAGGTATTGGGTTGACCTCCTTATCCTCCAAGGAAGAAATGCAGCTCTGCCCAAACACTCCATTCATACCCTCATCATACTCAGCCTCCACCTCCTCTGAGGAGGGGATCCCTGAAGGCTCAATCACCCCTTCTTCCAATGAGGAGGGATTTTCAGAGCGCTTTTGAATGACTGAGCGAATATCCGAGGAGGGTTGCGGAGGGTTAAAGGGGCTCTCAATGCCTTCTTTGAAGGCGGGGCAGCATTTATAGACGAATAGGACTCCCAGAGAGAGGACAAGAAGGAAAGGCCAACGGTTATGCCCAGAGAGGTGTAGTATTCGCTGTGATCCGTGTCACCTTTAGGCTCCTTCGGATCCTTATCCGGGCTCTGGAAAATGGAATATAGATACTACAGATGTTTTCTACATGACATTATACTTTTTACCTCCGCCGAAGGAGGTATTGTTTTCACTGGCGTTTGTTGGTTTGTTTGTTTGTTTGTCAGCAGGATAACTCAAAAAGTACTGAACGGATTCAAATGAAACTTTGTGGAGTCGTTGGAAATGCCAAAAGGAACAAGTGATTAAATTTTGGCATCTCTAAGTGCTTTTTTAATATGCAAAATGAGCAAAATACTACTACTAATAATAATGAAATGGGGTCTCTATACAGGGAGTAGGAAAGAACAAACGCTAAAAAAATATTCATTGACGTATTATTGTTCATTTATCAGCTCAGGACTATGTTACCCAGTGACGTAGCTTAAACTTCTTCCTCTTCCCGTCTTCGGCGGAGGTATACACTCTCTGAGTGTATACATGCCTTTAGTTTAGTTATAAATTCATTATACTAGCACTAGTGGTGCTAATTTTATTAGCATGTATGACATAATTTCAATATTTTATTTGACCAAAAAAAATGAAAATCTTTATTGAACCAACAAATAAAATTTTAAATAATTATTGTATTATCAGTACTTGCAAAAATATATTTTTTTAACCACTGAAAGATTCGGGGGAGGGGGTCCTTCATTTATTTAATCTTTCATGGAAGCCTTTAAATAAAAAATAAGGGTAACTAGAGGACCCAGAGAGTGCAAACCTCCGCCGATCCCATCCAAATGAATCACTTGGTCTTTTTGTCATTTGCCAGAGTTGCCAGAATTGGCAGAGTAGGCTAACTTGAAATAATTATTAGTATTTAGCTCATTTTGCATCTTAAAGAAGCACTCAGAGATGCCAAAATTTAATCACTTGTTCCTTTGGCATTTCCAACAACTCCACAAAGTTTCATCCGAATCCGTTCCGCACTTTTTGAGTTATCCTGCTGACAAACAAACCAACGCCAGTGAAAACAATACCTCCTTCGGCGGAGGTAATAATATATGGTTTCCCCTTTTCGAGCATGATTAAAGTGGATTGCCATGCAGTCTTCGCATAGATGAAGTAAGATTTTCCTCCTTTTTTATTGGGGGGGGGAGTAAATTATATATGATTTGGAACATCATGAAAATCGTGATATCATGAGGGATGACTGTATCTATCTTCATGAATTATTCTTCGATTGCGAATCAATTGCCTAAGGATTACTCCTTCACTAAATTTTTGGTTTTCATATTGAAATTGACTTGAAACTGTTATCGCCGTCCTTATATAATATGTCTTTCTGTATCAAGTTTGCGGCATTTAATCAATGATATAAATATTTTTTAACTACAGATATTGACACCAAAAAAGATTTTAAAATCATAGTGGATCATCTGATAATGTTGTTAGACATATAGGCTTTATATGTGCTTCTTTTTCATGATCAAATCCATCCTGTGAGCCTAAAGAATATATTCTACTTCCACTATCATCACTTTGTATGAAAGGCTTTTATAGAAGGAAATTACATTGTGGTGGGGCCCAAAAAGTATGCATGGGAAATGCTTTTATATATGTATATGGAGCAAACATATCAACATGCGTGCTTTATTCCTGGGAATCAAATGAATCCACTCTTTGGTTGTCACCCGTTCTAAATCATGAAACAAAGGACTCAAAAGTAGAAATTTTTGTACAATATTTATTTTTTGTCGCCAAAATATTTAATTTGTACTGTTAACTTCATTAAACAATTTAAAAGTCTTTTAAAGATCACAAAGGCAAAAATGCGTACCATAAGTTGTTCTTGATTGGTTGATATAAAATAACTGTTTGCGATGGTTTATTAAATTATAAAAAAGCAAAGAAATTTAGTTTTGGAAACCATATATATTATAGAATACATTTTTGAGAAAAACACGTTGGTGTAGTCTAGTCTTGTGTACAGATTCGCTTATACTGAGAGAAGGGATTTCAGTTCAAAATCATCAAACAGATTATACTTTGTTATGGATAAATTTATTTATTTATTTTAAAATTGTAAAAAGACCACCAACATTAATATTCTGCAAGCCAAAAGTAAAATATACATTTTTAATCCGAACTAAAATATACGTGCTTGGTTCAAATTAATACGAATCATTTTATAACTTCTAGAAAAGGACCGTTTTTGTACCACTTTGGTTCGATAGAATTGCATTCGCGTGGATATAAATAAGCATAGTAGCGTGTAAATTAGTCACTCGAACCTAGGATCAATCCAATTAGCTTGATAAAACAATGAGCCTCTCTTCTCAGGAGTCTAACCTGCACTCTCAATATTGAGAGTCGAGTAGGCTTACACTGAGCTATATGGCTATTAAATTTTACATGAGAGTCCCAATCACTTTTAAGGTACTAAGCCCTAACTTTTGATAATGGGCATTGTTCCCTCACACGAAACGACTATTAACGTGAGAGACGAGTCGAATTTAAACCGGGGGATTCTGTCATGATCAAATGTTATTTGAAGGGAAGGAAAGACAACTGGATCTCAGCTACCCTAAAGGATAGAACGGGTCCGGTATCGTTCAAGTGCCTTACTCTGGAAGGAAGTGAATATAGAATACACGCCAATCAAATGAAGACTACTGGATCTCAGCTACCTTAAAGGATAGAATGGGTCCGGTATTGTTCAAGTGCCTTACTCTGGAAGGAAGTGAATATAGAAGACACGCCAATCAAATGATCGGACCGACTCCAAACAAGACGGAGGAAGAATTTGAAAGGGATTGTCCAAGACGGTCATCCAGAATTTCGAAGCCTCCTGAGAGATTTCAAGCTGGACAGTGAATACTGTTCAGCTCATCTATTAAAGTTGTAAATATTGATTAATATATTAAAAAGCAATGAAATAAATAGTAACTAGAGGCATATATACACTCAGAGAGTGCAAACCTCCGCCGTCACGGGGTCCTTATGAGCCTTCCGAGGCGGATTTTTCACGACTGGGGCGGCGTAGAGGGACGGGGGAGGGTTCACCTCGACGGAAATTTCGAGAGGAAGACGCTCCCGGCACCCGATTTCACAGCACAGCGACATCTATTGGCAGAGTAGGCTAACTTGAAATATTATTAGTATTTAGCTCATTTTGCATCTTAATTCTGCACTCAGAGATGCCAAAATTTAATCACTTGTTCCTTTTGGCATTTCGAACAACTCCATTAAGTTTCATCTGAATCCGTTCCGTACTTTTGAGTTATCCTGCTGACAAACAAACCAACAAACTAACAAACCAACAAACCAACCAACAAACCAACGCCAATGAAAACAATACCTCCTTCGTCGGAGGTAATTATTGTAATTTAATTAAATTCAGGGGGATTTAATATCCTACGGTTTGTCCGGTTTAATATGTATAAACTTTGTTGTTATTCTTGTACATTCTTGTTCTCCTTTATTCTACTAGTAAGTAATAAATAGTAATTCTAAGGACAAACATCTCTCTCTTGCTCTCGGGGCGTTATTGCACCTTTGATTGTTTGGCAAGGTCTCATAAGACATTAATGAGGTTTCTTTAATGTCCAATAAATGGATGACGAGGATGAATGTAATAAATATGTACAATAATAACTTAAGAGGTCACGAATGTTCTTAAGGGTAAAATAATGGATTATAATACCGTCTAAGAAATATATATAAAAGAGAAAGCCATTGGAAAATATCTATTTTGGAACATATCAAGGTTTAAAATATGTTATTGCATAATGTGCCGGCTTCCACAACAAAACATATGGACATCCATTTCCAACATCAGAATAAAATAATACATATTAGGGACACTGCATTGTTTGACTTAGATATATATTGTATTTAGTTTCCTTCCATCAGATTCAAGAAAAAAGGTATGTGAGGACCAGATGATTTTATTACAACATAGGAGGAGAAAGCATTCCATCGCTGTAAACCACACTCATTATAGAATTGCATCAAAAAGACACAAACTTTTATATATATTTCTTAGATGGTATTAGAATCCATTATGTTACCCTTAAGAACATTCATGACCTCTTAAGTTATTCTTGTACAAATACGCATGCAAGACCTCAACGTAATACCACGCATTAATTACTGCTAAGGCCCTGGCTGGCTTTTTAAAAAGCAGCAAATCACTCAGTTTTGGATTCAAAACGAAACTAGGACAAATGAAGGTATGTAATAGCTAAAAGGAAATAGACATTTTGAAGATTAAAAACAATTTTCTATGTTCATATGTCAGAGCAATAGACTTTACACATGTGCTACCCATACTTCTAAGAGTGAAAAACTAAAATAATTTTGGTCATTGTTAGCGTAATAATGCGATGGAAACATTATTTTTTTCTGTTAAAACCAGTTTAATTTGATTATCAAAAAAGGGAGCGCGACTGCTCAGTGGGATGAGGCGTGTTTAACTCTCAATGTTGAGGGTGTAGGTTCACTTCTCCCAAGAGGGGAACGCCACTTTTGTTCAATCTCATTGTTAAGATCCTAGGTTGGATAGACTAATTTACACGCGAGTGCAATTCTATCGAACCACATGAATAAAAAAGAACAAATTGATCTTGTAATCAAAAAGAAACTATAAACTATAATAAAATAATGATGGAAAGCTTTAAAAAATCTTTAATGAACGTTATAGTTCAAAATTTATATTCAGAAAAATAACTAAAATACCAATTTCATCGGTGCGATCATGTAATGATATTGTTAAAACAAACACGCTTGTGTTATATTTTTAGTTTTTTGGTACTCTTGTTTTTGTTAAATTTAATTATATGTTGCAACAATATTTACTTTTCTATACTCCAATGCAGACTATCTCAGCCTTTTAAACCAATCAGTTTTGCATGTTTTGTTACAGCACACTTACTCTGTGACTTTCTTATCCTGGCATTCCTCGTGAACGTCCTTGCAGCATTCATTTCCATTTCTGCATTCCGGGTATTGACAGGAGCAGATGCCTTCGGTCCATAGAGCCTTTAAGGCTTCCACGTTGGTATGGCATCGGTCATAGCAGGATGAGGGTGATATTTGGCGAATGGGGTGCCGAAGAGGGTCGTCCTTTTCCGAAGAGCAGTCTTCTTTACTCCGAAAACTAGGAGAAATTAGAAACAATATGTAAGATTTACGAAAATAAGTGGTATGAGAAAATGTCAAAATAAATAAGAAATATATAACGTCTATATTTGTTCATTATATAATCAGAACAATATTATGTAAAAAAATGAACGGACAAAATGTTTCTTCTCATTATGTAGTCTTATTTACCTATATTTATATTGCACATATTAAATATGTGCTCTCAACGATGTAATAGATTTCGTGGTAATCAATAGTATGAATCGAGAAATGTGACATAAATTAATATTGGCAATTTTCTACGATTAATGTTTCTTTTTATATGGCTTGATTGACTCTTCGTTCAATCATCGACTAGTTCGATCCTTCCCTTCTTCATAAGGGACTGAGTAATGTCAATCCTTCCTCCTCTTAAAGTAATCAGTCGTCAAGTAACAAAACAATCCCATAGCGATGTCCAATGATTGAAAACGTCGTACCCACCGTAAGAGACAAAAAAAATTACACTTTGTTCATTTATTTGTCTCACTGGAACAGGAGTATTATGCAGGCTTGTGAGCGTTCAGCTTTTTTTGCGTTCAGCGTTCCGTCAGCGTTCAAAAAATAATAGCGTTCAGTTCAGCGTTCCGTTCAATGTTTTTGCGTCAGCGTTCCGTTAGCGTTCAGCGTTCAAATATTTAAAAAATACAATGTGTAATTTTGAAAAATGGAAGTACTACTTAGGGGTTTATAATAAAAATGAGCCCGAACCGACTTTCAAATGATATAAATTTGTTGACTGGATCTAACCCAGGGGTTCCCAACCTGGGGTCCGCAGAACGTCTATATTCACTACATAAGAGGGTCGCCATTTTTCTATAGGGGGTCGCCAAAGAAAAAAGGTAGGAACCCCTGATCAAACCCCAACTTGTTTATATTTTTTCCGGACCCGTAACAAATATCATTATATTATATTAATATTTTTCCATATATAAAAGACAAACACGCCAGTCAGCATGAAAGAAACTTAACTATTTTCAATCTTATTAAAACAACTTCAGATCAAATATATTTGAAAAAGTGTCGAGATGACCAGACTCGCTTATTTTCGAATAACGGAGTCCGAGTTCGATATTAAGAATCGGCAAAATAGTATTTTAAACCTTCGATGTATGAGTAACTGGATCCCTACTTTCTTCCGTAAGGGATATATTACATTTTAAATTATAATCATATTAAGGTGTAATATATCAAGACAAATACGAGATCAAAGCTATATAATACAAATTAATATTATAAAACAACATTATATGAATTATCTTATTTTAGAGAGATGTATTTTTTAATCATCGTTGCAATATAAAACACATTTAATATTATATAAACACGAATCAACCATTTACTACATTAAATTGAAGTTAATATCGTCTTCGTCATTAGAAAATAACTTAATCTCAATATCATTATTAACATTAAATTTATGCAAGGAAACAAACAAAACGCAAAATATTAACTGCAACTGTTGTAAGGGTAATTTTTTGTCTGATCAATGGCGTCAAATTATCTTTCTTAAAGCAACAACAACAAGTTTCTAGGTTGCTTGGCCTGGGGATGTGCAAAGAATTGATCTTACATTCCTCAGAGTACTTTGGTTGAGACATCGCGACCATCATGGCGCCTTAAAAATCTATATATCTGCTAGATCCAGGAGAAGCCAAAGAATAAATACAATTGTGACGTGCGAGTATAAAATGTTTACCAAACAATGCTAATTATAGAGATAGAGGGACTAACCTTGTAAATATATATTTTTGTTTGCTCGTAGACTTTCATTTATTTTCCATGACGAAATGAAAAAAACTGAAGAAATTAATACTGTCCTCGTATCGATTCCTAAGATTTTAACTCTCGAGCCTAATATTTAAGTTATCGAGTCCACAATCCGAGTCCATCAAATGAGCAAATCAATGATTCCGAGTCACCAGCCCATATGAATATCCCGTAGTCAGACTTAATCTCAATTATTTCAAACAATAGTTCATATAAATACTAAAGAAGTTGTTTATTTTGTAATAAGAATGAATGAATAAAAAGGTCATTCAATTGTGTGTAAATTTTTGTCACTTGGGGTAAAATTTAAAAAAAGTGCTTTACTATTCTCTAGAGAGTTCGTGGGAGAGTAGTTTATAAGTTCTTCTTATAATATTTCATCCCTTGTTTATATCCAAGAAAAAATCCTTAATCAAAACTACATTG
>CP045902.1:1283678-1340282 GCA_013387185.1 Caligus rogercresseyi
ATATATAGATATAATATATATCTATATACTATTTATATCTATAGATATTATATATTTATATATATATATTATATTATAATATATATATATATATATGTATATATATATATATATATATATTATTATACAACAAGTATATATATATATATATTATATATATATATATATTTTATATAATAAATATATATATATATATATATTAGGGTTGTTCTTATTTTTCAAATGTTTGAAATGTTAGCAACATTGTGGATTTTCTGTTTCTTGGTGATAAAAGAAGACGACATACAAAGTTTGAACAAAATCGGTCAACATTACGAGGTCGCGCAACGAGGTCAAAGTTTTAAAAATTTAGTAAAAATATAGTTTTCCGCAAATTTCTTCAAAATGGTGGACGTTACAGACTTCAATAATAATTATTAATTTAAAGGAAATCTAATTTACTACCAGACGTATGTTTGATGTTTTTTAATAAAACAAAGTTTTCAGTAAAAACAAAGAAAAAATGGAGTGTGTATTGTTAGCATATTTCATAGCTTTTTTGTATCAATTAACTTCACTCGCCTGTAGAAGATGACTTGTTCGCTTCAGAGTAAAATAGTACTTTTAAGTTTAGTAAAACTTTAGATGATAAATCCAAAAATGACCTTGGTTGCATTCTATCAATTCAGAATTCAGTACAATCTGAGTTTACATCATATGATTCAGAGCCTGTATTGACCTATAAGAAATCGATTATGAAAAAAATAAATAATAATGTGTTTCTTAGATTTGCGTCAAGGTATCCTCTCAAAATTTTACTTTGTCTCTGACGCATTTATAATCCATTATATGCGTCATTTTGTACGCGAGATAGGCTTTTTTTAATGTACATATAACTCTCTACTTATTAAATTGACATGATTTAGTATACCAAAATATTAAAGCTGGTTACCAAGCTTTCATTTGATATGTTTGGTGTTCTAAAAATCGCTATACTTTAAGAGATATAAGCAAATACATTTTTGCACGTACTCTCCCAAAAAAATTGATCTTTTGATATGAGAATATACAATTACCACTTGGTAACTGCTGTTAGTGTTACCTGGATAGAAAGAGAAAGAAAAAAAAGAAAGGAGAGAAGTGAGGCAAGGTTGTAGTACGTAACAAAATAGTATATTTGATATATATAATAATATCGATAACTCGAAAAATAATCGAGATATTGATGTTACCCCTATGAAAACGTTAATATCTCCTTAACAGTACTCAATACTAGAAAACTTTGTTGCTTAATTATGTCTTAGATTTTTGTGTACTACAACTTTGTTTCAATAGTTTTCCTGTTATTGCAAAAAAAATTAGCACCATACTAAGGGACTTTTTTGCTAATAGCAGTAAGTTCAATTTCGAAATATCGATAAACTATGACCACAAAATTTGTTCCTGTTGAATTGTAAGACTAAATTCTACGCAATCAATTATCGATATCATGTACTGTTACGGAGTTATTAACGATACAAATTGCAAATCTCGATTTTCTCGAAAAGTATTCGATTTTTCTAACCCAAAATTTAATAAATATTGTAGCAGACATGGTTTGTGAATTAATAAGACGATAAAATAATATTTTGGTTGAGTCCTGAATTAATTATAAATTTTTTACCGACACAGTATTATATACCTTAATAAAATAATACTTATTACATAACATTAACACTCACTATAGCATTGGTAACCTAAGTTATCTCAGAACCATTTAATTACAATGTTAATTTGATTAGCAATAATCCTTGCAAAATGCATGTTCTACAGTTCATATTATTTCAATTTCGTTAATTGCTAATGTTTAGATACATATTCAAGATGCCGTTTGCAGTACATATATGATCTGCGCAAATCTTAATAACTCGCAAGAAAATGTAATAATAACAATGTTAATAAATCAAAACCTTTTTATATTGATCACGGCTACAATGTTTGTAAAAAAGAAATATGCAAAAATTGATTATTTGCGGACTTTTATTATCAAGTATTGCCAAAATTCAAGACCACCTAGTTCTTTTTCATTTGATTGAATTTCAAAAAGGTGCGTTAACTAGGTAATTAACACATCTTATTTTATAATATTTGCTAACTTAGCAGTTTTTGGCATATTTATTTGCAAAAACTGCAAAACATCGTTTTTTTGTAATTTAAATTAACAATACGATTTGTTAGTTGAACCTAAGGTTGTAGTACGTAACAAAATAGTATATTTGATATTTTATAACAATATCGATAACTCAAATAATAATCGAGATATTGATGTTACTCCTATTGAAACGTTAATATCTCCTTAACGGTACTCAATACCGGAACACTTTGTTGCTTAATTATGATTAGATTTTTGCGTACTACAACCTTTGGTTCGATAGTTTTCTGTAATTGCAAACAAATTATCACCATACTTTAGCAGTAAAGTTCAAATTTCGAAATATCGATAAACTATTTACACAAAAACTTGTTTTGTTAAGATGTAAGACTAAATTCCATGCATTAATTATCGATATCCTGTACTGTTACGGAGTTGTTAACGATACAAAGTGCTAATCTCGATTTTATCGAAAACTAATCAATCTATCGGACTATAAGTCTAATCAAACAGTTAGTAATTACAGAGCACTACCTTTTTGTTTCAATAGAAAAGTCGTTTTATTAGTCATTTTTTTGAATAATAATTATACCTTAGATTCATTTTATATATGCCCGAATTTTGTTTCCCTTCAATAATAATATATATTGGGGTAAACTGCTATCTCTCGAACCGTTCAATTTATAAAAATATGTAGTCTTACGAACTCTAGCACATTACCCATAAATTACTTTTATTTTATACAACTTCTCAAAAATGCAATAAATAAGAGAGATATGTAATAAATCATATTTCTCAAATTCGAAACGGTGTTTATCCGATTTATGTATGAATACACTAATAAATGGTTTTTTTCAAATTCTACGAACTTATAGAAAATCACACAATGCAAGAAATTGATAATTGATTGAGTGCATCCTAACTGTAATTAATCTTTTGCAAATACGAAATTACGATATTCGAAATATCCATTTTTCGAACCTTCATAACTTTGTAACCCTTTGTCTGATCTTAAATTTATCTTCAGATTTTGAAATGCAATGACAAGGGGCATAAAATTTTCTGTAACTAGCTAAACTTTAGTAGTTACAAAACGCAATTTTGATTTTCGCAAAACACGCGTTTTTCGACAAAGTTTAATTCAACAAAAGTATCTTAAAATAAAGAGTTCTACACATCTCATTTAATGTTTTATTTCTATCTAAACAAAAAAATTACTTCATAAGGCCAACACCTTATAATAGTGTTTTTTTGAAAAAATAAGTACCGGAAATAATGGTCGTAGCGACTTGAGTATATTATATGAATCTTAATGTACATCAATTTAAAGCATTTTAGGCTAATCCAAGTTTTCTGTAGCTCTTCAAACAAAAAAGTTTTTTAGGTATTTAAGCAATTTCGGTATTTAGGGTTAAAAAAGTGGTCGAAGAAAAAGTCTGAGACGAAAGTTTAGGAAATCGAAACTGTAGAACTTGGTGTGTTCTACAAGTTCAATTGCATTAAAAAATTGTTGTTTATTGTTATTAATTCGAGCAAATCGAATACAAGAGAGTAAAGTTCATACACTTTTACGCAAAGTGAAAAAATAAAGAAAAATGACTAACAATGCGGGAGTGTTATTGCTATGACAAAAGATGCAAAAGAACAAATACTAACGTATCATTAAGTTTTTTTGGAAATTTGCTGAAACTTTGCACAATGCGATTTTTTAGTGCGCTTTTAGTGCGTGCGGGGGTATTTATTAAAGTCGTTGAAATATTAAAAATCGTATTATGGATTATAGTTACAGATATGTTGTAAACTACCAGAGAAACATTTTTGCAGCTATAGCTGCACACCCTAAGTCTTTGCATTTCGCAAATATAAAGTTGCAAAATTTTATTAATTTTTTCAAAAAAAATATTTTGCCAAATTCCCTGTGCATAATCTTAGTTACCTTATTGTGAACAGGTTTACATACTTTTTTTTTAATTTCACAAATTTTTGGCACAAGTTTCCTTTTGACAAGACCTTAGTTTTTCTATGTAGTGATGCAGACTTTATCATAATTTTTGAGAATTTTATGATATTTTCTCTTTTACTATTTTTTATTTATTTTGGTAGCTAGGGCAATGAAACTTTGCACGATGTTTATAGGCTGCCTAAAGTGTATGCAGCCCAAGTTTGGTAAGATCCGGTCATGTATATGGCCACCAGGTCCAAGGAAACACGATTGACCCTAGAATGTCTGAAAACCCGTTTTTTTTTTTTCGAATAACTCGGTCCTCGATTGTCGGATTGGATTCAGCGTTGAATTTTACTGCTATTAAAAAAAAGTGGGACAAAATGTCATAATCGTAGATGTGTCAGTGTGCCTCCCAGCTACATTAAGAAAGTGATTGGCGAATTAGGTTATAAAAATGGTGCAGTCGATACAATGATTGCTATCATTTAAAGCACACACACTTAATGTTAAAAAACCAAGACCAAAACCTCTCAAACTCCATCGGAGAACATGAAGCTGCTAGTCCAAGCATACACTGGCCATGGACCGTTTCTAGCCCATCTCCGTAAATGGAAAGACGTCAGCAATGTCTGTAATGTCTGCATGGAAGAACCTCAAACTGCAGACCATCTCATCCCATATGTCCAGCACTCTCAAATAAAAAACTTGAAGCTGAGCCTTCAGAAGAAGTAGCTGAGCATCCTCGTATTGATGAAGTGTAAGAAGAATGAAAAATATTACTGTAAATAATTTAAACAGTAATTAAGGAGTTTCGTTTATTTCATCTTTAATATTTTATTTTTTTTACTCTAGCAACATAGATACCCCACCATCAATTTGAGGACCGTATTTATGGGGTCCATCAGAGCTAATAAAAGTGACTAGAAAGTGTGGTCTCTATTGGAAAAGGATGGGACTCTCATGGAATTATATTATAGAATATGTCCTTCCGCTCCTTGGAGCTTATGAACCCTTGAATTACAACAAGAGATTAAAGAGTGAAGAAGAGCCTTCTCAGGATCTCAATATTACTTCCATAGGCCAATATTCTGTCACTGACGGGGTTATGAAGAATTTCATTTTGGGTATGAGAATAAAAGATGAAATTCACTTCTTCGAAACTGAACGGTCCACCTACTCCTTTTTCATTGCACTCACTTACATCAATAACCGAAGGGTTCGTGAATCTCTTATAGGGAACCAAATCGGGAATCTCCTCGGTCCATTATCACAAAGAGACTCAAAAACCTTAAAGAAAATGAAGATATTAGTTTAATTAACCCTAAAACCATCTTACAGAACCCAATTACTGACCCGAGACAAAATGGTTAAGATACAGATTAGCAACATCCTCCCTCTACACAAATAAATCGAAGGTTTCTCCAGAGGAACAGTCCTGCCATTGGTGCAAAAAAGAAACGGAGACATCTTTCCATTTCTTCTATTTTTGTCCCCGAATCCTCCCTCTTGTTCGTGCGGTGGAAGAAGACATCCAAAGGTGTACGGAGTAGCATTATACCCTAGGGATTGGCTGGTCTGTACATCTGCCTCCTATAGCATGCCTTCGAAATGAAACACATCATCTCAACTGTCCAGGGGATCCTTTATGCGCTAGAGTTATGCCTCTTCCTTGGGGATTGATTGCGTGGTAAGAAGAAGCTTGGAGATCTCGACGGCGTCCCAATTGTTCATCAGTAGTGCTGGTTCCGGTGGAGGAGATGTTTGTTTCAAATAGAGCCTCAAGCCTCATGTTACTCTCTTGACGCCTTCTTCTGTTATTTTGTTTTTCATCTTTTATTATTATTATTCATCATTTTAAATATTACTTAAGCACCTTTATTATTAACCTGTCTTATGTTTAATACCTGCGACTGCATTATTCTTATTGATTTTATAAATGTTTAAATCAACGTCTTAGTTAATTGTATTTGAAATACAAAAAAAAAAAAAAAAAAAAAAACCCTTGATGTTATTTGTTCTAAACTGTATCTTATCATAATCCTTTTTCTATATTTTTTTGAGCGGAACCTGGCAATGTATTCATTTATGTACCTACAATGCTCCTTTTAGGAGACATTTGTGCAATATTTTGTCAAAACAATAGTATATCGACCTAATTGACTATGCAAATCGAAGCTATGATATTGTAATATTTAGTTTCAGAAATACATTGTTGAGGTAAATATTCAACTGTAAATGAAGTGCATGCGAGGAATATGAATTCTGATTTTCACAATATAATATTTTATGTCATATATCAGAAATAATTCCTTGAGTAATTTTCTCCAAGAGTAAATGATTTTGCTCATTGGAAGCTATAATACTATTTTGCAGAAAAGACATTACTTTAAATGACAAGATTTAGAAATGAGAGTCCAAATAGTTGGCTTAAAAAATTGGGGCGGTACATAAATTTATATTATTACCATATGTTAAAATGATTATTTTTTCAAAGTGGTAAGAATATAATTTTGCTTATCATTGAGGTTTAGCAGAGTCTATATATATATATATATATATTATATATTATATATAATATATATATATATATATATATATATATAATATATATATATATATATATATATATATATATTACCTGCGGAAGTATCTGGCACTGTCCGGGATTTTCCAACTTGAAAATAGTATTTTGAAGAAAAAAATAATACGATTAATTTTAGTGATGGCAAAATCTGTTCCTTAAAAACATATACAATTGTAATCAATATGTTATAATTTATTCTTTTTCCATTACTGGATATGCTGGATATATAGACATCGTAAAAAGAAGTTATTTTAAGTCATTCATAGAGTTCGGAAGTTACGTATGATAGCGCTGAATATTGGGGTATTGTTTAGTCGCCATTGATTGGAGATAGACAGCGTTATATAGAAAATGAGACTTCACATTTTTTCATACATAATATAGAGTGCTGAATTCACGTATAGGTATAAATATGAGAGTATTGGTTTGGTCTCCATTGATCGGAAAAATAGCGTCAGAAAAAACTTAAGATATAGTGATACTTTTTATCGTTATCGTGGAAAATGGAGAGCGATGTCACATTAATATCCATGTTGGAGAATATAATCAGAAATAAGTTAAGAGAGAGTGATATACCATATATTTTATTATGAAATAGGAATACTGATTAGAGAACACGACTCTCCATTTTTTTTTTTTTTGGTTAACACAAGGTGCATTCAAAAAACGTGGTTATTTTCCCGAAAAATTATAGTGGGACTAACCATAGAGATATAACTTTATATTTCTTTGGGAATAACCCAATGAAAAACAATAACACACTTTAACAACTCAATTTCATCCACAGAAAATTTGGTTCAATTAAAAGTACTTCCTTAAAAAGTCGTCGTAAAAAATATCAGAAGAATAACTGTTGCACCTTAATAATTATTACACCTTAATATTCATTTCGATTCATTCAAAATTTACTGTAGATTTTGTTTTTAATAAAGATTAATTGCTCCAAATTATTGATTCAAAGCAACAATAGGTAGCTAGAAAAGTTTTGCCTACAATAAAAATAATTTAGTATTCAACTTCTATTAAGTTTTGATGAAAAAAATGTAAATGTATTGATAAAAATTATCCTTTTTATGGATGGAACAAAATAAGTTTGACCAGAGGCGTTTTATTATTATTTATTTTTTTAAGCGACTTTATTGATTTAGAGATATTACATATAAAAAATATATATAAATAAACATTTTAGTTTAAAATTAAATCTCTAATCTAAAATCTAGCTGCACTATATACAAAAATTAATAATTAAAAAACATTTTGGAAACAATATTGTAATCAAACATAAAAATATAATAAACAAAGGTGCAAATAATAAATAAAATGCTAAAGATTGAATATATTATTTTGTTTGTCTTTTAACAAATTTTCTGTATTGCCTCATAATCCGTTGCAGAAATTGGAGATGTCCAGCGGAGCAAGACGGATAATATCTTACCAGATCCCCACATATTTCCACGGAATGGTATTGATTGTAGGGATCTTCACACTAAAGGCCAGGTATCGCGCTGCCGTCGAGATCATGATGGCCCGAATGTCTCCAATAACAATTACTCTGTCAAGAGTTAATTTCTCCGCCAAATAGCTGCGAATACTCGATAAAATAAGCTCCATAGCTCGTGTTTTCGCAGGAGCCTTTATGGGATTCGAACTTAGTCCGAATAGAATTATGGCCGTGACAATTCTTTTTTCCACTCCTTTAACGTTGACCCTGACAAATTCCCTTATGAAGAGGAGTGCAGGACAGTTGGCAAACGCATGGACCACTGAATTAAATAGTTGTCCACAGTCTTTACATGGCTTATTAAAAAATAAACATTTAGTAGAAATTTGAAGTTGGGAGGTAAATCTTTTTTCATCTATCGTTTTGGAGATAGAACTCATAATTCGTTTCTTCCACGACGCTTGGAGGCCTAGCTCTCTTATATATATATCGCACAATTTCTCGGCTTCCTCTTTTGTGTTTTGTGAAAAGGACATCCTTAAGTGCCAAGGTATCGGTGGAAGATGATTCCTTGCTGCTCTATTTAATGGAAAGAAGAATTTTCCACACTTAAACAGAGGCTCCCTGTCTAAATCGTGAACAGACAAAATTTCTTCTGATAAAGCCTTCCATTCTAGTTCTTTTGGCCCTGGGAGGTTTTTGAAATAAAACGGCTTGTTAATGTTTTGTCGAACTATGTCAATGGTAAATGAGGATGAAAAAAGCGGCGTGCCTTTCCAAATTATTCTTTGAATGGATGCTATTATAGAGGAAAATTCCATTAATTTTTCGTTCGTAGCATCCGTCCCAAACATGAGTAAAAAGTATGCTGAACTTGAAGAAAACACAGCTCGCAACTCCTGGTTCGGATTAACGGATAAATCCACAACCACTTTCTGAAAGATTTTAGGAATTATTTATAAAGCAGTGATAGCCCTCCTCCGATATGAGACCTCGGTCTCTTCAAAGAGGGCAGATAACTCTTATGAAACAGCTCATTTAGCCATGAGCTTTCTTGAGAGATTGCTTTTTCTGCAAGCCACGGAAGAGATGATGCTTTGTACAGGACATAAGGAACAATGGAATAGTTGTATAAGTCAATTCTTTTTTGGAGACTGAATTTTCTCCAACGTTGAATGTTGTGTACCACATGTTTTTGCATATTCAACCAATTGCATTCCGAAGCTCCCTGGGAAGTCCAAGAAATTCCTAGAATTTCCACTTTTCCCTCTACTGAGCATCCTGCAATTACTTTATTTTGTCCTGGATTCCAGACACCAATGGGAAGAATCACCGTTTTTTTGTTGTTTATTCTCAGACCAGACCTCTTTTGATATTTCTTAATGAAGTTGAGTATAACTTCAATCCGCTTGACCAGCTGTTTTCTGATTTTGCCTGTAACATAAGTGTAACGGTGTCGGCGTACAAATCTATAATATGTTTTTGGGTCCAAAATCTACTCCAAAACCTCTATACTTCTTAGAGATATTGTTGCTAAGATCAATAGTGCTCCCAACAAATAAAAGAGGTGACATAGGGCATCCTTGACGGCAACTCCTTTTTAAAATAATAGGGTCACTTTCTAGGACTCCCATAGACATAATTGATGAGCCGTTATAAAGAAGAGCTCTTATTGGATTAAAATATTCTTTAGGTAATTTTTTTTTTCCAAATCTCCTTTATATTTAGAATGTTATATAAAAAGTATATATAAATAAAATAAACATTATAGTTTATAATAAAATATCTAAATAAAAGGCGTTACAATAATAACATCACAAGAGCTGATTAATTAAAATGTTTCATTATTCTATTCAAAATTTTAAAATATCTCTTCGACTTTGAAGGGTAAAACTTGATGATGTTTCCAGCACTTATCCATGAATCATTGGTGTCGGATGGAATCTTGAGGCTGAAGGCGGTATATCGGGCGGCAGCAGAAATCATCGCGGAACGAAGGATTTTGGGGTTTATGATTTCCCTTTTTGATAAACAGCTCGCAATGTATGCTTTGCAATTTAACAAAGAAAACTCGATTGCCTTGCTTTTGGGAGAGCGGAATCTATTGTTTTTTGAAAGCCCAAATAAAACTGTTGCTTTTAGATACTTATTGGCGACGTTCTCCAAACCCTTCAAATTGATGGACAGGAACTTTTTTAAGGTAGCAACAAATGGACAGTCGACAAAAGCATGGTCTACGTCATTGTATAGTTTGCCGCAATTTAAACAATGCGAATCGAAGGATATGCAGTCGGCCGATATCTGCAATTGAGCCGTGAATTTCTTGTCATCGTATATTCTTGTTATAGATGCAAATATCCTTAATCTCCAATTTTCAGGGAGAGACAATCTTTTAAATGGGCGTTGGCTACAACCTCGGCTTCCTCACGAAAACTTACTGATGACATTTTGAGGTGCCATGGACAAGGAGGTTTATGGAGACGAGCAGTTCTTGTTAACGAAAAGTGAAAACGGCCATCCCTAAATACAGAATTAGGGGTCGTATTATGCACTGTTAAAATTTTGTTCCTAATTGCATTTTCCTCCAATTCAGGCGGATTGCCTAAATTTTTGAAAAAGAATTTTTTCTTGGAGTGTTGACGGATAATATCCACCGTGGACTCACTTTGAAAATTTGGGGTACATTTCCAAATAACTCGTTGTGCTGCAGCCCAAGTCTCTGATAACGCTACAGTATATATATTCGTTAGATCTGTTCCAAATAGGAGACGGAAATACAGCTCGGTATGAGTTATAGTTCTCCTCCATTCCATATCTGGATGTCTGGAGATGTTTATAAAAACTTTAATATATATTCGTGGAATTATATGGGATAAAAGAGCAAGACCTCCACCAATTTGTTTTTTAGGTCTCTTCAAAGTTGGAAGGTAGCGCTTATGAAAGAGTTTAAGAAGCCAAGCCTCCTCCTCAAGCATAGCTCTTTCTGCTATAATAGGAGAAACGGAAGCTTTGTATAGAACAATAGGAATGATCTGCGAATTGTAAAGATCAATTCTCGTTTGAAGGTTATACTGCCTCCAGCTTGATATCCTATTGTTGATTAGCCCAGCCATTTGATTCCAATTTTTCTGTGAATGCCTTCACATTAAAACTTTTTAATGCTTCTAAAAATATGACCGTGCTTAATGGTATCAAAAGCTTTTTTGAAATCTACAGCTATGATAGCTCCGTAAGTCTTTTTCTTATTGAGCAACTCCATAGCGGTTGCAATATTTCGAGAAATATCATAAATTTTTCTCCCCTTCAGAAATCCTTTCTGTTCCACTCCCAGTTTTGCGTTTAAAATAGGTTCCACTTTGGTTGCTAGCACTCCAGCTAAAATTCTATAACTTTCGTTCAATACGGTTATAGGACGCCAATTATTTAAATCCGTTGGCTGCACCCTTCTTAGGGATTAAAGTGATTCGTCCCTTAGTAATCGATTTAGGAAGTTTGCCTGGGTTTCCATGGACTTCCCTAATTCTACCAGGTATGGTGCAATCTCGTCTATACACTTTTTAAAAACCAAACCACCAATACCATCCGGTCCTGTAGCTTTTCCGTCCTTAAAATGTTTTCTTATGTATTGCGAAATTGCATATTTGGTAAAAATAATATGTTTCCCCGCTTTTGGCTTTGGAAAGTGTGCTCTTTCCCCGCCAACTAATCCTTGAAATCGCTGATGAAAGAGCTTTAGAATCGCACGAGAGTCTGTTATGGGTTTCCTTGAATGATGATTTTTTTATTACGGATGCTGAATAATTTTTGGTGAATAAATTTTTCAATCTCTTGGTTGCGTCATTTTCTCTCTCAATCCTGCGCTTAAATCTGATTCGGCTATTTCAGCTATGCGAAATAGATTCGTAGCGTCTGCCGCAATGGATCGAGTAAAAAGTGGTGCGTGATTTAAAATGTCGTCTAGATTTGTTTGAAATGAGGCTTCCTTTTTCTTTTCTTGCGACTATAGAGCAAAGTTGTAGATTTAACTACATGAGATAAAATATATGCCAATTTTGTCGGTTTAAAAGAACTATTAAAATGTTGTGTAAAAAGAGTGTCTTAAGTTTTTTGATAAAATTTTCATCAAGTCCATCAATTTTGGAACTTTAAAACGGGTTTTAGGTTTGTCATGGATAAAATCAACCTCAATTATTTGTGGTCAGAAGAAGGATGAGGCCGATAGCATGCTTTACTAGTTATAGCTCGAATAGAAGAAGAAGCTAGTGCAAGGTCGATGCGTGAAGACTTGTTCCCACATCTCCACGATACCTTGTCTTCCGGTCTAAAGATTCCAACTAGATCGTGTAAGTCCAAAAGCACTATTAGCTTCGACAACATTTTCAGGTTGGGATAGAGGAAATTTGATCTATAAAGATCCACATTCATATCACCAATTATCAACAAAGGATACAAGTCATTTTTACAGACATTTATGATGGCTTGGAAGAATGGGAAACATTTTTCATTTGGTCCATAGGTGTAAAAAAATAAAATCCACCCTTTGTAGTTGGCACAAAAATTTATGCCAGTCTCCTTCATTAGAAAGCTCGCAGGAGAGCTTAGGAAACTCAATGGTCTTCGAGACCAAAGAAAGTACTCCTCGATGTGTGCCATTACCAGTGAAAAAAATGATTATAATTTCTTGGTAGGCAAAAAGGACATTCAATCGAGCATCTAGAGGAAGTCAAACTTTTCACGTCCTGCAAGCATATTATATCTGGTCTTTGATAAAGAAGACTCTCATTAATCCGTGACGAGACTTTTGATCTCTTCCACCCCTACATTTAGTGAAATATTTTACTAATTCCCATGTTGATCTCCTGGTGTCTAGAGATAGGTTGATCAAAATAAGAACTTATTATGGTTTGCTTTGTGTAAGCCATTTAATTATAATGAGGATTTGATAATAATTATTTTTTTCTAACTTTGTTAGCAGTCTGATCTTTCTGTGGAGATAGACCGGTACAGGGAGAAGTTTCTCGATATGGAGCCAGACCTTGTCCTTGATTGCAATATTAAATCAGGGTTTAAATGTGATTTTTTTGATGGGAGGTTTCTGTATTCCTTTATTTTAAAGGAGATGTGTTGCTTGTTAAAGCTTCGTTATTTAAGAGTGAAGCGTTGTTTCATTTATATTATTAATAATTTATTCCACAGTTCACAAACATATACAAGCACAAAAAAAAATGTATATAAATAATGTTAATGCGTGAAAACATAATTAAACATTTTAATTTAAAATTTTAAATCCAAATATGACCAAACACTATAGTACAATTTTAATAAAATAACTTGACAAAATAAAACAAAAACATAAATAAACGATAAACCTTTCTATTTTAAATCCTTGAAGTGGCGTAAAGTTTTTTTTAAAAATTTTTCCATAAAGCAGGGAACACGAGGGGAAGTAACGAATTACATCAGCTGCCCAACTCGACTTCCATCGGTGACAGAGGGGATCTTGAGGTCCAACCCCGCGTATCTTGCCGCAGCGCTAGAATAACGGGACTGATAGGAGAGTGAGATGCTAACATCTTAACTATAAGAGCTTTGGCATTCAAAAGAGTACTATTAATTGCTATAGATTTTGCTGAAAGAGATCTGCCAAGACCGAATAGGACGATAGCTTTGCAAAAATTGTTTGTCTGGAGTCTGAAGGCCTTTAACATTCAAACTGATGAATTGTTTAAGGATGGCTACTGAATGACAATCTACAAGGCATGTAAGTAGTGTTATAAATTTTTCCACAATCTTTGCATGGACGTATAAAGCGAGTGAGGTCAGCGGGTATCTGTAGTAAACTTTGTCCCATCAGCAATCCCTATAAGAGCTTTAAGAGTTCTCGTTTTCCAACAAACTGGAAGTTTGAGGAGCTCAACGTATTTTTGACATATGTTTAAATTTTCTTCACTACCGGAACGATAGGGGAAGTCATTTTAAGATACCAGGGTCTGAGCACCTGATAACCGAGAGCAGCTCTTGATAAAAGAAATAAAACCTGCCATCACAAAAAGGACCCACAGAAATCACATCATGTAGAATGTATAATAGTATGTTACTTTTTATGGCCATCTCCGCGAGGGCTTCGGGACAACTCAGTTTCCTGAAAAAATATTTTTTGCCCGAGTTGCACTTGATTATATCAGTAATGCAGTTTCCTTCAAACACAGGAACCTTCTCCATAAAATTCTTGGCACAGCCCAGACCTGTCAAAGAGAACTGGTTTGACGATTTGTTTGCTCAGACCCAAACACAATCGAAGTACAAACATTACTCAATGAAACTGATCTGTGCCACTCTACAAGAGGGTTTTTGAATATATTACGGAAGAGTTTTAAGTACATGTTGGAAATTATAAGGGAAAGTTGTACCATGTTCCACCCTAAATGGATTCTCTTTCTTTTTAAGGCTTTAATGTATGAATACTATACTTTTTAAATATGAATTATATATATGATGATAACAAAAAGAAACTTTAATTTCGTCCTTTTTCCTAGTTACTTTAAAGTTGTGTCATCAGCCCATGGCTTACATTTATAATTTATCTTATTAGTTTCCTTCATATTGCCTTATTGGTTGATTTATTTATTAGTTAAACACTGCTTTAATGCTATTTATATATCCAGTCAGATGCAATTCTATCGAACCATATATGTTAGGTACAAAAACACTGACTGAGAAAAATTGTAAATTATTTGATGCTTCACAGTTTGTTTGTTAATTTTTATAGTTGTTAATTGCCCTTCATGTTTCGCGCTAAGTATTATTTTGAAATGATGGTTTGTTTAAGAACTGCATCATTATATTATCTTATTTTATATTTTGTATTAAAAAATATATATGATGATAAGTAAAACATTTTACTCGATGAAGTATTAAAAAAAGGAATAACCTATTAAATTAGATATATACAACTAGAGGCATATATACACTCAGAGAGTGCAAACCTCCGCCGTCACGGGGTCCTTATGAGCCTTCCGAGGCGGATTTTTCACGACTGGGGCGGCGTAGAGGGACGGGGGAGGGTTCCCCTCGACGGAAATTCCGAGAGGAAGACGCTCCGGCACCAATTTCACAGAACAGTGACATCTATTGGCAGAGTAGGCTAACTTGAAATATTTATTAGGATTTAGCTCATTTTGCATCTTAATTCTGCACTCAGAGATGCCAAAATTAATCACTTGTTTCTTTTGGTATTTTCAACAACTCCACAAAGTTTCATCCGAATCCGTTCGGTACTTTTTGAGTTATCTTGCTGACAAACAAACCAACCTACCAACAAACCAACAACTAACAAACCAACGCCAGTGAAAAAAAACAATACCTCCTTCGGCGGAGGTAAAAATATATGAAATATATAACTACATGATGTACAAATCAAAACTCAATAGGTATAGCAGTGCACTATGTTAAGGTATGCAAGCTTCGTAAATGGCAAACCAAATACCCTGGAAATAAGCCATGTTAGCAAAATATTATACAAGGAATAAAAAATATCCCCTCCACGAATGTGCTATACCCAAGCTAAATGTTTGATACTTAAACTAGTCATTAACTTGGCTATTCTTAAGATACATTAGAAATATTCAATGTACTTGACTTGTCCATATACAATTTAAACGAGAGATTCAATTTTAATAACTTCAATTTGTTTTGAATACGCTTAAAATCGTTATGTAAGATGAATTTATAGAAATGAACGTTTTAAGGACTTCTCATTGTAAATAATTCATATTGGTCAATAAATATTCATTTTATTTTAGGAGATTTATATTATACCTAATAGAGTTCTATACAATATAAGTCAGAGCAATTAATTGGCCATTTTTATAAGGGGCATTTTACTCATTGAATAAAATTTATTGCTCAATATAATAATGTACAAATAGCATCTATTTATTACTTGATTCATTAATTGTTTGAAAAACTCAAATAATATCGGAACTTTGGTCTTACAGCCCCCAGAAGGATATACTTTGTTGAAGTGCCAATGTATTTATTACATATATTATAATATTATATATATATATATTATTTATATATATATATTATATTTAGAATGATATATCTTTGTATTTAGTAAATAAGGAAAATTAGAAATATACTCATTTTGATTCTTGAATTTATATATATATATATATATAATATATATATAAATATATATATATATATATATATATATATATATATATATATGTGTGTGTGTGTGTGTGTATATACAAAGAATCTGGAAAAAGGCACACCTGCGTTCTTGCTCGTTCCAGATAACAGACTGTAGATTTCCATATGCGGCCATGACGATGATAAAATTCAACTGAAATTATCTCTCATATGTTGGCTGTCTACTACAAAATCAGCTGCACGGATCGGATGACGTCCTGATGATGTCCTGAAAACCCGCCAGATTTTATCTTCCACCCTGATATATATATATATATATATATATATATGCATGTAATCGAACAGTGGAATATATATTGTTGGTAGGTGCTTAATCCACTGAAGTTACAAAATAAACTTAGTACTATTCAAGGAATTTAACTTTCTCAATAGAATTGTTCAATACATATAAAATTTGTTCGTAAAAAATTAAGATGCTTATAAACAGACAAATTTTACATCAAATACTTTTTTACAAAAAACCTTTTATTTTGTTACTGAATTATTTTCTGCAATCTTCTATAAAATAGTGGACATTTTAATTTATTTATTTCACCGCTATATTTGTGCTATGCATTTTATATATACTTAAAAGAAATCCTAAGACTTAAAGTCTTATTGAATTAATAAAATATTTAGAGCTCTAAATAGTTAATTAATGACTTGTAAAGTCATTCATAAATTTATAGTTTTATCTAAAAATATAACATTTGCATAAATATATTATTATAAGCAAAATATTATGAATACAATGAATACTTTGCAATAGAAGATTTAATAAAAAATGAATAAAATATAAAAACTTTGTACTTTTGTAAGATGTATTTTTTCTAATATAATTAATGATATGACTGAAGATAGAGCCAGACTTGTGCTTAAAAGCTAAAAATAAAATGAACACGAACATTGCCCTGTTGGTCAGATAATAACAAAATACTATTTTAGAACATTTAACTGGAAAATCTACATAGTTGAAAACTGGAGCAACCCCTGGAAAAGAGCAATAAAATTATTATATTTTCAACTCAAAATCAACATTTTTATAGCTATGATCTTAAATTTAATTAATCAATTGAGTATGAAAATATTAAGAGTGAATAATATATAACCACAGAGCTGGGATTCTGTAAAAAATCCATAACATATAAACATGTATACATTATATATATATATATATATATATATATATATATATATATATATATATATATATATATATATATATATATATATATATATTATGTATATATATTAGTAATATATTATATCTTAAAATTACTTTTTTAAATTTTGTTGATTATTTCAACCTTTAAAAATGCCATTAATTGTATACATAAATATATATATAAATAAATGAATATATATATATAAATATATATACCTATATATGTATATAAATATGTGTATATACATTAGGGTTGTTCTTATTTTTCAAATGTTTGAAATGTTAGCAACTTTGTGGATTTTCTGTTTCTTGGTGATAAAAGAAGACGACATACAAAGTTTGAACCAAATCGGTCAACATTACGAGGTCGCGCAACGAGGTCAAAGTTTTAAAAATTTAGTAAAAATATAGTTTTCCGCAAATTTCTTCGAAATGGGGGACATTACAGACTTCAGTAATAATTATTAATTTAAAGGAAATTTAATTTACTACCAGACGTATGTTTGATGTTTTTTAATAAAACAAAGTTTTCAGTAAAACAAAGAAAAAAATGGAGTGCGTATTGTTAGCTTATTTCATAGCTTTTTTGTATCAATTAACTTCACTCGCCTGAAGAAGATGACTTGTTCGCTTCAGAGTAAAATAGTACTTTTAAGTTTAGTAAAAATTTAGATGATAAATCCAAAAATGACCTTGGTTGTATTTTATCAATTCAAAATTCAGTACAATCTGAGTATACATCATATGATACAGAGCCTGTATTGACCTATAAGAAATTGATTATAAAAAAAATAAATAATAATGTGTTTCTTAGATATGCCTCAATGTATCCTCTCAAAATTTTACTTTGTCTCTTTTATCACCAAGAAACAGAAAATCCACAAAGTTGCTAACATTTCAAACATTTGAAAAATAAGAACAACCCTAATGTATATACACATATTATATACATATATAGGTATATATATATTTATATATATTCATTTATTTATATATATATATATATAGGGTGATTCTTATTTAACTTCTTTCAGATTGAGAGTCAGGCTCCCCTAGTATTTTACTTTAGTGCATAGTGATCATCTTGTGAAAGACATAAAATATTATATTGTGAAAATCAGAATTCATTATCCTCGCATGCACTTCATTTACAGTTGAATATTTGCCTCAACAATGTATTTCTGAAACTAAATATTACAAATATCATAGCTTCGATTTGCATAGTCAATTAGGTCGATATACTATTGTTTTGACACAAAATATTGCACAAATGTCTCCCTAAAAGGAGCATTGTAGGTACATAAATGAATACATTGCCAGGTTCCGCTCAAAAAAAATATAGAATAAGGAATTTTGATAAGATCCAGTTTAGAATAAATATAACATCAAGGAGTTCATCCTCTGATCTTAAAATTAATACTTTCTATACAGCTGTATAATTGATTGAAAATATATTTTTTTCCACTCGACAGAAGTTAAAAGTTCCAAAGATTGAATTGTTTACAAAATGATGTTTCTTGAAATAACACGAGCCATAAATTCTGAAATTATTTATTTTCTTGTGATGATGATTGATACTTTAAAAATTGGGCATATTGAAGGTACTCAATGGGTTCAGGCAACCAAATATTATACGGAAGCACAACAGCATTATAGATCCTCCGTTGTGATTTATTAAAAAAAAATGATGGCCCTTTAAAATTGATGTGTCATTGAGAAAATTAGAAAATATTCCAAAAGTAATAAATCCAACTTTATTATATTTGTGCTTCAAGAATCAATGAACAAATGACAATAAATTAATTTATATTTACGTCCACAAGTAGGTTCGATACGCTCGATCATTTTATAAAATCAAAAAGAAAATCGGAAGAGAAGGGAGATAAAAAGATTGTTCCAATGCGGATCAATCTTATGAATCTTAGAAGTTAAATATGGTATATACAATATTAAAATAAATATTTGGAGTTACATCGAATAAGATTCAAATGAAAGACCTGACAATACATAGTTTTTGTGATAGTCAATTTTATAAATAAAAAAGAAACACAGCTTACTCAAAGTAATGATATATTCTTCATGATTTTAACATATAATTTTCTTATTATTTATTGCTTAGTTTAGGTAAACAGTACATAAAAAAGACAATATATAAATAAAATGTTACTTTCAATAAAACTAGTGATTATTCACTAAAGGAACATAATAAATTAAAATATCAATTATAACAATATGTGTTATAAAAGAAAGATTTGTAACTTCATATTTACGTACGTTAATGATATTTCCTTTTAGTAATATTAGACATTTTCTGCTGAACCAAAAAAATTAACGAAGCCACAAAATCGAGGTGAAAAGAGACAAATTGCCTTATCAACAGATGGACTTCATTTGTTTGAAAAGGTAAAGCCATACGGACCATGTTTTAACAAAAATATTTTGTCAGTGAGGCTAATGATATCTATTTATATATATATATCCTTCTTTAACTCATAACAAAGAATTTATCCCCATTTTGATAATGGGTATTGCGATGACAAATTGAATAGGTCATTAGTCAAAATTTTATTTTGTATCTAAATATAAGACCATTTATAAATATAATACGTAAAAAAATATACCAGTGTCATATGAAATAATTAATAAATTTATCAAATAAATAGAATACTGGATGCTCGTTGATTCAAACAAAAAAAATTCTAAGAAAATATAAAAGCAATTAGAATATATATGAATAAAAAATAATACCATATACATTTAGGTGAAGAAATGTATATGCATACACCTCATTAAAACAAAAATAAGCAAGAGTTTTACTACAGTTAATAGTAGTTTAGATTTATAGTTATACATTAGCCTTGTAGTTTTTAAACATATTTTTGTATAAACATGCCACTAAAATAATAATACCAAAGAAACAAGGAATAATAAAATTATTATATATGAAAGAAAAAATATTGGCCTCTCATTGATATTTTTTTACTCCACGGTAAGATCTTTATTCAGCTTGAATGTATATATAAAGCCAATAAACATGAAACTGAATATAAAAAAGGACAATTATGTTAAAAATACATAACATCAATAACATTCTAGTTTAAAATTATTTTCTTACTAAAAGACCTAAATATCTAAAAACAAATACTACAATAAAAAAGGGATCAATTCAAAAGAGACATTAAAAAACAATAATCATCTAAAAATAGAAATTATTTAAACTGAAAAAATTGAATATTTAAAATACAGTCCTAAGCTTCGACGGTGAGTTTGTTGTGGAGTTTTAAAATCCTATTCAACACTTCGAGATGTCCGGCAGAGTTCGAAGGGAAATAGCGTATTATTCTAAACACATGTTCAGGAATCCTCACGGGCATCGGGGATATTAATTTTCCGGGCAAAATATCTCGCTGCAGCGGATATCATAATTTCTCTCAGTTTAGTAACATCCACACACTTACCATTGGTCAATTTTTGTCCTATATAAGATTTAAAGTTCCTAATAGCTGATAAAATAGTATTTCCTTCTGGAGAGTTACATTTAAAATGTTTAAAAGAGCCGAAGAGTATAGAAGCTTTCACAAAGTCTAGCCTAAAATTCGAAATGAAAACATAATTTAGCTCTAAAAATGACCTCAAAATAATTAACATGGGACAATCGACAAAAGCATGAAGAGTATCATTGTATAATTTACCACAATTTTTACATGGACTGAAATAGCGATTAGTAGAGATTAAAAATTGTTATATAAACCGTCATAAACTTTTAAAAGAGAATGTCAAATCATTCTATCCCAAGAGGACTGGAGGCCAATAGCTTTTTTAATATATTCAGCAACTATTTTCGCGTCTGAGTTTTCCAATCTTGTGCAAATAAACTTCATACACCATTGAATTAAAGGAAGATGATTGAGAGCACTTTTTTTTCAGGGGAACATAAACCTTCCTGTATTAAAAGCTGGTTGTCTTTTCAATTCGTGAATAGTAAAAATGTTTGTTTGATTGCCTATGTTTTCGAGTTCTTCTGGAGTAGGTAAGTTCCTGAAGAAAGGAACCTTATTAATTTTTGGCGTATAATATATATGATACTGTTTGAATCGAAACTGGTATTATATCCATAAAACTCTTTGAGCTGCACCCCATTCACTAGAGAAACGGACTAAAATATTATTGAATAAAGGAGTGCCAAACATAATGTTTTTAAAATCACAAGACCTGCCGACAAACTTCTCCATTCTTTGCCAGGTTTAATTAAAATGTCTTTAAAACCCTCATATAACTTCGGTAAAATATTTCCTAATAAGGCAAGCCTCCTCCCAATTAAGAACGTGGCCTTTTCAGAGCAGGAAAAAATTTCGGATGAAATAAGTTTCTAATCCAACTTTCCTCTTCCTTGATTGCCTTTTCAGCGACTGAAGGAACGGATGTTGCTATGTATAGCATTTGTTGAATAGTTTGAGTATTATATAGCACCACACTTTCATGAAGACTTTGGTTCCGCAAGGTTTTACGAGTACAAAGTTTTTTTTTTTTTTTAATTGAGGCCCAAAATATTTTATGATATAAAACACAACAAAATATTAGCGAAGGAATTATGTGTATGACATAAATAAACATTGTAGTTTAAAATTAATCCTCGCCATAGTTGCCTTTCAAAACTTAAAACACAACAACAAAATATATAAACATCAAAACAATACATATCTAAAACTCAAACACATAGACATAAACATCAAAATAATACACATTTAAAACTCAAAAACAAACACTAAAACCGTAATAAATCATTCAAATAAATAAACTTCTTTTAAAAGTTCTATAAGATTTAATTATATTTTTTAACATTGTAAAATACTTCGCCGAAACTTTGGGGTAAACTTAAATAGATCCGCCGCATATTGCCATCCAGCACCAGAAGCGTTTGGAATCTTCAATGAGAAGGACGAATAACGAGCAGCAGAAGATATTAGAGTGGCTCTTATTTCCTCCGGGTCCACAGGATCATTTTTGCAGAGTTTGCTCGCAATGAGTGATTTAGCACCCAATAAAGCACACTCCAGTGCCTTCAAATTATCGGGCGGGGCTTGGCCTTCCATACTCCAAACAGTACACAAGCTTTTAAATTCACCTCAATGTTATTATTAACATTTAGAGCTACCAACTTCTTCAAAATCTGAACATGAAGGCAGTCTACAAAGGCGTGCATAGTTGAATTATATATCCTTCCGCAGTTTTTGCACGGAGAGCTGAAGAATAGCAGGTTGCCCGAGATCTGAAGTTGCGCAGTGAATTTTTTGTCATCGTGGATGCTAACCAAGGATTGCTGAATTTTTTTATGCCACTCATCAGGAAGGTCTAAAAGAGTAGAATAAAACTCGCACAGCTTATTGACTTCGTCGTTATGTTGGCGGTTAAAACACATTTTCAGGTGCCAAGGAGAGGATGGCATATGAGTTCTTGCAGTTCTCCCTAGAGGAAAACAATATTTACCATGTGAAAAGTCAGGGAGTGTCGTTTACTAATATCATGTATTGTTAATATGTCACTTTCTAAGGCTAGACTTTCTAGAAAACGGGGTTCACTATGGTTCTTGAAGAAGGCTTTCTTTGATGAATTCTGATGAATGATATCAACTATCGTGTCGGATTTATACATGGGTGTCCCAGACCACAGGACACGATGAGCTGCACTCCATGACATAGATAATGACTTTATGGATTCATTAGATAGAATGGTTCCCATCATACAGAGTTTATAGATATTTTTATTTAAGAATGTTGATCTCCATTCAGTAAGTGGCCGAAGAGTGATGTCTATAAATATTTTTTGGTACATTCTTGGAACTATTTTAGATAATAAAGCTATTCCACCCCCCATATCCTTCCTAGGTCTTTTAAGGCAGGAGAGGTATCTTCGATGAAAGAGGGTTTCCAACCAGGAGTCTTCTTTGTTTATTGCCTTCTCGGCTAGTACGGGTAATGAGTGGGCTTTGTATAACACTAGTGGAACGATATGTATATTGTACAAGTCGATCCGCCTAAGTATGTTTAAGTTTCTCCATTGTTTAATTTTTGTACATATTAAAGAATCTAAAGAAATCCAATTTGATTCAGTTTCACCATTTCTCTCCCATTCAATGCCCAGAACCTGAATTCTGTTCAATATGGAGCACCCCATTATTTTACTTGAAACATCCGGAAACCAGTTACCGATTGGGAGAACAGCAGTTTTGTTTGTATTCATATTCAGTCCGGACCGATTAGAATATTTCATATAAGCATTCAACAGAACTTCAATCCTCTTGACAAGTTGAATGCTTGAATTAGCTTCAACGTATAACGTTATATCGTCAGCATACGCATCCAACAAATGGTTTGTGGGGCTAAAAGAGATTCCAAACCCTCCGTATTTTCTTTTAAGGGACTCACAAAATTCCTCAATAGCTGCTATGAAAAGTAAAGGTGATGCAGGACATCCTTGCCGGCAGCTTCTCTTAAGTTCAATCCTTTCACTTGAGTGACCATCAATGCTGATTTTGGAAGAACCATTATACAGTAAGGCACGAATCGGATTAAAAAAACGCTTTGGGAGTAAATTGTTTACCCCCCTCAGAATATGAGCATGAGCACTTGTGTCGAATGCTTTGTGGAAGTCCACAGCTATTATTGCTCCATATTTGCCTCTCTCCGTTACAGAATCAATCGACGCTCTTATGTTGCGGGAGATGTCGTGAATTTTCCGTTTTCGTAAAAAACCTTTTTGATGATGTCCTACTTTTTCACTTAAAACTTCTTCGATTTGTTTTGCAACAACACCAGCCAGTATTTTATATGTTTCATTCAAGACCGTTATAGGCCTCCAATGTTCAAATTTTGTGCCATTGCCTTTCTTTGGTATGAGTGATATTCGACCCATAGTTAATGCAGAAGGAAGTTCGCCATGTTTTTCCATACCAAGTCCAAGTTTAAGAAGATAAGGTACGTATGCATCTGGAAGATACCTGAAGATTTGTCCACCAACTCCATCCGGTCCTAAGGCTTTATTATTATTTTATCTTGTTCGCTATGTGTTCGTGAATATTTGGTGCAGTAAAAACAGGGGTGTGAGGGTTATGTTTTCGTAAGTTTTGTACTTTTATGAACCGATGATGCCAATTTGAGACTGCAGCTCCCGTTTTCTCCAATACAATACCTAAGATATTGATTTGGTCAAAAACTTTACAGCCACCTATAGTTGTAGTTGAAAGTGGGGATCAAATACCAATGGGCAAAATAGAAGCTTTTCTGCATTAGTTCTCAAGCCTGACGCTATTGAGAACTTATCAAAGTAGGTGAGCTGTATTTCAATTCTTTTTTAAATTGGGTAACAAAATTACCCTCCACCATCAACGTAATATCATCAGCATATAAATCCATTAAGGTTTTTTCCTCAGAAACAAACAACAAAACCACCATACTTTCGAGTTAGAGATCGGCATAATTATTCAAGGGGCATAATGAAAAGTAAAGGAGACACAGGGCATCCTTGACGACAACTCCTACTTAGCAAAATATGCTCACTATATTCTCCACCTATACAGAAAGTAGATGAACCATTCAGCAAAAGGGCACTAATAGAGTTGAAAACCCGCTTAGGGAGATATTTCTTAACGGCTTTGAGCACAAAACTGTGTTGTATAGAATCAAATGTCTTACTAAAATCAATGACAATGATAGCTCCAAACTCTTGAAATATCAGCGATATGTCTATTACGTAGAAAACCTTTTTTCTCGGATCTTATTTTGTATTCAAAATTGGCTGTATTTATTTCGCCAAAACACCTGCTACAATCCGATAAGACACATTTAATATAGTAAAGGGTCTCCAATGTTTAATATGGGTACCATCTTCCTTTTTTGGTATTAGGGCTATATTACCCCGTGAAAGGGCCTCTGGGAGTCTTCCTTTTGTGTCCATTTCTTGAGTAATCTTAAGAAGATAGGGCACAACATCACCAGGGCATAGCGAAAAAATCTTCCCTCTGATATTATCTGGCCCAGAAGACTTGTTTTTTAAAGGAAGTTGTATATAAATTCTGTGATTTTGTCACTTGAAAATTTGGAGCCTATCTTCCCTCTCTTTGGCCTGGGGAATTATCTCTGGAATACCTCACATTTTTTCTGAAGTTATCAGTGAAAGCTTCGAACATCAAACGGGGGTCTGTTATTACTTTGCCATTAATGTTGAGCTTTTTTATACTATAAGCAGAAATATAATTTCTAGAAGAAGAGAGTATTAGTCCTGGATGGCATTTTTGTTCCGCATAAACTTTTTTTCTCATTTCATTCTCTGCAATTTCTGATATTGATATCTCATTTGCAGTGGCGGAAGTTAGATGACGTGTAAATAAGACCCTGTTTTCATAACAGTTTCAATGTCTCTATGAATTTGATCTAAAATTACTCTCTTTTTTATAAAATATAGGGTTTTGTCTCGAATGATTTGCATAAAATTTTGTATATGATATTTTGGAAGTAAAAGAAGTATCATAAATTGCTGGAGCCTATCACTTAATTTTTGTTTAAAATCACTAACTCAGTAACCCATGAGGGAGTCCTAAATTTTATTTTTAAATGAGGAACAAGATAGATCAACATAGAGCAATCTGAGATCGGAGGATGGGGCATATTTATATACTACTCTCTTATTAAAGAGGATAGCTAAGGTGTCATGAGCGCATGGTCAATTCTTGAAGATCGGGTTTCCATGAGTATTCATTATCGATCCTAACTTTCTCACCACATCCACAAAATTAAGCTGGCGAATTAACTTCGTAAGAAGCGCTCTATTTGATAGGAATCCAAATTACCGTTGAAATCTACATTGAGTCCCCTATCAAAATAGTGGGACGCGAATCACTCTTGATACAGTTTATTATTTGATTGAAAAATACAGAGTTTTCCTGTTGGGACCATAACATTTATGACATTTATTTGAGAGTCACCCGAAGTCACTCTGACCAAATGCCACTCACATCTTTGAAGAGTGTTCCTTAATTAGTTGCGCTTCACCAAGGCTCTCAAAACAAATGCCATCACACCCCTTTGTTGACCGTTCCCGTAAAGAAGTAGGAAAAATTTGGCAGTTTACAATAAGTACAAGAATCGAGACAAGAAGAAGACGTCGATCAGCGGATATCCTGCAAACAGACAATGTCCGATTTTTATTTAACAAACTTTTCAACACAGCATGTCTCATTCTGCACTCTCTACCTCCTCTGCAATTGAGAGAAAAATATTTTGTTAATATTCATATTCCTCTATATGTCTCCTGCCCATCTTAAATCTGGAAGATGATCAACAACCCTAAGTGTTTTAGTTATCAGGAAGGATAATACATAATACAGTTACTAATTTGAATTTCTATGGACTTTCAAAGGGGTCCTTTTATCAGGAGATAGTCCATAATCCACTGCGGTTCTCTTGCTGATGAAGCCCGATCTAGTCCTGTGTGGAAGAATCATTTCTTGCGTTTTTGAAATTTTAGAGGATTTTTTATTTTGTTATTGCCTTCTTCGGGCTCCTCTTCAATGCCATGAACAGCTTCAGGAATATTTGTAATTTTTTTTGTCGTTCTTTTGTCGTAACTTTGGGTGAGTCATATTCTTGTAAGGAACTCTCGGAATGTCTAATATCCTTTTCTGAAGCCAAATCTCCCGTAGTAACATCGGTTTCAGAAAATTTAAGAGTCTACAAACTATTAATCGCACTTCCTGAATATACAATTTCATATAAATATATATATACATACATTATATATATATATACACTAGCGGATGTTACCCGGCGCTGCTCGGGAATTTCCAGCTTGGCAATAGTCTGGAATGAAAAAAAAAACACTTTTTAGTTATGTCATCGCATGTGTTTTTTCATATTAAAATAAGTTCCTTAAAAAGTCGTCATAGGGTCTTTATTGCCTTTTTTCTGTATTGTATTCCTTAAGGCTGGGTATTTAAACGGTTTACTGTAATTTCATCGCGAGTAAATTTGTCGCGGAGCTTTTTATAGCCGTTTTTTTGTCGCCGGTAAATACATCGCTTGCTCTTTTATAGTCAGTCAATTTTGTAGTTCTTCTTTTTGTCACGGGTAAATTTGTCGCCAAGCTTTTTTGTAGTGAAGTATTTTGTGTCGTTCTTCTTTTTTTCGTAGGTAATTTTTTCGCCAAGCTTTTTTTGTAGTGAAGCATTTTCCGCGCTGTTTATTTTTACTTTGTGGACCTATTCATGGGGACTCTGTCTGGGGTCCCATGGGGTTTGAATCTACCGCTGACATTTTTAGGGAGAAAAGACACGCGGCTTAAGGGTTGTGCACACCTTAGCCTCGGGTGTTCCGCCGCGAGTTGAAATCTACGCAGAGTCAACGGTGGATTTCAACGTTATAGAACCCCCGGCTGAGACTGGCGTACCCCCCCCCCCCCCCCCCCCGAGATTAGATTATACAAAACTCTTGGGCTAAATGAATTTTCCTCCTTCAAAGGGTCAGCCGTGTATTTCTACATAGTCTTCTCGGATGTAGCATGCATATCTTGCAAGATAAATGTCTGAAAACCACTTAACCCGAGTTTGTTTTACATTTAAGAGGAGTCGGCAGTGGACTCCAACCCTTAGACCCTCAGATGGGAACCGGACTTTTGTTAGACAGCCATTTCTTAGACGGACACTTCTTAGAACGGACATTTCTTAGACACGGACACTTCTTAGACAGCCATTTCTTAGACGGACACTTCTTAGACACGGACACTTCTAAGACAGGGACATTTCTTAGACACCCATTAAAAATGTACTCACAATTAAAATAGGCCCTCGGGTTCTGCCGAAAACAATCATGGTGTTTAAGAATTACAAATCCTCCACCTATGGGCCCTCAGGTTCCGCCGAACACAATCGGGGTTTTTTGGGGTTACAAATCCCCCGCCAATGGGCCCTCGCGTTCCGCCGAAAACATTATTATATTTTCGGGTTACAAGTTCCCTGCCAATGGGCGCTCGGATTCCGCCAAACACAATCGAGCTGTTTTTGGGTTACAAATCCTCCGCCAATGGGCCCTCAGATTCCGCCGAACACAATTGAGGTCCCATTGGCGGGGGATTTGTAACCCCAAAACACCCCGATTGTGTTCGGCGGAACCCGAGGGCCTATTTTAATTGTGAGTACATTTTTAATGGGTGTCTAAGAAATGTCCCTGTCTAAGAAGTGTCCGTCTAAGTAATGGCTGTCTAACAAAAGTCCTGGAGCCCCCCCCCCTCAGATAAAACAGAGGGTACACGCGAAATTAGTGTCTGAAAAACTCTTGAGTTGTTTTTTACGACCCAGAAGGGTCTGCAGTAGATTCTGAACCAATTGGGCACCCGACTAAGCCCGGCGCAATCCTTTAAATTAGGGTTTTTTTTTGGCCGGGTGGTTTCCTCTTAAGAAGGGTCGGTGGTCGATTTCAAACCCATGGGACATCCGGTTAAAGTTGGCGCATTCCGTTAGATAATGGTCTACGAAAGTCTTAGGCCGGGTGTTTTCCCCTTAATAAGAGTCGGCGGTCGATTTCAATCCCATAGGACTCGCGGCGGAACACCCGAGGCTAAGGTGTGCACAACCCTTAAGCCGCGTGTCTTTTCTCCCTAAAAATGTCAGCGGTAGATTCAAACCCCATGGGACCCCAGACAGAGTCCCCATGAATAGGTCCACAAAGTAAAAAATAAACAGCGCGGAAAATGCTTCACTACAAAAAAGCTTGCGACACAATTACCCGCGACAAAAGAAGAACTACAAAATTGACTGACTATAAAAGAGCAAGCGATGTATATACCGGCGACAAAAAGCTCTGTGACAAATTTACTCGCGATGAAATTACTGGACACCTATTTAAACATCGTAAATAGAAGAAATCACACGAATAATTTCAGTGATGTCATCGCATGTAACTTTTCATATTAAAATATGTTCCTTCAACAGTTGTCATTGAGTCTTCATTGCCATTTTTTCCGTTTTGTATACCTTACGGCTGGGTATTTAAGTATCATAAAATAAGTTGTTTTTAATTCATTTCATAGGGACATAGAGTGCCGAATATATGTATAGTAGCGCTGAATATCAGAGTATTTATTTGATCTCCGTTAATGGGCAAAACAGCAAAAACTTAAGAGAGAGTACGACTTCATATATGTAGTTATCAAGAAAAGTTGAGTGGTTGACATCACTCTCCATCACTAGGCATGATTAAATTTGATTAGCGCGATGTTGCGTTATAAAAAATGTTATTTTACACAAAACTTAAATTTGGGGGAAAGACAAGGATAGAAAAAAACTTATTTTAAGTAATCATGTAGAAAACGAATTCTTCGGTAAATACTCAATAAAACAAAAACACGTCTTACTACCTCAGTCTCATCTACAGAAAATTTGGTGAAAATGTAACTTGGCTATTTTAAAAATCTACAAAAAACGTTTTGGCGAATAAAATAAGCATGGTCAATGACGAACTTTCCGCGAGTTGAAAACCCCACTAAAATACTCCCTGAGCTCTCAAAACTATACACTGAAAATTTCGTCAAGATCTAGTCAATCATTCGGGAGGTACAGGGAACGAATGAACGAACAGAATTCTTTTTTATAAGTATATATATATATATATATATATATATATATATATATATATATATGTATATCTGATATTATTATATCTCAAATCCCTAAGTTCTCCTCGGAGGACCTCGTGGTTTGTTAAAAAAAACATAAACAAAAGAACTTAGTTGTGGCGAGTTATTATTCTGACATTACCAAAGAGGACTCTTGTGCATTGATTGCACCCCTAGTTGAATATTGTAATTCAAATCATAAACCTCTTCTCATCTGCAGTGACTTTAATGCCAGAAGTACCCTGTGGAGAGACAAATTAACAAACCCACGCGGTGAGAAACTGGAAGAATTCATGGCCAACTTTAATCTCAGTCTTCAGAATGTGGGATGTATCCCTACATTCGTCGGTAGAATGGGAGAATCAATCATTGATCTGACTCTCGCAAATCCATGGAGTCAGTCCCTTGTTTCATCATTGAAAACGATTGACGACTTCTCAGATTCAGATCACAAATTTTGTGCATTTCATGTCAATGCAGCAAGATACCTCACAGATGACATTAATTACCGGAGCGTCAATTGGGTTTCCTTCAGAGATCATTTATCATTTTCACAACCAAGTAGACAGTTTCGATATCTATGTGGTAATGACATTGACATATAAGCCAATAACATAGCAACAGAGCTACTGGGGACATTAAAAAGCTCTTACAATGTTAGATCTGGAATATTAAGGTAGGCAAATCCCTGGTGGAATGATGATCTCCGGATGCAAAGACGCAGGGTTAAATACCTCGAGCGGAAGGGTAGATCATGCCTCTACAAAGCCGAGAAACAATTATATAAGAAAATGATTATTAAAGCGAAAAGGGAGGCCTTCAGAGAGTGGGTGACATCTTTAGAAGGACAAAAGGACATCTCCCGATTTATGAAATCCCGAGCTAATCACACAAATGATCGTGTAGGTATCATGGACAACAAATATAACAAAAAGGACAGTCTAAAACTTCTACTTGATGAGCACTTTCCTGAATCCATTGAAAATGATCCAGCTGGCAGCGCACAGCAATTAAGCTTTCAAATCACAGAGCCGCTGGAAGATTACTTCAGTGCTGAATCCGTCAAAAGTGCAATAAAAAGTCTGAAATCAAACAAAAAGCCTGGTCCTGATCTAATACCTGCCCAAGCATATAAACATGTACCTGACTGCACTGTGAGCCGCTTAGTTACACTTTAAATGCTGTTTTTAGTACAGGATACACTCCTAAAATTTGGAGGGAGTATAAAGTAATATTTATCCCCAAGCAGGGTAAAACCAACTATATTGAACCAAGGGCCTTCAGGCCAATTACTCTCACAAACGTAAAATACTCGAACGAATGGTTCAATGCAAAATCTTCGAAAAATGTGATTGGTATCTGGACAAGTAGTATGCGTTTACCAAAGGGAAGTCTATAGACACTGCAATAAGTAGGCTTGAGGACTGCTGTGAGAGTAGTTACTATTCAAAAGAAGAGGCCCTTGTTGTGGCGGCAATTGAAGAATTTGCTCAGAGATTGAAATACAAATATTCGGGCTTTGGAATTAATTTCGGGAAATTCAAGCATTTTTGACATTTACGCAGATGATGTCACACTTTATGTGAAAGGAAACTCGGAGCTTCAGCTGAGTAATAGAGTGGCCATTCTAATCTCCTTTTTTATTGTATAAGAAACACTCCGGTCTGGAAATCAACTGCAAAAAAAACTGCTATCCTCCCCTTGGGACAGTGGTGCCCGAAAGACAATGCACATATTATGGGTTGCCCAGTGAGGAACAGTTTAAACATACTCGGTATTGAGTGGAAACGCAGTGGAGATTCGGAGTCGAATAAAAATAATTTGGCCAACTTTATTAGAACAAGTCTAATGGAGTGGAGAAAATACAATCTTCAAACAAGAATTGATTTTTACAATGTTAAATTAGTTCCCTCAGTTCTCTACTTTACAAACGCTTTACCCAAATTGCCCTTCTTTGTCGCAAATTATATTATAGTGTATCGTTGTTCTTTTTATAATTGAGTTGATAGGTCTTTAAGGGGCATTTAATTTTAACTACAATGTTAATTTATGTTTTTCATAATACAATTTGTCCTTTGAACGTTTATAAATAATCCATATATAACTTCGTAAATAATTTATGAAATAAATAAAGACCTTGCTTTTGAGGGAAAAAATTGCCCTTTGGGTGATAGAGGAAGAGGACTCTTGGCTCCAGAAATTATTCCACAAAAGTTATATTCCATCCCTGAAGCGATCTAAAAAACAACTCGGAGGAGGCTTGGCGCAACTTTCCAATGTATTGCCAAAAATGTACAAGAAAATTTTCATCGATCTTTCGTGCAACCCAGAGCAGGGGTGGAGGTCAACAGTTTCTAATAGCCATATCTACTCCATTTTAATGATGGGTACCCTAGCCTCCAATGTGCTATTAGAAAATTCTCGGTATGGGCTTCATGTCAAAGAATATTGTGGAGTCTTACGCCAACTTACGACTTTTCCTCTACTGTAGATATTCTTCACCATAACTCCAAGAAAAGGGCCTTTTTTGGACAACATGCAACTCCTCAAAGCATGGAATTAGAAGTCTTTAGAACAGAAACTTTCACCATCCACGATTTCAAAAAAGATGTAAACTGTGGTCTTAAAGCGGGAAAGTTTTACTTCCCACTTCTTAGAGCAGCTAGGCTTCATATATCCCCTACTCCATGGCATATTAAATTAAGTACAAGGCCCGGACCTGACGAGGACGCTAAGAAAATCTGCCAGGCTTTTATTCAACAGCTAAATCTTCCGCAAAGATGGGAAAAAATAATTATGGAATCAACCAACGTTAAAGATAACAAAAAATTTACCGCACAATTTCAAATTCCTACCGGTTGTATCTTTTTCAACTTTCCTTGTAAGGACTGCGGAAAAATCTATAATTCGATCATGCATGCTTTTGCTGATTGCCCTGCCCTGTTGTATCTTCGTGCTTTCGTCACCCATAATATAAGTCATTTATATAGCTCTGATGAGGCAAAGTTTTTATCGGCCTTTATCCTTTTTGGTTTTCCTCTAAAGGCAACAACTGCATCTCCTGAATCCAAGGCTCTGAGCTTTGCACTTGCTAGCTCTAAAGCTCACATCGCAGAGTGTCAAACCTCCAATACACTCATTCGTAATGAGTCATTTAAAAAATATTTGTTTCTTCGGCTGCAAGATATGGAGCTTTTGCCCTCAAGATTCCACATTCTAAGCAAGTGACGTTATGGGACTTCGCTGCGGATATCGTCAAAGTTTTTCCTCAGTGGTCCTGTCATTTTTACTCTCGTTTGAGACTCATTGTCAGAAGATATAAGAGAACTTCAAATGACATCATCGAGGGAGCCGTGCAATAATAGATGTTCTTATATACTATTTACAAAATTTGTTTTATCTAATTCGTGTTACTCACTTGCACTATATACAATTTAGATTATGATGTTTTAATGATGTGACGGGTCTTGCTTTAGAGGTTAAATTTTAAACTACAATGTTTATTTGTGATTTTATTATCACAACCCCTCTTGCTCTTTTATTTATTATTGTATATATTATGTTATGTATGATTTTTAAATAAATGACCCATATAAAAAAAAGTTTATGTAAGCATGTAGGCACCTAAAAGTTGAGTCCTGAGGAAGGAAACCATCAAAGATGATTGGTGTTGAAGGACCCAATAAAAAGTATATATATAATCAAATAAACTAATGTACAACGTATTACTTTAGTATTATCAACAGAAGTCAATTTTATATTTCATGTGGAAGGGAATTCTATTTAGATATAAATTTTCAATTTTGCTATTATAAACTCTGAGAAATCCTCTGTTAATGCACCGTTATTTCGTGTACAAAATATTCCCCCTGATTCAGTTTTTAACTAATTCATTTTGTATGGCTGAGGAAATACTATTGTTGAGTTGGCATTTTGTTAATATATTTCTTCTACATTTAAAAATAAATTTATTAAAACTATATACTTTGTCAAAATCGATCCAAAAACTTTACTTTCTGAATATATCAAGTTTAGAATTTCATGTTTTTGATAAATGAAATGTACTTTTTAAAACTAATATTGAGATCTAAGCTTTTTATGACTTGACTTCAGTATCTGGTGGCATATTGAGCGCCAAGGTTGCTCCGATTTAAAGACCTCGGTTGAGAAGAAATTGTGGGACATGAAGACGTCATACATCATCACTGTTTACAAGTCCTTCTGTCTCCGTGCGGAGGTCATCATTGAGGCCAAAGGTAGTGAAGTTCACAAATGACATGTGTCAGAGTATATACTATATATATAGAATAATATTCATACGTGTACGACTACATCCTCATCCATGACGTCATCAGTATTGTCAAATTAAAGAAAGGTCTCGTTATATTAAATTGATATTTTCTTTATTTTCCTCCCAGGTATCGAAATTATAAAAACTTTTCTGAAATGCATTGACATATACCAAAATATATTACATATTGATTATAATCAATATGTAATATATGTATATATAGTCTATTGACTATAATTATAGTCAATAGACTTGAAACAAAAAAGATATAGCCGCTTAAATAGAACAATAAAAAATGATCGACTTTTGAAATATAAAGCCTATTTTTTCGATTGGTACGAAAGATATATACATTATAAAAACTGATTTGAAATACACTGAAATAGTAGAGAAATAAATACTACTGACATTTGTTGTTATTCTTACTTTGCGCTAAGATAACTAGGCGTGAACCATTAGAAATGATGGAAATCTTGATTTTCAAAAAAGGTCATAAAGGCCAAACCTTTTTTCGGACGATATTTTAAGTTGCATTTTTGGAATCTACGTAAAAATGGGACTCAAATTAGGTATTTCAGCTTGGGGGCAAACAAAGACCTTAATTTTGTTACATAGTGTAATACGCCCGTGTAGAATGATGATAACTTTTTTGATATTCAAAGTGACTTGCAAGAAATATTGTTTTACTTTTGAACATGCAGTACCTAATATATATTTTAGGCTATGGTATACTTTCGTACACCGCCTCCATATTTTAGGGACTCATGGTATATTTTTTTTATTTTTGGAAGGGAATGGGAGAGGAAAAAAAAGAAAAAAGAAAAAGGAGAGTTAGAGAGATGGAATAAGAGAGAGACACAGAGAGAGAGTCACGCAGATATAGACACAAAGATAGAGAAAGGCACAGAGAGAGAGAGAGATAATTAACTTATTCCCATCCTGAAGAGTCTCGGGATCGAGAAATAGTGACTTTACACATAGAAGTGGAATCTTTGGGCACCTGGATCGTGAAAAGAGGAAGTTCCTCATGACCTATTCCTACTCATTCGTCTTCAATAATCTACCCTCCCTCCATCCCCCTCTTCCGGATCTGTCTCGGATGACTACGGAGACTCCACTCATGAAACCTCCTCCTACACGTCTCTTGGACTCGAACGTCTCGAAGAGAAAGTCTCTCAGGCATTGCTCTTCCTCAACAAACAAATGAAGGAGTCCTCCTCACCCTCCGAGTCTCATCTGTAAAGGCTCACAATTTGGAAAACATGGCTATTCTCTAAAAATCTGAAACTTTTAGATGGTGAGAGGTCCTCTCGGAACAGGAGGGGAAGTACCGAACGATGTCACTCGCAAATCTCCAGCTTGAATCCTCTGGAATCTTGATGGAGAGCGCCATGTACCGAGCCGCTGCTGATAAGACAATGGATTTTAGATCTCCCTCTTGAATAGGTTCCCTCGAAGATAAACGCTCTGCGATATAGCTTTTGCAACTTGAAAGTGCAAACTCAATTGCTTTTGTTTTCGGAGATGCTGTCCGTAGAATAGAATTTAATCCGAAGAGAATTATGGGAGCGATCAGATTACCAGTTATTCCAGGAACATTTAGAAGAACAAAGTCTCTTAAGATACGTAGAACAGGACAATGGGATAAGGCATGGATGATTGAATTAAATAATCTTCCACAATCCTTGCACGGAGCATCAAAGAACATACATCTGGTAGAAACTCGAAATTGGGCAGTAAAGCGTTTGCCGTGAACTATTTTGGAGGTAGAAGACAAAATTATCTTTTTCCACGATGCAGGCAATTCCAAGTCTTTTAAATAAAAGTCAGCAATTTTTTCTGCCTCCATTTTTGTGTTATGGCCATAGTTCATTCTGAGGTGCCATGGGACAGGAACAATGTGTTTGTCTGCCGATCGTTTAAGAGGAAACAAGAATCTTCCACACCTAAAAATGGACTCCGAAGGTAGGTCATGAATAGTTAGGGTGCCAGACGTTAATGCTATTTGTTCCAATCTTTTTGGAAGCTCCAGGTTTTGGAAAAAGAACTTCCTTTTACAGTTCTGGCGTATAATGTCGATTGTTGTCGAACATTGGAATATAGGACTACCCCGCCAAATCAAACTATGTACTATTCCTAAAGATGGAGAAAACTCTTTAATCATGTCGTTAGAAAAGTCTGTTCCCAACATTAAACAGGTATACACCGGGCTGTTAGAAATATGAGCCCTCCATTCAACCTCTGGGTTTTGTGAGAGATCCGTTAGGACCTTTGAGTAAATCTTTGGGATTATTTTCTGTAATAAAGACTATATATATATATATATTTTTTTTTTTTTTTTTTTTGGGGTATCTCACAAAAACATTGGCAAAATATATAAAAGTTAAATATGGCTACAATTTGTTATTGAATTACCACAACTATTTATATTTTACAATCATTGATATAAATTGACACACTTAATTAACGCTTTTTTTAATTAGAAATAAATATCCAATAATCCCCGATTTTCATTTTCTTAACCCTCAACCATCCCCCAAATCTTTGTTTCCTAAGGCTAGTTTTTTTTAGCAAATACTATATTATTTCTTAAGTCTACAATTGAAATCCTTGGAATGAATATACCTAATTTTACCCAATTACAAATAAAGCTACACATCTAACATCTTGAACCAAATGTATCAATATAATAAAATACATGTAAGAAAAGCTTGTTAATGAACAAAGTCTTGTCCCAATAAAAAAAAAAAAAGCTAGGAGTTAGAAAATAAAAAAATATCTCCAGTTATTATTTAAAAAAGTATTCAAAGATAATTTAGATGTGTCTGTTTTATATTTTTTATGTCTGTAAGATTGATTGTAGTTTTTTTTGTGGTTATGTTTTTTAGATGAATAATATAATTTAAATTTTTTTGGTCTTAAAAAGGAAATTAATTTTAAACTATGTTTATTTATGTTTTTATGAAACACATTTTTCCCCCTCGCGTTTCGCCCAGATCTTATCTTGAGATAAAATGAAAGAAATTGCACCGTAAGATATTGCTTTTAATTAGATATATAACTCCATATTTTATAAATGAGGATTGAGTAAACGTGCTTTTGCTTATGTACCGTATTGGTCCGAATATAAGACGGGTTTTTGTTCTAAAAATAGTACTTTAAAAAGGGGGTCGTCTTATTTTCGCAGACTAGACAAAAAACATAATTTCATTTTTTTAAGTTAACCTGAATGCGGTCATTAGGCCTATCCTTCACAACACCAAAACACTCAATAATGGAGAGGTCTAGTGATATATTTTCTTTCTTATTGCAGTCTTCTTGGGCAAAATATTTTTCAAATAAATACATTGCTGAATGATTTTTTTCCCCCCAAAACAGGAGCTTGAAAAGGGGGGTCGTCTTATATTCGGGCCAATACGGTATTACATATTGTGTTCTTTTTACTTTATTTGTATGTATTATTTGTTTTTAATAAAGACCTTGTTCATGAGAATAAATAATAATAATGAAGGCATGGGCAATGTGTATCCAATGTCGTCAATGGGAGCCTCCGTTACTCTTCATCTCTTGGAAGAGTCAACATCTTTGAAGACAGAGAAGAGTTCTCGTCACATGTGACCATCGAAGCATTGCCTATCTGTATGTTGTTGACATAATTCAACAAGGAAAGTCCCACGTATGTTCTCACAACCTACCAAAACTGCGTATTGATCCCCAGAGAAGATATCCTTCTTTCTTCACCTGCAAGGTGATGAAATCATGCTGCTTCATGGACCTCGAACATTGAACTTTCGAGCCGGATAAGAAGCTAGCGTGTACTTAAATCTATGTGGGACCAAATTGAAGAGAAATGAACTCTATCCGAAAACGTCTTTGTCGATCCCAAACAGCATGAGGTTTATTTAAGTCTTATTATTTCAGTTTGATTCTTATTTTGTTTTTCTTCCTTTATTTGCTCAGAGAGGATATATATATATATATATATATATACAAAGCACAGCACAAAGAAAAAATTTGAACTTCTCAGATTTTTGAGGTTTTAGACTTACCAGATTTTATCATTTTAACGGATACCAGATGCTCTTACACCAAACATTTTACCATACCTGACTGTTTATAACTCGTTCGACTCTTTTAAACCTCAAGAAAACTATGCTAATAGAGGTGTTGTATTCTTTCAAAGAAGACTTTCAAATCTAAGGCTCTCTACCGAGACAACAGAGGGAATCTTCTCAAAATAAGCGCTGCAGTGGAAAACAATCGGTCAATAGAAATAATTGGAGTTTACGGACCCAACGACGATGATCCGGATTTATTTTACAACGAGCTCTCCCCTATTCTAACCAACAAACCTACAATTATCTCTGGAGACTTAAATTTAAAACTTAACATGAAACGGACACAACGTCCAGTAATTCAAATCCGTCACCGAACGCCACAAAAGCTTTTAAAAGCATTATCTCAGCACACGAGTTCAACGACATAGCAGTTTGCAAAAATGATCTAAATCATACTTTTTTCACTAACAATAAAATGGACAAAAAGTATCTTCTCGACTCGACTATTTTTTTACTAAAGGATTATGCATATCAAGTGTCAAAGACTATCAAGTTGTGCAGAATCCTATCTCCGATCATAGGGCAATCAAAATGATACTCTACGACAGACCAATGAACCCCGCCACAAGAGCTCATGGAAACTAAACAATACAGTCTTAGAAAACAAAGTTTGGATAAAAAATTACTGAAATAATTAGTAACACTCATGCAAGAACAAACTTTAACAATATTTTCAAGACTTTGCATCAATGGTAAATTCGATTCGGAACGCGTGCCGATTTCAAGGGAGTGTAAATGCTCAAAGGAAAAGAAACCGAATTCTAAAGTTATGTTCTTACGACGACCCCTCGAAAGAAACCCGCGAAATACGAGATGAAATAAGCTCTCTGTTGAGAAGAGAAGACGAAATTCACCGAATCAAACTGAAACTTTCCGAAATTGACGATATCTCGGAATCAAGACTTCAATGTGTTCAAATAGAAAAAAAATCTATTAAAAAATCAAAAGAATCTTTTTAAGGAAGACGGCTCTATAAGTAAGTCTGAGGAAGAAAATAACCAAGTCATTGCAAGTTTTTATTCGGCATTATATTCGTGCAATGATTGTTCCCCTCACAAAAATGTTTAAAATGTGAACGAAATGATGCAAGCTTTTGCAACCAAATTAAGAGTTCATCAATATCAGACATACCGGAAGACATAATAAACAAAATGGAATCGTTGATAACTATGGAAGAAATTTTAACTGCTATTAACAAAAATGCTAAGAGAGATAAAGCCCCAGGTAACACAAGGCTCAGTTTTGAATTTTATAAAAAATATTCTAAAGCCCTTGCCCCGATTTTACTCTTATTTTATGAAAAAGTTCTCGCTGTAGGTGCATTCCCGTCTTACGCATCCACTGGCTCACTGGTTCTCATACCTAAAAAAGATAAAGATCCTCGATTTGTCAAAAACCTCCGCCCTTTAACCATGCAAAACTGCATTTTCAAAATCTTTTCATACATAATTAGTAACAGGCTAAATGAATGCATGAGTCACATTATTAATACATCGCAATACAGATTCGTCAAGAGCAAACTAATCGAAGACATTCCTTTTAACCTTCAGACCAAATACGAAACCAATTTTAATACATCCATTTAAACCATCGGTTTTAAAAAGGCTTTTGACACAGTTTTTCTCACTTACATATAATTAAAACTCTTGCAAACAAGGGGTTTGGTCATTATATGATGAGATTGGTTGGCATTATTCTTTCCAATGCAAAAAACACCGTTGGCTATGGTGCCAAACAATGCACATACAAAATAAATAGAGGCTGTCTCCAGGGAGATCCGAGCGCTCCCCTGTTATTCATCATTGCAACTGATCCTCTCCTAAGACAATTATCAGAAATTGAAGAGATAGATGTCAAAGCCTATGCAGATGACACTACAATCCTAACCACGGGCGATGTACAACGAACGACACAAAATTTCACACGTGTGTTCAAATATTTGAGTGATTTCCCCAAAGTCTCTGGCCTTTGTATAAACGAAGAAAAATGCGAAGTACTCAGCCCCCACAATGATCATCTGTCTCCGATTTGGCCATCCATATCTACCCAAAAAGTTTAAAAGTTTTAGGAACATGGATCGGACTCGACTCTGGGTCAAAAAACTACAATGAAATTTTAATAGGATAAAAAAGTGTCCAAATTTTAGGAATTACTTGGGAAGGAACGGGTGCTTCAGAATCGAATTGGCTGAATGTGAAAATCTCATCAGTCGATCGATCCCACTCTGGAGAAATAATAACCTCCAAAAGAGGATCGACCTTTATAATTACATCATTGTCCCCGCCATTATTTTCAAAGCGACTTCTATACCTTGGTTAGCGGAGCGAGCCATAATGGAAGAAGAACTTTGGTTGAACAAGTTATTCCATCAGAGCTATTTGAAGGCTCTGAAAAGACCAAAATCACACCTAGGAGGAGGTCTGAGTTTGTTGTCTAAAATTTTACCCAAGATTTTTCAAAAGGTTTTAACTGATATCTCAACGCATCTGCATGATGAATGGCGTTCAGTTTTTACAACAAGCCCTGCTTTTATTTGGTTGATGTTAGGAACAGATTTTACGAATGACAAGCTAGAAAATTTATCCGCCTTTTTGGCAACTATTCAACGATTAATTTGGAAGGGTACCCCTCGTTTTAATTCAATTCCACGATTGATATTATTCGGCAAAACAGTAAGAAGAAATTTTTCTTTCGAAACCTTCTTGCACCAAAAGAGCTGGAGTGGATTGCTCTATCTCGAGGTATTTATTCAATCCACGATCTTCATCGAGAGCCAGAATTTAATTCCGGAAAGTTTATCTTTCCGCTTAGGCGAGCGGCAATCTCACATCAAGTTCCAGACCCTTGGCATTTGAAGATGTCATTTTTGTCGAATTCTAAAGAGGAAGCTGACCAAATATGCAAAAAATATATTAAAGAATTGGACCTTCCACTATCATGGGGACCTCGAATATTGAGCTCGATTTCGGGAATTTATGAAGACAGGAGGTTTACAGCTCAGTTCCAAATATCGTCAGGTTGTGTCTTCTTTAATACTCCATGCAAAGATTGTGGAGTACTGTACAACAAAATATCGCATGCATTTGCAAATTGCCCGGCTCTTAACATATTGAGAAAGTTTGTTTCTCTAAATGTCAAGGGAGTTTGTGAAAAAAGTGTACCTCCTATTCTTCTATTTGGGCTTAATTCAAGCCATAAAAGTCCTCCAAAACGCGTGCCTTGGACATGTCGCTTCTATCTTGCCGAAGTTATATTTCTCAACAGCTAGCTAGCGCCGACTTTATATCCAAGTATGACATCAAAGCTATTTTGATCTCCACTGCTGCTAGGTACTCAGCCTTATCTATGTATTAAGATCCCTGATGTAAATTGTTCCTCTTGGGTGTATGCAGGCAATTTAGTCAGATTTTATCCGTCGTGCTCCAAGCAATATCTTAATGTCTTAAAAAACTTAATTAAGGTTAACAGAAAGTTCAGAAGATTAAATAAATAAGAGTATAATTTACCCCTTCTGCGGAAGTGATTTATCCTGGGAATTAACGAATCTTATTGTACCATATTTATTTTACTATGTTTTGCTACTTTTATTTTAATTGAACTAACATTTTATAATTATTGATATTGTCTGATGTATTGTGTTGTGTTTTAATATTGATGAATTACTTTTATATTTAGAGAACTAATTTTAAACTACAATGTTTATTTATACATTATATTATGTGTAATTTCTCTGAATAAATAAAGTTATTAAAAAAAAAATATTAATAGGATAAGGAATGCAATAATCTTTTTCACTCCACTCAATCTTGGATTCTGGAATAAAATAATCAGCTGGAATATTTATATTCTCCCAAAAGTAATTCACCTTCTTAAGGTCACTCCTTACGACCATATAACCTGTGACACGATTAACTCCCTAAGGAAAAATATTTCCTTCTCTCCAAGTACAAGAACCTCTCTCACAAAAGACTACATAATCCTCACGGATATGGTGGTCTTGGTGTTCTCGATTTTTCGACTATGTGGAGAAACATGAACTCACGATGGTTTACAAGGTTAAAAGATTGTACAGAGGATTGGGCAGAAATGATAAAACAATATCTGATCTCCCAAAAAGAAGACTTAAAAAAGACCTCCATAAGGGTTATTTTCAAATTTTAAGAAAATCCTCACTCATGTGTTCTCTTCTAAAGGAAATGAGCGAAGCAGCAACACCACTTATTGTTAAGTTTGAGGAATACCTTGGTTGGCAAAAGCCTGCAATGGATGCAATATCCTCTTTAAGGAAGGACCTTTCAACGTTCCAAGGGTTGTCGTGTTTGGGGACATGGAATTTGAAAACAGCCTTTTAGGGAAGATGCTCTTCCATAGAATAAAACACATTCAAGGACCACCAAGGTTTAAAAATAGACCTGTCACTCCCTTTAGGATATTTTTTTCCAATGTGGCCCCACAAGTCTTGAGAAGATGCGGAACGAAGGCTACTCTTTCACCCTTCTTAAATTACCTCTCCAGGAGGGAGATAGATCGAGACATTAAATTATGCATTAAAGCCTTTAAAACCCCTCTTTTGACCTCTGCAGAAAAATGGTTCAAGTACAGGGTTCTCAGCGGAACACTCCAAGTTGGGAAACACTTCGGTAGTGGAGAAGGAAAAAACTGTTATTTCTGCAGAGAGGAACCCGAAACTTCGAAACACCTTCTATGGTCTTGTAGAAAACTCCTCAAGTTTTATGAGGGAACGATAGGAATAATTAAAAGCCACTGGAAAATTACAACCTCCAAGAACGACTTAATATCATTCTACGTGGGAGAAGAGGCGGACCATATCAACGCAATTATTACAAAAGCACAGTTTTTTCATTTATGCAATAAAAGCAAAAAAAAATTTTATGTGATTCATTGATAAATATTACAAAAAACTATTCTAAATTGTTAAAAAATCTTAAAGCATAATTGTTTTTAGTACGTGTTTTAACATATTTTAATTTTTTGTTACTCATTTTTTCAATCTTATGCTAATTTTTATTACTTGTTTTTCTGTGTTTGTTTTGAAATGAAAAATAAATGCTTATAGTCTGCGGACTATCAGAAAAAAATAGCACTATCGTCGTAAATTTGCACTTCTTGTACATACAATGTCAACAAACAAAAATACTAGACATGCTTGAAGTAATTTAATTGAGGTTTATATTTTTAAAATCTGATGGAGCAGTAATATTTTATAAATTAATATGATTGTACCATTGTCTCCAGTCTATCCAAATAAGAATCTTTACATAAGGTTCAGATCAAAAAGCGAAGAAATGAACTTGTTCGCTTCAAAACGAGAGTCGATATCAAATTTTAAAAAATTTACTTTTTAAACATGCGTGAAAATCAGTACCCTTTTTTTATTCCAACAGTATCATAGACATCATACGCCAAAAAAATCCCTAAAAAGGCCCTTTCTTCATAAACTTATCCACTCCATAAGAACTCGAAAATATAGCCATTGAAACAAACATTCTGACTGAAAAGAGTCAGTTTTGAGCACAATGCTTTTCCACTAAAAAATGCTCTAACCATCTTCATTTAAATCCATGGTGCATTATTTTTTTAAACTATCGCCCTCCCGTCCCCTTGGGATCGGATTAGACATTCTCTTAAATGAGTCTATGACGATCTATATTGTACATACATCACATTTTTGATCTCCACTAGTATTCTACGCTTTTTTATTCAATATAAATGCTTTGATAAATTATATAATGATACTTTTATTGTTGTTATGGATTGTACCATGTTAGTTATTTCAAGGTCTTTTTTGAGCTAAATGATGTTTTTATTGAGAATTTTAGGCTAAGCTTTGTGAAAGCATCCATACTTTTCGGTTCTTAAAAAAATTAAATGCAATTGTTTGGAGGGAAAGTTATTTTATCAGCTAGAAGAAACTTTTGATCTTATATAGGACAAAATTGACCAATGGAAAGTGTGTGGAGTTCACTTATTTAAGAGCAAATATGATATCCGTTGCAACGAGATATTGTGCCCTGAAAATTAGGATCCCCAGCATGATTCCTGGACATATGCGTATAGGAATATACACTACTTCCCTTCGAAATATGCACGCATTCTTCAAACCTTGAAGAGGATTTTAAACTTCACAACAATCCCCGTCTAATCATGGAATTTTTTCCCCCATTAAATTTTTAAATAATTTAGATTTATGAAATCATGTTGTTATTAGTGTTTCTTTTAATGGGTAATTTTAATTGTATTAATAATTTTTAGATATTTAGGTGTTATTTGTAGGAAAATAATTTTAAAGTAAAATGTTTTTTATGTTATATTTTTAAACTCATTTTTCCTATTTGATATTTGGGTTTTTTTAATATTTACATTCAAGCTAAATAAAGAACTTACCGAAGAAAGGAGGGGGGGGGTAAATCAATAAAGCTCAATTATTTTTTAATCATGCATATATTTTTATCATAAAAACTATTTGATGGAAATAAATATGATTTATTGAATTCATGAAGATATAATGGCATCGAAAATCCCGAGATCCGAAGTCACAAAGACCTGATTCGAATCATCAAATTCGTAGGTCCTCTTTAAAAGATTGTCCAAAATGCGAATCCCAGATATAACCTATGAAGATACACAATTTAATAAATTTACTCATTAAATCCAATCAATACTTTAAAAGACGTGTGTTTTTCAGCCCATTTGGCTCAAAGAAGGGGTTTACTGCTATGATGTATGCATCTGCTTATCATTACGTCGAGAGAAGAAGACGGTTATTATTGTCGTTTCTCCTCGAAGACATAGAGATATAAAGACATATAGAGAGCTGATTCCCTTCAAAGGCAGAGAAACATCGTTCATCTGTCGCCTCTGCCCAATATAACAAAGTAAATTGATCTTCGTTATCGTAAGCTGATCATAAACAAATACAAAGATTTGTTTATATTGGGCATAGGGTTGTTCTTATTTTTCAAATGTTTGAAATGTTAGCAACATTGTGAATTTTCTGTTTCTTGGTGATAAAAGAAGACGACATACAAAGTTTGAACAAAATCGGTCAACATTACGAGGTCGCGCAACGAGGTCAAAGTTTTAAAAATTTAGTAAAAATATAGTTTTCCGCAAATTTCTTCAAAATGGTGGACGTTACAGACTTCAATAATAATTATTAATTTAAAGGAAATCTAATTTACTACCAGACGTATGTTTGATGTTTTTTAATAAAACAAAGTTTTCAGTAAAAACAAAGCAAGAAAGGGAGTGTGTATTGTTAGCTTATTTCATAGCTTTTTTGTATCAATTAACTTCACTCGCCTGTAGAAGATGACTTGTTCGCTTCAGAGTAAAATAGTACTTTTAAGTTTAGTAAAACTTTAGATGATAAATCCAAAAATGACCTTGGTTGCATTCTATCAATTCAGAATTCAGTACAATCTGAGTTTACATCATATGATTCAGAGCCTGTATTGACCTATAAGAAATCGATTATGAAAAAAATAAAAATAATGTGTTTCTTAGATTTGCGTCAAGGTATCCTCTCAAAATTTTACTTTGTCTCTGACGCATTTATAATCCATTATATGCGTCATTTTGTACGCGAGATAGGCTTTTTTTAATGTACATATAACTCTCTACTTATTAAATTGACATGATTTAGTATACCAAAATATTAAAGCTGGTTAACCAAGCTTTCATTTGATATGTTTGGTGTTCTAAAAATCGCTATACTTTAAGAGATATAAGCAAATACGTACTCTCCCCCAAAAATTGATCTTTTGATATGAGAATATACGATTACCATTTGGTAATTGTTAGTGTTACCTGGATAGAAAGAAAAAAGAAGGGAGAGAAGTGAGGCAAAATACTCTCTCCCTTCTCTTTCTATCCAGGTAACACTAACAGCGTTACCAAATGGTAATCGTATATTCTCATATCAAAAGATCAATTTTTGGGGGAGAGTACGTATTTGCTTATATCTCTTAAAGTATAGCGATTTTTAGAACACCAAACATATCAAATGAAAGCTTGGTTAACCAGCTTTAATATTTTGGTATACTAAATCATGTCAATTTAATAAGTAGAGAGTTATATGTACATTAAAAAAGCCTATCTCGCGTACAAAATGACGCATATAATGGATTATAAATGCGTCAGAGACAAAGTAAAATTTTGAGAGGATACCTTGACGCAAATCTAAGAAACACATTATTTTTTTTTTCATAATCGATTTCTTATAGGTCAATACAGGCTCTGAATCATATGATGTAAACTCAGATTGTACTGAATTCTGAATTGATAGAATGCAACCAAGGTCATTTTTGGATTTATCATCTAAAGTTTTACTAAACTTAAAAGTACTATTTTACTCTGAAGCGAACAAGTCATCTTCTACAGGCGAGTGAAGTTAATTGATACAAAAAAGCTATGAAATAAGCTAACAATACACACTCCATTTTTTGCTTTGTTTTTACTGAAAACTTTGTTTTATTAAAAAACATCAAACATACGTCTGGTAGTAAATTAGATTTCCTTTAAATTAATAATTATTATTGAAGTCTGTAACGTCCACCATTTTGAAGAAATTTGCGGAAAACTATATTTTTACTAAATTTTTAAAACTTTGACCTCGTTGCGCGACCTCGTAATGTTGACCGATTTTGTTCAAACTTTGTATGTCGTCTTCTTTTATCACCAAGAAACAGAAAATCCACAATGTTGCTAACATTTCAAACATTTGAAAAATAAGAACAACCCTAATATATATATATGATATATGCCTCAGAATAATTCATATAAGCTCTCTATGTCTTTATATCTCTATGCTCTAAGGTCAATGTTTATTTTAATAAAAACCAGTTGCATAAAATTGAATATTAATTAAAAAGAGAATGAAGTACTCCAATGTCACATTCAAATGACTTGGCACAAGCTATAGCTTACTTAAGTCATCTCTTACGTCACGGTAAAACAATACATACACCGGTACCTTCGATCATAAGACATCCAAATAAGTAAAACGAAAATCTAAAAATCCATACGGCAAAACCAAGGATGAAATAATATAAGGTATGTTTATTCAAGAATACAATAAACTATAGTTTGTAGAATTCCTTAATTTATTTCGTGTTTTCATGGATAGTGAAATGTCATTAAACCTTATTATGCTTTGATTTCATTATTATATATATATTATATATATAATATATATATTATATATAATATATGTATATATATCAGAGCTGCGACTACCAAATGTAAATCGGTATTCGATACTACCGACGGTAGATTTCAAATACCGAACCGATTATACGATATTCGATAGAAACTACCAAATACCGTACCGATTGTCAATCGGTACGGTATATTTGAAAGTATGACTTTTGTAGCATTCACATAGAGACATAAAGATAAAGAGAGCTTATTCCCTTCAATAGCAGAGAAACATCATTCAACTGTCTCATTGCCCAAGCGCTCCCTTGTGTGAAGAACTTGAACTTCGCAAAATAAATAAACAACTACAACTTATAGTATTATAGAGCGATACATAATATAGATTCAATATAAGCTTATGCTATGTATTGAATACTTGAATACCTGAAAGTGCATTTAATATCGGACAATAATATCTATAGCCTTCCATTTCCTACAAAATCCAAGTACATATATAATTTATATAGGATTAGTAGGTATTAATTTCAAATAATCTCTAATAAATTATAACAAATGATGTATTTAATTGTCCTTTGTTATATTGTCCGATAGTAAATGCATATGAAGAAGTAAAGCAGATACATACATAAATTTCTCTCTCTTTCTAATCTACCGTACCGATATCGATCGATACTGTAGATATATAATAAAATCTACCAAATACCGATATCGATCGGTATTCGGTATATACCGAATATCGAACCGGCGGTAGATTTTCTACCGAATCCCAGCTCTGATATATATATATATATATGTCACATGATATACCTACAAAATTAGATTTGATTTTAAGGGTTCACTATTTATTTCATATCAATATAATCAAAGTGAGTAATATTTATGAGTTAAAAATATGATATGAGTTGATATAGCACTTCATTTTATTATATGTCCCAATGGTTGTTTAAACCACCCTTTTTAATAAGGCCATTGATAATGAGCTAAAAAGTAGTCTTTCAATGTATCCCAAGTGTAACTTTAAGGAAAGTCCAACAAACCTGTAGCCCTGTGTCCAAGGGAACAACGGACAAAGTAAACTCTAGACATCCATCCGGCTGGAGAAGTCCTAATTTCTGAGCAGTGGAACCACTCCACATCAACCTTGACTTGTTTTTATCGACGCAAAGTGCTTCCAACTCAAGAGTCCTTTCACTGAAAATGGAAAAATGTTTTTTTTCATCATTGGTGTGTAAAAGTTTGAAAATTATATATATATATATATATATATATATATTTTTATATATATACATATATATAGATACATGGGTATAAATATTTATATATAAATGTGTGTTTGTGTGAAATACAATATTTGCAAATAAATTACCAATCATAAAAGGGTTTATGGCTCTATTTTATTTATAGAAATAAGAAAATAACCTAGATCACATAATCAAACTTGCGTAATGCTTCTATATAAAGTAGATTATATGGGTTAAATGTTTTATTTTTAACACAAACAATTCTGAACAAATTAATAAAGAAAGCGATTTTCAGTCTTTATCTTTGAATCAACTGATCTTATAAGAATTTGGGAGTCGATATTAAATATTAAGAAATAATGATCCATTTGAGACCATGGTTAGAAAACATCCCATTACACGTTACGGAGAAATTTTATGACAATTTCTCAATCACAATTAAAATAACTTACGAATTATTAAATATTTTGGCAGATATGTTAAAAACTTGATGAAGCATGACAACGCTGGGGCAAGACTCGATGAGAAATTGAATATCATTCAGCACTGGGGGGGTTCGAAGGAGCTGAGAGGTCTTGATTCGTCTCTTTCCCCTAGATTCGTTCTCCATATCACGTCAATTTTCCCTATGGCAATCACGGATCTTAGTAGCTTCTGATCCAACTTAAAATTCGGTTTGGGGGACAAACAAAAGAGGTACTGACGAGAATCATTGGTTTGAAGGCAGTTGACTGGGCCAAAGACGGAGTTGTCTTCGTTCAGGCCCACTATAGAGTTCAGAGAGGTTACATTGAAGTGAGTAGAAGGCTCGAAGGCTACCTTTTCAAGATATAAGCAACCCGTTGTGGCATTTTGTATGGTGGCTTCCACAATACCTCGTTCTCCTGGAAAATAAGACTTAACTTGGAATGACTGTTCCTCAAATATATGCTGAATCCTAAAGCTCTTTAACAAGAGTTTGAAATCGCTTTGACTCGAATATCCATAAAAAAATATTTAGCTATTTATCTTAAACACAGTCAAAACAATGAAATACTCATTTGCAAAAAGTTATATAACACCGGCATTATATATTTTAAAAAACCTACTGTGTTGGGGTGGAACGCTTAATAAAAACTACGACATCAAATAATTTCCCCATTTGTATTTGTTCTAAACACAGACTTTTATACTAACTGGATACTCAAAAGAAAGAAACAATCTTGATTTAGAGTGTACTTTGATGACGTAAATGAATCTAAAATGGCTGACCCATTTAATGCAATATTTGGTTTTGAGGATTAAAAAAAGAAATCATACAGTAAAATCCAGTGATGTCATCCTATATCATATTTCATAATAAAAGTGTTACATGTTTTTCTTACAATGACGGCACTGGGTATTTATTGACATTTCCTTAAGACTTAGTATTTTGACAGCCTAAAGGATAACCAGTAAGCCTTCCTTCACTACGGTTTTTGTCGACTTTATGAATATCTATTTCGTCATAAATGCACATAACATGGCCTTAGTTTTTAATGTATTATTATTCCGCTTTTTAAACTCTATTATGCATCCAGCCATTAGATAGGTCGAAATTGCTTGACTTTATATTAAAAATGAGGATAGATTTGTATTTAAAACATTAATTACAAAGTTAGTATTGCTTTTTATATAAAATGGTGAAGCCTAAAAACTTTTTTTTTACAAATGAGTATGTTTATATCAGAAAATTGATGACCAAAGATACAATCGGGATTTTTATAGGAGAAAGCCTATTTCGGTTAGTCTCCAAAAAATGTCATTTGTTTTGAAAAGTCGCAAAGTGACTTGATTATTTATCATAAAAAATTATCTAGTCTTTTTGTATTACTAAATGTCCTTCTTTAAATCTTAAAGCATCGATCCTATGTGATTTCTCATTGCCTAAGTACTCCTTTGTGCTTACATCACTATTATGAAAGTTAGTTTTAACGTCCAGGGGCTTTTTGACTTCAAATTTGAAGAGTTTTCGGAAGGAAGACTTCTCTTGGGTCTTGGGGGACGTATAAAAGACCTCACAGACAAGTATATGGGTTCCCAGGTCCTTGACTTCATGATTGAGGACCCGATCTATGGAGTCTCCAGGGAGAAGCTGATCCTGGAGAGGGGGTTCCTTGTTTTGGGGATAGAGGGTGATGCGATGAACCATGGTTTGGAGATCGCACTTCATAGATATGGAGAAACAGGATCCGTGGAGTCGTTGTGAAGGGATATGTAGCAAGAAAAGGTTTCTCCCAAGTATATCATTCTATGAACACAAACAATACATGGACATTAGCTTTTGGGGGACATTATTAATTGATTATAATTAATAAAAATTAATAAAAATCAATTAATAATATAAAATCAATTAATAAAAAATTTGCCAAATTGTTAGATAGAATTGCATCCGACAGGATATAAATAAGCATTAAAATTAGTCTATCGAACCTAGGATCTTATCAATGAGGTAGACAAAAATTACCATCCCTTCTAGGAACCTGCGCCCCCAACATTGGGATTGGGCATGCCTTAACACACACGGCTATCGCCGCACTCCCTTATATTAATTAATACTCAACTTGAGAAAGAAGAAAAACATCTTAAATATGCATTAAACATGGAAGTCACTCAATTAAAAATGCACATAGTATTATTATTTAAATATAATAAACTTATTAAGAAATAATAATCCTTTTTGTGCCTTTTTTGTTCCATGGAATAACCTCTCTTTTAAAGAAATTTAGAAACTACAAATAGACTTTTTATAATTTTCTGTGTTTTTTCGTTTACTTTTGTCATTTCAGTGTTATATGCTTTTAATTGATATATATTTTTAGATTGTTCAGCTAGGATGCTAAAAACTTGAACTATAATGTATATTATATATATTCCATAAACTGTGAAATGAAGAAAAACAATATTTTTCTTAAAAATAAAGCGTCATCACTTTATTTTAGGAAATAATTTTTAAATTTTGAAAAATTAATAGGAAAAATATTTTCTAAAAAAACGTCTTCACTTTCAGAATGACGAAGACCGAATATATATTTTAGTCCCGGCCCGCCTCCCGGCGAAAAAGTGTCCCGGTCGTTTCCTGGAATATTATATTATTATCTTTTTTGCACATTTGGTTTCGTGTGGAAGTGCAGTGGCATTCGCGAGGATGTAAACATGCTTTATAGTATTCAAATAGTGTATCAGACCTAAATTATTATGTAATTTAAACAAATTTGATAAATATATATATCAATTTTTCCGTTTTGAAGGAAAAGCCAACAAGCGTGAGTCACTCGCTAAAAGTCAATTGACCGTGTCAAATACAGAGAACCACTTGGATTTCATGGATCCCTATTATACCAACATAGCATTTCTTAGGAATATAAATTCTTTAGACGGAAAAAAATCTATATCTGGTTATTTATATCGATAATTGAATTTGAAAATAATATATAGAACAAAACGAGACACTGACATATTTATTTTGTAATTATTGCAAGCAATTATTTATTTTTCTTTGCCCACAGGCTTCATTTTTTAATCAAAATAATACAACAAACAATAAACATATTATATAAAAAACTTGAAAGAGCATTTGTGAAAAACCTTGTTTCTTACGACATGTATCCTTTAAGACTTTAAAGTGGAGTTTAACCACCGATAAAATCCCCGAAATATCGTTGCATGATGCACTTCTCTTGCAATCAGTACATGTTGTATTTTTATAATAATAGAATTAATAAAATCTTCATTAAAGTATATAAATCACTTCTGGTATGTTGATAAAAAAATGAATTGCCAATCAAAAGATGGGAATGGATTCATATAAAAGGCCAAGATATATACAGTCACAATAAAAGTGGTCACTGGACTCAATCTCCGATGGTAAGAAGAACATTTGCTCTGTTCTTCCGTGAAAAAAATTGTCTCACAGTTCGAGTGTACGAGAGAGATCACGGTATTTAAACCACTTCTCTGATGACGATAACATAAGACTTCTCATTGCATTTAAGCCACCGGTATATTTATAGAACGTTTTTAAAGTTAGTGAAGGGTTCCATTCCTGGCTGTAAACGAATTTTCCGCAGTTTGGAGGAAGAGGTTTCAGCCAGACGCATTTTGATTGGTACTGCAGGCAAACAATTAATTATTAAGGGAACACGTTCCATCATTGAAATATATGGCGTATGCTCAGTGGAAGTGTCTCGGCACTGACAAGTTGAGAATACAGATTCCACTCCTCCCGAGAGGGGAAGGCCAATATGAATTAACCTTAATGAAAATCAATCCTAGGCTTGATGCAATCATTTTAATGATAAAATACTTAATCATCGAGCCAAATAGGCAAAAATTGAGTACTTTTATTGTTATTAAAAAGTGTTTCTGAATCAATTAAATTATTTGATAGTTGATTTATATATGTTTTTAATTTGGAGATATAAGTATTTGGATGTTGGAAATATTATAACACCCTGGTATACATAGATCCAAACTAAGGGTCAGAACCTTCAACTAATTGGTTTAATTTGAGATCACTGTAGAGTTGAAAAGGCCAAAGTTTGCATACTAAATATTATCCCTGTAGATCACAAGTATAGACATATATTTTACTAAAAAGGATTGAATAGCCGGTAGATGATATACAATTATTAATATGAATAATATGAATATGAATTCATATGAATATATCGTATTAATATGAATGTCTTAACAAAAGTTGGTGTCTTAAAGAAAAATTAAAGCCCAGACGCTTATTTAACCGGTTTTCAAAAAGAAGAAAAAATAAAACCGTTTTAAACTTTTTCGTAACAATTTTTCAACTCTTTATCTTCATATTTTTTGGCTTTTTGGACCTTATAAAAGGATCATCTATCACATCCAAAGTGCTTTAAAAATGTCCGAGATAACACGCCTCCTCCTTAATACACCATTTTTCTTACCCGAAGCTTTGTGGAAGGATGAGAAGGCGTCCCAATGCAGCCTCAGGGACATCTCTGCAAGAGGACGGATCCTTTAGGTGCTCCTCCATGAGGGTCCGGCTCAGAATATCATCGGAATCATCCGTGATCATCACTTTGGATGAAAACCGCGGACGACTTAATCGCATGACTATAAGTAAATAAGACTTCCTCTAGTTCGTGAGGGATGTATTTTATGTCTAAATTACCTTTTAGTGAGAGAGGATGTTCCATGATCCGCCGATCCACTTCCTGGGTGTCCCCCATAATTATTGTGAAATGAAATGAGTGGTGGAAGAAGGAGGCGATATGAAAACAAGAGACTGACGTTAATGACGTCACTTCTTTATTGTTTATATGGTCACCTTATACACGGATTGAGACATAAATATCCATAAAAACTCTGATATATGTCAAATAATCCTTAGCAAAGAAATACATATATAAAATAACGGATCTATAACATAGAGATATAAAGACATAGATGGCTTATTGGATTTTTCAGAGGAATACGTTTTTTGTGCCCAAATTAAACAAATCTTTATATCTCTATGATCAGCTTAGGATGACTTTGATCAAATTACTTTGTTTAAATTGGACACAAAAATGTTTCTCTGCTATTGAAGGAATAAGCTCTCTATATATTTATATTCTATAATAATAACTATAAGTAAATTAAAAAAATAATTAATCATTTCACAATCATTTTTTTAAGCATCCTTCTTGTTGCTTTTTAAACCTATTTTCAATCCATTTCAGTACGATAAACAAAAGTATTAAGCCTCTACAAAACCTCGTAATAATTATTTGAATAATATAATAGGAATGTAGTTATATTAAGTAATATATCTACATAATATATATCTGCGATATTGCACGCTCATTTAGTTAACTTGTATATCAGTGATCAGTAATAAAGAGAGTATAACTTGGGACTTCAAACTGAGAGGAACTAATTACAATATGTCAATTTTATACGAATATTCTCGTTTATCAGTGTTGGTCGAATATTACTTTGAAAGTAGTATGTAATATACTACTTTTACTGCGTAGTAATATTTTCAAATATTAGTTATTACTTCTCTAAAGTAATGTAGCGCACGACGACATGGATCACCTTATTGATGTTTTTGTAGCATCACTGCACATCATTCAAATGTTGCTAACAAAGTGTGCTATTGTTTTTCTTATATTTTGTCAGTATCAAGAGTATATATAACTAGAGACCAGCTACAAGCTTTTGAGGCGAATGGTGATGGTGGCGCCGGCATGCGGTCGAGGATTACTATTCATAGAGCTTTTGTTTATTTCTTGAATACTATTATTTTATCATTTCATATATTATTATTATAAACAAAAAGATTCATTCACGCTTAGGATTACGATATCCCATTTTATTCAAGGAATTTTTTAATTTTTTTAAATCATGATTTTTTTAATAAGATGATATTAATTAATACGGATAAAATTAGGCATTTCCTTCTCTCAACCTCAGGTGTCAAGAACAAATTCTTAGTTGTTTTTATTTATTTATCTTCTGTACATAGGAGCGCCTCAAGTGGTCGGTTGTTTCCCATAAGTTAACCAATAGCGCTTGCCTGAAGCTAGACTTCTCTAATATATGCTCTTTGGTCAGTATCTGCTGAATCGCTGAGCAAGAAATACATACACTTTGTTCTCTCCAAAGAATATTTTGCTTTCTTTATTCATTCCGATTCCTTCAGCAGTACAGTAATATACTACTTTATATTAGATATTACGTTTTTGAGCATTCCGAAAAAAATAGTAAAGACAATTCAAAAGGATTTGTAAAAATCCTCAGCAAACCTAGTAGCCATTTTTTGTCCACTGGGTGACGTCATATCCATTCACCAGTTCATTAAAATTCATCAAAAAGCGTTGAAATATTTTTTTCACGAAAACTAGGATAACTAGGATATTACATGTTAGTCATTACCAGGCTTAACGGAACGCAAAATTGAACGCACGTTCATGAACGGAACGCAACTTTTTTTTTAACGTTGAACGCAAAAAAAAGAGTTTTGCGTTCAGCGTTCCACTTTTTCCAAACCTTTCTTGGACTTTTTTTGGAGATTCTTTTCTAAAAAAACATCATCACTTTTTCGGAATTTTTTTCCTAAAAAAACGTCATCACTGTTTTTGGAAATTATTTTCTAAAAAAAACTCATCACTTTTTTCTGAAATGTTTTTCTAAAAAAGAAAAACGTCGTCCACTTTTTTAAATTTTTGACGCTAATTGCACGCTGAACGCAAAAACATGACGGAACGCTATTTTTTTTTTTGAACGCTGAACGCAAAAAAAAGCTGAACGCTCACAAGACTCATTACTAGAAGTAATATCTAATATTTTGTTCTCTCTAGTTAGTCGCAGTAATAAAAATAAAGTAATATATTTTCGCATGCACGTTAGGGAACAACACTGTCCTTGAAATATGAGTGAAAAAGTGCTCAAAATGGGCTCATTTTACAAGTTTTTATAAAATAAACCTAAAACTGAGCTCATTAATGCTCAATAAAGCTATTTTGACTGATAAGCTGGTGCAAAAGTCAGTAAATTCCTTTAAAAATGTATTTGAACAAAAGTGTCACTATAGAAGTTGCTGTATTAATAATTCTTTAAATAAAAATGCGTTTTAATGGAATTCCTTGTGAATAAGGGTCTTATATACATAAATATTCCTAGAATCA
>CP045902.1:1340382-1354580 GCA_013387185.1 Caligus rogercresseyi
TTTAAAAAACACCAAAAGCTGACATAATGCATATATTACTTTATTATTATTATAAAACAAAATACGAAGGCCCCTATAATCGACCTAAGAAATAGGTATTGGGTTGACCTCCTTATCCTCCAAGGAAGAAATGCAGCTCTGCCCAAACACTCCATTCATACCTCATCATACTCCCTCCACCTCCTCTGAGGAGGGGATCCCTGAAGGCTCAATCACCCCTTCTTCCAATGAGGAGGATTTTTCAGAGCGCTTTTGAATGACTGAGCGAATATCCGAGGAGGGTTGCGGAGGGTTAAAGGGGCTTCTCAATGCCTTCTTTGAAGGCGGGGCAGCATTTATAGACGAATAGGACTCCCAGAGAGAGGACAAGAAGGAAAAGGCCAACGGTTATGCCCAGAGAGGTGTAGTATTCGCTGTGATCCGTGTCACCTTTAGGCTCCTTCGGATCCTTATCCGGGCTCTGGAAAATGGAATATAGATACTACAGATGTTTTTACATGACATTATACTTTTTACCTCCGCCGAAGGAGGTATGTTTTCACTGGCGTTGTTGGTTTGTTTGTTTGTGTCAGCAGGATAACTCAACAAGTACTGAACGGATTCAAATGAAACTTTGTGGAGTGTTGGGAAATGCAAAAAGGAACAAGTATTAAATTTTGGCATCTCTAAGTGCTTTTTTAATATGCAAAATGAGCAAAATACTACTAATAATAATAATGAAATGGGGTCTCTATACAGGGAGTAGGAAAGAACAAAACGCTAAAAAAATATTCATTGACGTATTATTGTTCATTATCAGCTCAGGACTATGTTAGCCCAGTGACGTAGCTTAAACTTCTTCCTCTTCCCGTCTTCGGCGGAGGTATACACTCTCTGAGTGTATACATGCCTTTAGTTTAGTTATAAATTCATTATACTAGCACTAGTGGTGCTAATTTTATTAGCATGTATGACATAATTTCAATATTTTATTTGACCAAAAAAATTAAAATCTTTATTGAACCAACAAATAAAATTTTAAATAATTATTGTATTATCAGTACTTGCAAAAATATATTTTTTTAACCACTGAAAGATTCGGGGAGGGGGTCCTTCATTTATTTAATCTTTCATGGAAGCCTTTAAATAAAAAATAAGGGTAACTAGAGGACCCAGAGAGTGCAAACCTCCACCGATCCCACCAAATGAATCACTTGGTCCTTTTGTCATTTGCCAGACTTGCCAGAATTGGCAGAGTAGGCTAACTTGAAATAATTATTAGTATTTAGCTCATTTTGCATCTTAAAGAAGCACTCAGAGATGCCAAATTTAATCACTTGTTCCTTTTGGCATTTCCAACAACTCCACAAAGTTCATCCGAATCCGTTCCGCACTTTTTGAGTTATCCTGCTGACAAAACAAACCAACGCCAGTGAAAACAATACCTCCTTCGGCGGGAGGTAATAATATATGGTTTTCCCCTTTTCGAGCATGATTAAAGTGGATTGCCATGCAGTCTTCGCATAGATGAAGTAAGATTTTCCTCCTTTTTATTGGGGGGGGAGTAAATTATATATGATTTGGAACATCATGAAAATCGTGATATCATGAGGGATGACTGTATCTATCTTCATGAATTATTCTTCGATTGCGAATCAATTTGCCTAAGGATTACTCCTTCACTAAATTTTGGTTTTCATATTGAAATTGACTTGAAACTGTTATCGCCGTTCTTATATAATATGTCTTTCTGTATCAATTTGCGGCATTTAATCAATGATATAAATATTTTTTAACTACAGATATTGACACCAAAAAAGATTTTAAAATCATAGTGGATCATCTGATAATGTTGTTAGACATATAGGCTTTTATATGTGCTTCTTTTTCATGATCAAATCCATCCTGTGAGCCTAAAGAATATATTCTACTTCCACTATCATCACTTTGTATGAAAGGCTTTTATATGAAGGAAATTACATTGTGGTGGGGCCCAAAAAGTATGCATGGGAAATGCTTTTATATATGTATATGGAGCAAACATATCAACATGCGTGCTTTATTCCTGGGAATCAAATGAATCCACTCTTTGGTTGTCACCCGTTCTAAATCATGAAACAAAGGACTCAAAAGTAGAAATTTTTGTACAATATTTATTTTTTGTCGCCAAAATATTTAATTTGTACTGTTAACTTCATTAAACAATTTAAAAGTCTTTTAAAGATCACAAAGGCAAAAATGCGTACCATAAGTTGTTCTTGATTGGTTGATATAAAATAACTGTTTGCGATGGTTTATTAAATTATAAAAAAGCAAAGAAATTTAGTTTTGGAAACCATATATATTATAGAATACATTTTTGAGAAAAACACGTTGGTGTAGTCTAGTCTTGTGTACAGATTCGCTTATACTGAGAGAAGGGATTTCAGTTCAAAATCATCAAACAGATTATACTTTGTTATGGATAAATTTATTTATTTATTTTAAAATTGTAAAAAGACCACCAACATTAATATTCTGCAAGCCAAAAGTAAAATATACATTTTTAATCCGAACTAAAATATACGTGCTTGGTTCAAATTAATACGAATCATTTTATAACTTCTAGAAAAGGACCGTTTTTTGTACCACTTTGGTTCGATAGAATTGCATTCGCGTGGATATAAATAAGCATAGTAGCGTGTAAATTAGTCACTCGAACCTAGGATCAATCCAATTAGCTTGATAAAAACATGAGCCTCTCTTCTCAGGAGTCTAACCTGCACTCTCAATATTGAGAGTCGAGTAGGCTTACACTGAGCTATATGGCTATTAAATTTTACATGAGAGTCCCAATCACTTTTAAGGTACTAAGCCCTAACTTTTGATAATGGGCATTGTTCCCTCACACGAAACGACTATTAACGTGAGAGACGAGTCGAATTTAAACCGGGGGATTCTGTCATGATCAAATGTTATTTGAAGGGAAGGAAAGACAACTGGATCTCAGCTACCCTAAAGGATAGAACGGGTCCGGTATCGTTCAAGTGCCTTACTCTGGAAGGAAGTGAATATAGAATACACGCCAATCAAATGAAGACTACTGGATCTCAGCTACCTTAAAGGATAGAATGGGTCCGGTATTGTTCAAGTGCCTTACTCTGGAAGGAAGTGAATATAGAAGACACGCCAATCAAATGATCGGACCGACTCCAAACAAGACGGAGGAAGAATTTGAAAGGGATTGTCCAAGACGGTCATCCAGAATTTCGAAGCCTCCTGAGAGATTTCAAGCTGGACAGTGAATACTGTTCAGCTCATCTATTAAAGTTGTAAATATTGATTAATATATTAAAAAGCAATGAAATAAATAGTAACTAGAGGCATATATACACTCAGAGAGTGCAAACCTCCGCCGTCACGGGGTCCTTATGAGCCTTCCGAGGCGGATTTTTCACGACTGGGGCGGCGTAGAGGGACGGGGGAGGGTTCACCTCGACGGAAATTTCGAGAGGAAGACGCTCCCGGCACCCGATTTCACAGCACAGCGACATCTATTGGCAGAGTAGGCTAACTTGAAATATTATTAGTATTTAGCTCATTTTGCATCTTAATTCTGCACTCAGAGATGCCAAAATTTAATCACTTGTTCCTTTGGCATTTCGAACAACTCCATTAAGTTTCATCTGAATCCGTTCCGTACTTTTGAGTTATCCTGCTGACAAACAAACCAACAAACTAACAAACCAACAAACCAACCAACAAACCAACGCCAATGAAAACAATACCTCCTTCGTCGGAGGTAATTATTGTAATTTAATTAAATTCAGGGGGATTTAATATCCTACGGTTGTCCGGTTTAATATGTATAAACTTTGTTGTTATTCTTGTACATTCTTGTTCTCCTTTATTCTACTAGTAAGTAATAAATAGTAATTCTAAGGACAAACATCTCTCTCTTGCTCTCGGGGCGTTATTGCACCTTTGATTGTTTGGCAAGGTCTCATAAGACATTAATGAGGTTTCTTTAATGTCCAATAAATGGATGACGAGGATGAATGTAATAAATATGTACAATAATAACTTAAGAGGTCACGAATGTTCTTAAGGGTAAAATAATGGATTATAATACCGTCTAAGAATATATATAAAAGAGAAAGCCATTGGAAAATATATATTTTGGAACATATCAAGGTTTAAAATATGTTATTGCATAATGTGCCGGCTTCCACAACAAAACATATGGACATCCATTTCCAACATCAGAATAAAATAATACATATTAGGGACACTGCATTGTTTGACTTAGATATATATTGTATTTAGTTTCCTTCCATCAGATTCAAGAAAAAAGGTATGTGAGGACCAGATGATTTTATTACAACATAGGAGGAGAAAGCATTCCATCGCTGTAAACCACACTCATTATAGAATTGCATCAAAAGACACAAATTTATATATATTTCTTAGATGGTATTAGAATCCATTATGTTACCCTTAAGAACATTCATGACCTCTTAAGTTATTCTTGTACAAATACGCATGCAAGACCTCAACGTAATACCACGCATTAATTACTGCTAAGGCCCTGGCTGGCTTTTTAAAAAGCAGCAAATCACTCAGTTTTGGATTCAAAACGAAACTAGGACAAATGAAGGTATGTAATAGCTAAAAGGAAATAGACATTTTGAAGATTAAAAACAATTTTCTATGTTCATATGTCAGAGCAATAGACTTTACACATGTGCTACCCAAACTTCTAAGAGTGAAAAACTAAAATAATTTTGGTCATTGTTAGCGTAATAATGCGATGGAAACATTATTTTTTTCTGATTAAAACCAGTTTAATTTGATTATCAAAAAAGGGAGCGCGACTGCTCAGTGGGATGAGGCGTGTTTAACTCTCAATGTTGAGGGTGTAGGTTCACTTCTCCCAAGAGGGGAACGCCACTTTTGTTCAATCTCATTGTTAAGATCCTAGGTTGGATAGACTAATTTACACGCGAGTGCAATTCTATCGAACCACATGAATAAAAAAGAACAAATTGATCTTGTAATCAAAAAGAAACTATAAACTATAATAAAATAATGATGGAAAGCTTTAAAAAATCTTTAATGAACGTTATAGTTCAAAATTATATTCAGAAAAAATAACTAAAATACCAATTTCATCGGTGCGATCATGTAATGATATTGTTAAAACAAACACGCTTGTGTTATATTTTTAGTTTTTTGGTACTCTTGTTTTTGTTAAATTTAATTATATGTTGCAACAATATTTACTTTTCTATACTCCAATGCAGACTATCTCAGCCTTTTAAACCAATCAGTTTTGCATGTTTTGTTACAGCACACTTACTCTGTGACTTTCTTATCCTGGCATTCCTCGTGAACGTCCTTGCAGCATTCATTTCCATTTCTGCATTCCGGGTATTGACAGGAGCAGATGCCTTCGGTCCATAGAGCCTTTAAGGCTTCCACGTTGGTATGGCATCGGTCATAGCAGGATGAGGGTGATATTTGGCGAATGGGGTGCCGAAGAGGGTCGTCCTTTTCCGAAGAGCAGTCTTCTTTACTCCGAAAACTAGGAGAAATTAGAAACAATATGTAAGATTTACGAAAATAAGTGGTATGAGAAAATGTCAAAATAAATAAGAAATATATAACGTCTATATTTGTTCATTATATAATCAGAACAATATTATGTAAAAAAATGAACGGACAAAATGTTTCTTCTCATTATGTTAGTCTTATTTACCTATATTTATATTGCACATATTAAATATGTGCTCTCAACGATGTAATAGATTTCGTGGTAATCCAATAGTATGAATCGAGAAATGTGACATAAATTAATATTGGCAATTTTCTACGATTAATGTTTCTTTTATATGGCTTGATTGACTCTTCGTTCAATCATCGACTAGTTCGATCCTTCCCTTCTTCATAAGGGACTGAGTAATGTCAATCCTTCCTCCTCTTAAAGTAATCAGTCGTCAAGTAACAAAACAATCCATAGCGATGTCCAATGATTGAAAACGTCGTACCCACCGTAAGAGACAAAAAATTACACTTTGTTCATTTATTTGTCTCACTGGAACAGGAGTATTATGCAGGCTTGTGAGCGTTCAGCTTTTTTTGCGTTCAGCGTTCCGTCAGCGTTCAAAAAATAATAGCGTTCAGTTCAGCGTTCCGTTCAATGTTTTTGCGTTCAGCGTTCCGTTAGCGTTCAGCGTTCAAATATTTAAAAAATACAATGTGTAATTTTGAAAAATGGAAGTACTACTTAGGGGTTTATATAAAAATGAGCCCGAACCGACTTTCAAATGATATAAATTTGTTGACTGGATCTAACCCAGGGGTTCCCAACCTGGGGTCCGCAGAACGTCTATATTCACTACATAAGAGGGTCGCCATTTTTCTATAGGGGGTCGCCAAAAGAAAAAAGGTTAGGAACCCCTGATCAAACCCCAACTTGTTTATATTTTCCGGACCCGTAACAAATAATCATTATATTATATTAATATTTTTCCATATAAAAGACAAACACGCCAGTCAGCATGAAAGAAACTTAACTATTTTCAATCTTATTAAAAACAACTTCAGATCAAATAATTTGAAAAAGTGTCGAGATGACCAGACTCGCTTATTTTCGAATAACGGAGTCCGAGTTCGATATTAAGAATCGGCAAAATAGTATTTTAAACCTTCGATGTATGAGTAACTGGATCCCTACTTTCTTCCGTAAGGGATATATTACATTTTAAATTATATCATATTTAAGGTGTAATATATCAAGACAAATACGAGATCAAAGCTATATAATACAAATTAATATTATAAAACAACATTATATGAATTTATTATTTTAGAGAGATGTATTTTTTAATCATCGTTGCAATATAAACACATTTAATATTATATAAACACGAATCAACCATTTACTACATTAAATTGAAGTTAATATCGTCTTCGTCATAGAAAATAACTTAATCTCAATATCAATTATTAACATTAAATTTATGCAAGGAACAAAACAAAACGCAAAATATTAACTGCAACTGTTGTAAGGGTAATTTTTTGTCTGATCAATGGCGTCAAATATCTTTTCTTAAAGCAACAACAACAAGTTTCTAGGTTGCTTGGCCTATGGGAATGTGCAAAGAATTGATCTTACATTCCTCAGAGTACTTTGGTTGAGACATTCGCGACCATCATGGCGCCTTAAAATCTATATATCTGCTATATCCAGGAGAAGCCAAAATAATAAATACAATGTGACGTGCGAGATAAAATGTTTACCAAACAATGCTAATTACTAGGAAGCGTACAGGGACTAACCTTGTAAATATATATTTTTGTTTGCTCGTAGACTTTCATTTATTTCCATGACGAAATGTAAAAAACTGAAGAAATTAATACTGTCCTCGTATCCGATTCCTAAGATTTTAACTCTCGAGCCCTAATATTTAAGTTATCGAGTCCACAATCCGAGTCCATCAAAATGAGCAAATCAATGATTCCGAGTCCACAGCCCATTGAATATCCCGTAGTCAGACTTAATCTCAACTTATTTCAACAATAGTTTCATACCTAAATACTAAATAAGTTGTTTATTTTGTAATAAGAATGAATGAATAAAAGGTCATTCAATTGTGTGTAAATTTTTGTCACTTGGGGAAAATTTAAAAAAAGTGCTTTACATTCTATAGAGAGTTCTTGGGAGAGTAGTTTATAAGTTCTTCTATAATATTCATCCCCTGTTTTATCCAGAAAAAAATACTTAATCAAAACTACATTGAAATGTTTGGAAAAATTGAACGCTGAACGCAAAACTATTTTTTTTTGCGTTCAACGTTCAGCGTTCAAAAAAAGTTGCGTTCCGTTCAGCGTTCCGTTCATTGAACGTGCGTTCGCTGAACGCCGTTCAATTTTGCGTTCCGTTCACAAGCCTGGTATTATGTAATGTGTTGTGACTCAAATCTTATTTCACAAACGTTGATTTTGTTGGTCAATTAAGTAGAGTATAAATTGACGTAAACACTCTCTATGTAGGAGTAAAGACTCACTTCGTTTTGGAATACATTTTAATGATTTTAAACGTGTGGGATAAAGTCAGAGCGGGAATACCTATATTGTCCCGAGTGTATTAATTTACTCCGTGTTACACCTTTTCACCAAGGAACATCCGAAGAACTTCTAACTATGGAGACTTCTCTCTTGTGCTTCCACAAAAGAAGAAATAATCCCAACATCGAATTCACAATCCACTCAAACTCGGAGGATTGGACGTCCAAAATGTATGGAAATCTTTAATTGCTATAGGATTCGAAAGCTATGGGACAACAGCCACTATTGGCCTTGTTTTATTAAGCAATATTTAAAAATAATGGAATCGACTATACGAATCCCCTACAGTCTCAACAATAGTACCTTTTGAAGCCTACTTAAAGAGACGTGGGATACAAATAAGTATAAGCAATTGTGTCGCTGCTGTGAATATATATTTTCTTACATCCTCAGAGAAATGGTTCAAATATCGACTTTTCACCAGTTCGCTGGAGGTGACAAACAAGTTTTTTAAAAGACAATCGAAAGAACTGTTTCTTTTGTAAAATGTGGTCTGAGTGGATCGGGAGATGTAGTCTCCTAGCTTAATCAAGTCACCTCGGCGAAGGATCTGTTGGAGCTCAAGGACATGAGCAGAGTCATGCCCATCTTCCTTGAGGGGATACTCGAATGGTTTGTGACCACCTACCTGACGCAGAGAAGAAGAAGGAGGCCCAGATTGAAAAAGCACTCCTTAGCGCATTTTCGCTAATTACAAATTTGAGGCCTTCAACAAACTCCGAGCCAAGCGGTGGGAACCCGGGACTCCCGTGGACGCGTACCTGGCTCAGATAAAATCCTTAGCGGGATTGGTCGCAAAAGCAGCACGAATAACGAATGGGTGAGGAAAGCGTTCGTCACGGGCCTTCCCCCCGACGACTTTGCACAATTACAAGCAGTCCCCAAGGCAGAGAGCATACCGCTTTCGGACATGGTTACCGTGGCCAGAGGTCTGCTCTCCAACCGGCGGGAGAGCGAAGACGTCGCCATCTCCTCGTCTGAGCCATTCGGTCTTGTAACGAGAAGGAGAAAAAGCCCGCTCCCTCCAACGATCCAAGCGAGACAGGCCGCCTCAGTTCTGGAGGGCGGTGTATGCTACAATTGTGGCAAAGAGGGCCACATCGCACGTTACTGCCAGGAGCAAGGAACGGAGGAGGGGCCCTGTCAGGGCGAGCAGTACCCCATACAACAGTACAATACACAGTACAGTACAACATACTGACAAGCAAGCAAGTAGGTCGATCAAAGTTGACCTTCCCCTCTCAAGAGTCGCATCTGCACCCTCAACATTAAGAGGGAGCGCGCGCCCCTCCACTGACGAGCTCCTTATCATTGTTGCCTGATTCAAAGCTTTATCTAAAAGCTAGTGCTTTTTGAAAAGCTATTCAACACTCTTGATATTTATTAAGCAATTATTTATTCTTTATTCATAGACACTCTAATAGCCCTTCATTAAAAACCTATGTTTCAAAATGTGGGAAGTTTGGTTATGGTTCACAAAAAAAAATGATTACTATAATGATATAATTTTTTCTCTTCATACGAAAGGTGTTAAGGATTCCTCACAAATTGCTCACATTCTAATTAAAAATTCCTGTCTTCAATTTTTTAAGTCTCACCTTGGATCTTCCGTATCGCGATATCACTTAAGTATCCGTTCCCACGAACGGCTGAGAGTTTGAAATAGAAAGGAGCTGCGCCTGTTGAAGGACTCTTGACCAGAGCCGTCATGGTTTTCCATTCGTTCCCTTGTTCGTCCTTTACTTTCAAAATGGTGTCTTGGCTGAGGTCATCATATACTAAAATGAAAGGTGAAAGGGTTATTCTGAATCCATTCGTTTCTTTTAATTAGCATAAGTTGTGAAGTTACGTGTAAAGAGGTTGTAAAGTGAAATAAACCCGTTTGGATAGTGTTTATGTTTCTTAATTATATGATTTTAGAACTCCAAAAGAGATTATAAATGTTATTATTTTTGGTCCTTAAAATATGGTAACTTTATGTAAATAGAAATTCTGGAAATGAATGTAAGGGCTTCAATCCCTTATGATCAAGCATAAATATTGTATTAATCTACCATATTCCAAAATAATATTATGATTATTTGTCGAATAATTCAGCTGAACAAATGATTTCCAAAAGTAAGACCATGTTGAATGAATTACGCTGTTATGCTAAATTAATCTCTTGAATCTCCGTAATAGTGGATATTTCCTGTTCTGATCGTTATTAAAAAAAACTCCAGGATGTTATTTCATATGGCAGTGGATAAATATAAAATAATTTATGAGGTTTTTAAATATTTAAAAATATATATTTAAAATATCACAATTACTCATGAGATATCTTTATTTTATAACAACTGTAACTCAAATAGGACTTTTCTGAGGTCACAATAGATAAGTTGAAAAATATTTTAACAGAACTTTTAGTTTAATCAAGTTGTTCATGAAAATTTGTATCATATAATGATAAGATAAGTATAAAAAAGAAATTTAAATATCAATGGACTAGCAAATGCATAGGCGATGCTATTAGTGTTGAATTCTATTTTCAACAATAAACACTTTTTTCTTATTAAGTTGAGTGAATTTCAACACTTTTTCTTTACAATACTTAGTTTGCCTAACAAAGGACTTTGTCTTCTTTCTCATCATTGCGTGGGAATAATAGACAAAGACACAAATCAATATTGACTCAAGGTATTTTAACATATGTCACTGCATTTCTAATCTGATTGCATTACAATGTTTTTACTCAAAATACCATTAGAAGAGGTATTTTGTTATAACAAGATAAAAGAGTGTATGTAGCTACATTATTTGAAATCAAATCAATATAATTTTATGAAGGCATGATATCAAGACGCCCTTGGCTCTGCAGCTAATTGACTTCGGTAGAAAAACTAACATGGAGCACCTTTTTCTATCACTCACGTCATTCATGAACACATGCCTTGCGGCTTTATCATATATTTTTAATGTATGCATGATTTGCGAATTTCCAGGAAGCCAGACAATTATCATCTTTTTTTTACAGACACCCTCTAATAATATCCCTTTAACCTTGAACTACTTCCATGTGACCCATCGTGGCACCACGCATCAAATACTCCACTCGGAGACAGGCCACTTTATCCGTCTCCATTTCCTCAGATTCCATATAAGCAAGGCCCTTGTTGGAAGACTCCAGGTAAAAAAAGGGTTTATCCTCTCGACCCAGAGGCCCAGTTCCCCGTGAGGGCGTCTCGTGTCCTACCTCGAAGCCAAAAGGCTTCCAATCCGGACAGGCAAATGGCTCACACTCCGGGCTGAGATTAAAGGACACTCTTCGGCAAAATGGGATGCTTCCGTTCCAGGAGTCTCCGTCGCAGGCGAGTATGCGATCCCGACAAGCTCATGGTCTTCCTTTGCGCATGTGAAGCTCATGCGGAGGCCTTGTTCGTTGTGGACCACGAGGCCGTGGTGGGAGCTTATCTTTGTGGAGCAGCCTGGCTGGCGCAGAAGGGAACGTTGTACCATATCTTGCCCTTTTCGCATAGAGACTCGGATTGGCCTAAAGGGGGGAAATACTTATGTAATAATGCAAATATAGTAAATAGTAGAATTAGTAGAGGGGGGCGCTGTGACAAGTGAACCACCGACTGGGGATAAAAAGGATAAAAAACTGAATAAAAGATATCTTAAGATATAGCAGAGCTATTTTGTGCCAAAGGGGAACCACAGATCGGTCATACTAAATAAATAAAAAAACAGTCTATTTATAAATACAATAGTTGAATTTGAAGATACCGAACAAAAATATAACCACCAAACCTGCCCTGAAAGAATAAAAACTGAATAAAAGAAGCCTAATAACTATGTAACTAGTAGAACCGGACTATTTTGTATCACTGATTGGACATACGAATTTTTTTATGTTTGAATGAAGAAAAAATAAATACCAAAATATATCCAGATCAAACAAATAGAACCTGTTTATGCTTGAATAGTAATAAAGTAAGTAGTCAATTATGGGTATTCTTTAGGCCAAAATTAGTATCATATAATAAGGAAAAATTGTGATTTTAGAAAAGAATAAATAGCATAAATTGTGACTTGTCTTCAGAGACTGCAAAGAAATCAATAGGCTTTGGGAAGGAACCTTTGAGGAACGTGTGGGGAGACAATCAACGCGGGATGAGAAGGGTTTTCATCCCAGTCGAAAATATTCAGAACTGCCTCCATAGTAATAGCCAAATTTCAAACCTTGATAGCATATGCATATTTTACAAAAATAAAGTTACGCAATTCAATTGTCACCGTTGCTTTAAATGAATTTATTTTTTTAGAATGTTTTTAACATTATTTTTTAAATATCACTGTCCTTTTAATACTTTGTGTATGTCTGTTTTTTAATCTGTTTTCTAGTTGGTTGTATGGAAGCTTTATTTTATAAGTATTTTATATGCTATGTTCGCTTTTTTAGTTTACTCTCTGTTATGATTTAAATAGGGATAAATAAGATAAATGGTATTTTTTTAAACATAAGTTGTGACTTCGTACCAAAAGATAACTATCAGTCTATTTTGCAGAAAAATGTTTTAATTTTAAACTACAACTAGAGGCATATATATGTACACTCAGAGAGTGCAAACCTCCGCCGATCCCACCTAATGAATCACTTAACAGAATTACAATCCAATCATATATGTCTACATGAGTAGGTGTGTGTGGTGAATAATGAGTGAGGAGAGAGCCATCCTAAAAAATATTCATTGGCGTCATACTATTTATTAGTCAATTCAGAAATACGTCACTGGATGTTTAAACTCCTTGTCTTTCTCCATCATGCTCTTAATATTAGCGTTATATTTTATTTAATATTATATAAGAGGAAGACGGGAACAGAAAGAAGTTTAAGCACCCAGTGACGTAGTCCTAGCTGATAAATGACAATAATACGTCAATGAATATTTTTAAGCGGTTGTTCTTTCCTACTCCCTGAATAGAGAACCCATTTCATTATTATTATTAGTAGTATTTTGCTCATTTTGCATATTAAAAAAGCACTTAGAGATGCCAAATTTAATCACTTTTTCCTTTGGCATTTTCAACAACTTCACAAAGTTTCATTCGAATCCTTTCAGTACTTTTTGAGTTATCCTACTGACAAACAAACCAACAAACGCCAGTGAAAACAATACCTCCTTCGGCGGAGGTAAATATCATTATCTTAAATTATATTTATGTGATTCCTAACCTAGTACGGAACACCTCCACGAAAAAACGTTGAAAGAAATGAAAGATACGGTATGGAACATCAAAGTGGAGATTAATCTTGAGAACGGAAAATGTTGGTTTGGTGCATATATTTATGAGAAATAGTCAACGTCATTATAAGGATGTTAATATTCCTATACCACAAAATTAGCCTTAAAGCTTGGACTATTGAATTCGTGAAACTTTTAATTATAAACTTACAGATATCAAACTACCAAAGGTAGATTTCAATACTAATCGAGTGTTTCCTTGGAGGGAGCCATATATGCTATAATCCCAGTCCAGGAACTCTACTGTTGTATTATGCTTTTGATTGGTTTATATGACCAAATTGGATTCATCAATGAAAATATAAGCTTCGTTTGCAATTTGTCGACTAAGAATAGCGATAATTTTACTTCAAAGTATGTATTAGAGGTTCATCAATAGTGTTTTTTTAGAGCCGATAGTTTTTTCAGAAAAAAAACCGACAGCCCATTAATCGGCAGATAGTTACTCCGCCGAAGGAGGTATTGTTTTCACTGGCGTTTGTTGGTTTGTTAGTTTGTTAGTTTGTCAGCAGGATAACTCAAAAAGTACTGAAACGGATTGGAATGAAACTTTGTGGAGTTTTGGAAATGCCAAAAAGAAACAAGTGATTAAATTTTGGCATCTCTAAGTGCTTTTTTAATATGCAAAAATGAGCAAATACTACTACTATAATAATGAAATGGGGTCTCTATTCAGGGAGTAGGGAAAGAACAAACGCTAAAAAATATATTCAGACGTATATTGTTCATATATCAGCTCAGGACTATGTTAACCCAGTGACGTAGCTTAAACTTCTTCCGTCTTCCCATTCCTCTGAGTGCTTTTTAATATGCAAAATGAGC
>CP045902.1:1354680-1367022 GCA_013387185.1 Caligus rogercresseyi
GAAAGTACATAAAGGTATAATAAATACAATATTATAACATACACTTCAATAATACACTTTAATTTCAGAGGCATTATACAGCATTTTTATGTATAAAGGCATTCAATGAACACCATATAATAACTAAAAAACGTATAGAAGGTGCAATCGTAGAGTGACTTATAAAAAACGAAGAAGAGAAATGCGTAAGATGAGCTGTAGGTCGAATTTAAGTTTTTTCTTCTTCTTTATTATTATTCTTGTCCATCAAAACAATAGAAGCACGTAGTTAAGTTAGAAAAATCTCTTCGTGACAACTTCTTTCCCTGATCAAAGTTGTAGCTTCGCTCTTATTCCTCCCTTCAGACGAAAGAGGAGGATTGGGTAATCATGGAGGAAATCAAGTTCATCAACTTTAACCAGGACTGCACTTCTTGGCCGTGGGTGGAGATAAAGGCACAAGCTCTATTCCCTCCATTCCCTGGACAAGCTGGATCTCATATACGGCAAAGGGAGTGAGGATCAAGTCATTGTCTTGGAGCGTCTCTTTCCTCCTCTCTCTTAGCCCTCGTCTCCTCTCCAGCCCACGAAAACTCCGCGTGTGTCACTTCAAAAAGGGCACCGAGATCTGTAACTACTCCTATTCAGAGTCCATCATTTCGTGAAGCTGAATCGTGCTCGCCTTGTCGTCTGCCTGGAGGAGTCGCTCTACATTCACAACATCCGTGACATGAAGATCCTTCACACCATTAAGGACACCCCCTCCAACCCCAAGGGCCTCTGTGCCCTCTCCATTAACTCCGACCACTGCTATTTGCCTATCCGGGCTGCTCTACTTCGGGGGAAGTGCAGCTCTTTGATGCTTAATCTACAGGCCAAGCTCATGATTCCTGCACATGATGCACCCCTGGCGGCCCTAGCCTTTAATGCGGCCGGGAATCGACTTGCAACGGCAAGGAGCGGGGAACACTCATCCGCGTATTCTCTGTATCCGACGGTGCGAAACTTGCCGAGTTTCGACGTGGAGTCAAGCGTTGTGCCTTTGTGCATAGTCTTTCTTTCAGTCAAGATGGAGGCTTTCTGGCCCTAAGCTCCAATACGGAGACCATTCATATATTTAAGTTTTGAAGAGGAGGATCCTATATTCCCTCTGCGGTTCCGCTTGTGGATAATGGAAATACGAATAGTGTTAATAGCCCCTCGGATGCTGGATGGATGGGCTACTTGTCCAAGGCCGTCTCTGCGTCGGCGTCATATCTCCCTGCTCAAGTCACGGATACTTTTAATCAGTCCAGGGCCTTTGCCACAGTCACTCTTCCCGCCACGTCCTCTGGTGGACATAACACCGTGGCCATTGCAAACGTGTCTCGAGTGCCCGTCTACTCCTTGCTTCTTCGGATGGATATTTGTACATTTACAACATTCCTTGTAAGTATTTATTTTAAATATATCCTCCATGCTGCTCTAAAGATTGTGAGGTGCATCATTAAAAAAACCCAGTTGTATTATGAAATAAGGCATCACTTCACTCATGGCTTTCAAGATTGATAATTTGATTTCAGAGCCAAAAAATTATATCTTTAAACATCAATTTGCTCTTCAACCAAAGACCTTAGTCCTTTGAAATGACTATTCCAATCCTAACAATTTTTATATTTCAGCAACTCCTCATCCTTAAAAAAGTATTTCCATTTAACCAATCATAATGATGAAAATTATATATATTTTTTGTTAGTTTGTGAGTACTACCATAAATAATTCTTAATTTTATGTTTTTTAAGCAGTTTCTTTGATTCCCTTTTATTCTTTACCACCAATTATGACGTGGAATAAAAATATTTTCAAATAAAAATATAATCCTCAGATTTTTGCCCTTTTCCTATAGAACAACCAATTTCAATTATTTTTTCAACTTAGAACATATAGCCGTTACTAACGAACAACGCCTCAAATCGTTATTATTTTATTTTACATTTTACTTCTATAGAATTACATCCGACTGGATGTAGCATTATAGCGTGTAAATTAGTCACTCGAACCTAGGATCTATCCAATTAGGTGATAAAAAAGAACCTGCGCCCTCAACATTGAGAGTTGAACACGTCTTATCGCACTGAGAGCTACCGCATTCCCTTAACCGTTGCAATTAGTAGTTTGTAAAATTAATCGTCCATTTAAAGAATTGCATTACGAGCGATATAAATTCATAAAATAATAATAATAAAAACTGAAATGGAAAAAACTCACTGAAAATGTGATTGTCCAAGCAAAAATTAATATTGGATTGAAAAATCCCCAATAAGTGTTGGAAGAAAAATTAAAGTAATTTAAATCTTTTTTATATGAGGCAAAAATATTGACTTTTTTCTATTCTGGATCTCACAGACTATATATGCCACTTTTAATGATATAAATACCCAAAAATCAAGTTTAGAAACTATTTAAAATAAAGTATAAATAAAAATATCGACTAAATAAATAACGTTTCGAGAAAAATTAGATCGTAATTGAATTCAGTACAGAAGACACAAACTAAGCTTAGAAAAAAAAATAATTTTTGCAAACCTAAACGTTATAAAATATCTTCAAGCTTTTAGAAAAATTTATTAACTGCAACTTGAAAAATTACGATTTATTTGATATGATTAGGAAAGCGACAGCTGAACGATGTTTCTCTGCTATTGAAGGGAATAAGCTCTCTATATCTTTATATCTATGGGCTACTCCACTTGGCGAAACAGAGAAAATGTTTGGGAATAGAAAAAAGGAAATCTAGCGGTACATGTACAGTGATGGCACCCTATTTTATATTTCATATAAAATGTAAATGACGTCACTGAGCATTTCTTCCTTTTCTATTCCTTAAGAATTGGTATTTAGACTGCTCAAGGGAATATTTCTTTCTTTCCTTCTCATCAGTTACTGAGTAGGACATTGATCTTTTTAATATTCAGTCTATTGGGTATTCAGTTACTATAAACTTTATAATATATAATAAAATCTTATAATAAAGGTGAGTGAGTCCAATTCTTGAATCGTTTTTCCGCGAATACTTGCTAATATGAAGGAATCAAAAATAATTTCTTAGGACTACTTAGTGATTTGATTCTGTAAAAGCTTATAAAAAATACGTTTATGGATAACTGGAGTCCTCTTAGACCAGTCATTTTGAGCCTTGGGGTCGCGAGATTATCTCGTCGGAGGATTGTCAAATGTAATCAGAAAAGTAAAAATGTGCAAAATGGACGCTGTGTCCGATGTGACGTCAGTGGGCAAAGAGTGAACCATCGTCTCAGAGAGGCATGTTATTAGGCAACTTATAATCAAATAAGAGGTAGGAGGGTGCGGGCTTTTTGAACATTCTATTAAGGGCTTGAAAGCTTTAAAGGGTTGAGAATCACTGTTTTAGACAACATGGTTTCATTGAGCTAGAAGTTTTTGTTATAAGGCTAATTTTTATAATATTTTTAATATTTCCTTGCTAAACTTCTCTTCTTGTTCAATAAATCCTCCAACGGAGACAAGAAAAATATCGAATGTCAACGGTGATCATAAAAGAAGGATCCAACACATTGAGTGACGAATTCTGAAATCATTTCCTATAGAACGTGACAATCTATATAATCTGATCATTTATAGTTTTTTAAATCATAGTACAACGAAATAATAAGCTTCCCTCTTTTTCACACTATATTATTAAAGTATTCATTCGGTAAATATATTTTTGTATTTTTTCTGAGAGTAGAACAACGGAAGATCTCAGATTGGATTTAATTTTAAAATGATTTGAAGAATCTTATTTTTATTTTTGAAAGAATAATTTTTTTAAAAAGTAAAAATTTGGTATAATTATTATTAATCACTTAAAAATATTCGGGTCTCTAAAATCGTTAAAAATAATGGAAATAAATGTTTTTATTTAAAATGCATATTCTTGTTATTTTTTTCCTTCTCTTTCAACACTCAGTGGCTCCAATGGAATATATTTGTTAAACCATTTTTCCTTGTTAATTTTTTCTGGATCTTATACTATATTAAAAAACTTTCGTTAATTTGTTACTATTTTCTCAAATGTCTATTTTGAAAGGCCGATTATTCTTAGATAAAATTATTGATCAGTTTAAGCAAAGAAATTTCTTCATTTTTATTAGCCTCTGATGGAGAAGAATGTGTGATGGTGAAGCAGCATCGCATTGATGCTGACTGCAGCTCTGATACACCAACAGCCTATCCAGACCGCCTGGGCAGTCCCTCTCATCTTCCTTCCAAGTCATCCCCTCCCATCGGAGTCCCAATCCCTGCACCAGGCACTGCATCCCTGGACAATTCATCCCCTCGCCGGCCCAGCTCACTCCTTAGCGAGGCTGCAACGGAAGGCGAGCCCGCCGTACTGGACATCACGAACCACGTCGAGTCAACCTCCCTCTTTGATGAATCCCCTCCCCCAACCATACACCGCCCAGATCTATAAATCATAGTACGAACTAACAAAGCTACAACAACCAATTTGTGATGATATTTTTTTAGTAAAAGAACACGTTTTCAATAACTTTATAATTATATATTTTTTTCTTTCCTCTTATAAAAATATACAAATACATACATTATATATGTACCTAATTATATACAAAGAAATTATATTAAGGGCCTGTATAGAATGTTATTTTTGTGAAAATATAATGCAATTTCCCATACAAGGACTTGGTTTTAATGTAGAAAAAAGTCCTACGACGGGTATGATAATGCTTATTTTGGTCAAGTTCCTCAAGTGAATTGTTTTCCTTGGCTTTATTAAATTAATAAATTAACTAACTAAATGTTTAAATATGTTTTCCTTTACTCCCAAGCTCAATGATCATCAAAGGATGTATAAAAAGTTGGGTAATCAGATATAAAAACGCCTGATTTTTTTTTCGGAAAGCATATCATCAATTGAATAAAACAAAAATGGAGTATTATAAATATATCGATACTCTTTGTCTAATGCTATGAGCCTTTATCGAATAGAAGAAACGGCACAAAAATATACACAGCATCATACCGTCGTTTCTCTCTTTCATCGTCACCCTAATGAATCTAGAGAATTTCATTTCTTGTTCTTCTTTGTCTTCTTTTTGTTGCTTCCTTGTTTTGAAGAGGTTGGGAGGAGGTGAGACTCTTCATCCTGCCCTTGCTCCAAGAGCGTCAACTTAGCAAGCTCTTTTAGAGTCTTTTGAGCGGACCAATTCCTAAATAAAAGGAGAGAAAATTTAGAAAAAAATAATTCACACAAAAGACAAAAAATATGGAGGCAAAAATTATTATTTTCAAGATTATACTGTAAAAAATATATATGTTGTTGAGTATTTGTTAATGTATATAATATACATTTTGCAGAGCTGCGACTACCGAATGTAAATCGGTATTCGATACTACCGACGGTAGATTTCAAATACCGAACCGATTATACGATATTCGATAGAAACTACCAAATACCGTACCGATTGTCAATCGGTACGGTATATTTGAAAGTACGACTTTTGTAGCATTCACATAGAGACATAAAGATAAAGAGAGCTTTTTCCCTTCAATAGCAGAGAAACATCATTCAACTGTCTCATTGCCCAAGCGCTCCCTTGTGTGAAGAACTTGAACTTCGCAAAATAAATAAACAACTACAACTTATAGTATTATAGAGCAGATACATAAATATAGATTCAATATAAGCTTATGCTATGCATTGAAGAGTACCTGAAAGTGCATTTAATATCGGACAATAAGAGACAGTAAATGAAAAAAAAATCTAAAGCCTTCCATTTCCTACAAAATCCAAATTTCAAATAATCTCTAATAAATTATAACAAATGATGTATTTAATTGTCCTTTGTTATAAACTGTTCGATATTAAATGCATATGAAGAAGTCAAGCAGATACATAAATAAATTTATCTCTCTTTCTAATCTACCGCACCGAATATCGATGTATACTGTATATATATAATAAAATCTACCGATATCGATCGGTAGAAGGTGTATACCGAATATCAAACCGGCGGTAGATTTTTCTACCGAATTCCAGCTCTGACATTTTGTAATTTCACAGAAGGCTCACAAACATATTAGGTACATTTAAAGCCTTTCAATGATGAGATAGTACACCATTGATCAATCAGGGGTGATGGTAGTGATTTTACTGTTTTCAATGTTATATATAAGAGAAAGAGATACATTATAATACCAAAATTGAACTACCAAATCAGTTCATAATATAAAAAATGGATCATATTTCTATTATTCTTCGATCAGTTGAAAAATAAGTAAGAATTTTTTTTGATTTAATAACAAAATAAGGTAATGAAAACAAACAACAAAATAGATATCTTGCTTAAAGAAGGAGTATGTTAAAGTGTTGTAAACATTGGAAAATGCCTTTAATATTTACTACTAAGTAAATCCTATCTATTATGACCACTCAGGAAACCAAAATTAGTGGCCTCGTTTCATAGAACTGTAGATCGTATATATATAATTTGTCTGCGGGGAAATTGGGTTGCCGCTAATGACAGGTTGTCTCTAACACAAGTTTGATTGTTATAGTATTTTAGACCCCGCATAGTGATGAAATTGCCAGAATCTTGGATGTCATATTTTTTTAACAAGCCTCCCATTCGAATTACTCATAGAATCAGTCAATCTTGTCCATTTTATGCACTCCACATCGCTTTTTTTTAGTCAAATTGTCAGGGGTTTCTTCCCATGTGCGATAAAATAAGCAATAAATGATAATGTTCGCTGAGATCAAGTCTTTTATCGTTATCCCTAAGATTCTAAAAATGTATCATTCCTCAAATGTTTATTTTTTTAAATGAAGACCGATAAACTTGTAAAAGAAAATGGAGATAGAAGAATGTTCATCTATCATACTCGCAAGTTGTAAAAACAATTTATTTGTATGGCAAGTTAAAAAAAAGTTTTCGACGAAACTACTTATAATTGACGCCATCCAACCACTCAGAAATGTGCTCTTGATTCGAGTGGATTTCTTACCCATATCTCTTTCCCATATGATTTCTTCAGGAATGAGTAGCTCTCGGCAAGGGACCTTCCCTTTTCCGAGAACCTCGCATCATAGTACGTCTCCACGCTCAGGGAGTGATGTCCATGCTCCAAAAGAGAGCAAAGAAGGGCTCCTCCTCTCCTCCTCTGAGATGAAACTCAAAGGTGAGGAGGCCATCCTCGTTTTCTCTTTCCAGGATCTCGTAGCTCCTGGAAGGAAGGGCCTCCCTCACACCCTGAGAGGTCGTCTCCCATTCCCTCACCTCGCGGAGAAAAGAGCTCAAAAGGCGGAGGTACAGAGGTCTCTTGTGGCGGAGAGCGGAGAGGCGACGGTTGAAGAACCCAAAGATGGGCTCCAGGCCTTCCTCGTCAGGGGAACCGCTGAAGACAACGGACTCGAAGGAGCAACCCTTATTGATTTTCTTAGATTTTTGGTGCTGTTGGGGCCCTTGTTCAGAGTGAGCTCGATGGTGATCCATAAGGGGGAGTCTTTTAACTTCATGTAGATGTGCATGTCCTGGAATGTGGAGTTGTTGGCTGAAAGGGGAAAAGTAATTATTGAAAATCAAATGAATGACCGAAATCATTATAATAAATAAAAGGTGAGATAAAATATATTTTTTGACTCCCAAAGAAATGTCATTGGCTCAGTGAAAGCGTGCTCAACTATCAATGTTGAGGGCGGAGACTCATCTCCCGAAAAGGGAAAGTTGATCAAAATATCATGTTCTATAGACTAATTTTAAAGCTTTTGTCTATGTCTATTCAACATCCTATCAAATTCCCTTGAACCAAATAAAAAAACGTTCTCAACTCTCAATGTTGAGCCTCGGTCTGACGACACAGCATGCATTCTTCAGGGATCTGGCCGTCATGCTGTTTCCCACAGCTTCTACGGAGACTTTGAGGTTGTTAATGTCCTTCCTGGCATTGCTACAGGTCTCTTTTACAAGGTGCGATTAAAATTGTGGTCCAGCTGATTCAGTTCCGGTATAGATAAGAGTCCAAATATCCTTTGGTCAGAATCCCAAATGGCTGTCTTTGTTCTTACTTTACTTCTGGATGGCTATGGACGTCCGGCAGGGTGATCCCTCTTGTTGTCAAACACACACAGGATACACCTATGGAGGCAGCCTAACGCTGAGAGAAAATCATGGCCCAGTATGCATTTGTACTGGACAATCTCAGGGGTCCCCATTCATTCAGATAAATGAGATGACCTGAATATCAAAGCAGATGTTACAGAAGAGTTTCTTTGTACGTGTAAATCGTGGTCTATCTTCATTAACATTTGTTTGTTTGTTTGAGGGTAGGATCCAAGAGTATGAATCGAGGTCGAGTCTTGAGTCCAAGGCGGAATCGAATTAACGATCTTAGCCGATTCCATAGAACAACCAACCACTTTAACCATGTTGTTTACTCATTCTACCTCGGGAAGAGGCCAAATAGTTGGTGACCAATGTTTCCTAAGAATTGCTGGTATTTGCTTTAGCTCTGGAGGATTTACGAGCTTTCGACGTCGTACACGGTCGACCTGGTGACGTTTTACCTAATGTCCTAAGCCGAGTCACGAGACTCAATACGTTCGACGGCCTTTTTACGTATGTTTAGACATATTCGTTAATCTTGAAAATGCACAGACCGTTTTTACAAACAATAGCGCAAATTAAAGAAAAAACATAGTACAACTTTTGTTATTTATTAAGCGCACTGTGATTATTTGTTATCTTGCTATGACTATTTTAAAAATATCCGAGATAAAAGTTTCAACTCACGTTTTTATTCTATTTTAGCACATCAAAATTAACCAAACTTTAGTTTGGAAGCGTGTTTACGACGTAAAAAACGTATTCCTAGATAGATCCCCAAGCAACAAAATAGTTTTTGATTCGTAGAATGTTGTTTGAATATTAGTTTTTATCTAGCCATGACATTAAAACCCTTGGTTTTTGGTTATGTTCGAATGTAACCTTTTTACAACCAAAAAAAAACTAACATTAAAATGCCGTGATGTCTTGCTTGGGTTTTTATCAATGTAGAAAAAACCAAAGTTGTACATAGGAAATAGCACAAAAAAAAAATAAGGTTATTGAACCGTACAACTTGATATCCCAAAACAGTTTCCCCCTCAAGGGATTCAGCCTCATTCCTTTGATTCACCTCGTAGTTTGGGAGGGAAACTCTCCACTCGGAATCCGTCCTCCAGAATCCCCACATGAGATAGCAAGGGACGAAGAATGTCTAAATCATTCGGATCCCTGGAAATCAAAAGAATTTATTTATATAGAAATATAAACTTTGACGAGTTATAAAAAAATATGATGAATCAAAAGGATGAATCTTACGTAATGATCCCTCAGTTGATGGGTTATGTGAAGCGGCTGTATTAAGAAAGAGCTCCAGTTCCTTCTTTTGAAGCTCTAAGATCCCCATTTTCTTCTCCATAGTGTTTCTTCTCCGAAACGGTTCCGAACGAGATACACGACAATATACAAAGAGGAATTTCAATAACAAAATTTTGAATTTTTCCACTTCGCTCTGTATGGATTCTCGCAACCTCTCATGTTATTGTTGTTGTTAATTGGCGTTAGGGATGTGTCGAAACAAAGCGATTCAAATACTATAGGCTTGTATTGGTTATGGACTATTATAAATACAACAAAATATGTGTACTGAATGATTTCATTTTATTTTCTAATCAGAGGAATCTAACATTGCGTTCTGCACATCTTGTATTATCTATTATCTTTGGTTATGGACTATTATAAAATACAACAAAATGTGTACTGAATGATTTCATGGATAGTGAAACGAGTTTAGGAGTCCCCCCCACAATCACCCCCCGTGCCATTTACCCACCGTACTAATATTTATTATCTCTGAAAGTCCACTTATGGAGAAAACTATGTTTTTCCAAGGTAGTTAAAAGTATGTTTCTTTTTCACGAAATTACATTAGTGTTTATGTTTTCTAATATCGGTCATATGTATTACACATCGAAATAAAAAGATGTAGAGAGCCTATTCCCTTCATTTGTATCGGTGTGGCCAAACTAAACCAGAGCCCTATAAGGATATAGGGATATCCTTATAGGGCTCTGAACTAAACAAAGTAATTTGTACTACGTCATCGTAAGCTGATCATAGAGATAGAATTCTTATCTTAGATAGGATCTATCTGTAGATAGCTATACGATAACTTCTTATATTCTCCTTGGGTCTATCTGTATGATCACTTACTACTGACGTAGTACAAAGTCTTTGTTTTAATTGAAACAGAACGTTTTCTCTGCTATAGAAGAAATCATATCTATGGTTTTACATGACCGATATTAGGAACATAGTTTTGAAAAACTAATGCAACGAAAACATAATTAACTTCATGAGTGGACTTTCAGGGATAAGATATTTAATACGGGGGCTAAATGACACGGGGGTGATAGTCAGGACGGTGATTGTCTGGGATGATAGTCCTGTTACCATCTTTCAAAACACCAGCTTTATTCATATCTTGGTCGTAGCGACATTTTATTAATAACAACCCAAAATCATCTTAAAATATGAAGAAAAGGAAACATAAAATGGGGGTTTACTTGGTTTCAATATAATATTTTATTTCTTTAGTTGCATTTACTTTTCTTAAATTCTTTTTTTTCTGATCATAATGCTCTACTCAAGTTTTTAGTCACATAATGTCCTGAATCATGATGGAACATCTGAGGATTCATGAGTTCCATGATTGAATCTACGAGCATTTTGAGTCACATGCTTTTAGCTAAAAGACTTTTATTTATTTTCCAAGGCATTATAGGCTCATGCAAAAAAAAGGTCAAAATGTCGTTAAAAAGTGACATCATGGTTTTAAACAGGAAGCTAAATCACGACTTAATGGAGCATCTTTTTTTTGTGTGTCTGTACGTTTGAAAAATAATACAAGGAATGTAGTATCAATGAAAACCAAAAAAAAATATATAAAAACATTATTATTTACAATATTTTGTTGTACTCTGTATTAAAAGCAGAGTAATAAATATCCTTATACGGCGTGGATTAATAGCAGATATGAATAAAGGGTTCTTAAGTTTTGAAGTGAGTTAAGTGTGAAATTTCACCATAGCAGTGGCGAAAAATTCAGTTTTTAGTATCAATCACAAGCCAAATGAGTGAGAGTTGAGAACCCAAATATCAATATATGATAAATTTTACTTTGACCATTTTGTATATTATTAAAAATGTGTTGACCAAAGTAAAAAACATATTCTTTGATTCCGACTCAGGAGAAGAGGGACTTTTTTTTTTTGTACCGAGTACAACTATATTTCATGTGAACATTTAATTACATCTATAACAAATAAATTTAAATAACTTACAAACGCTCAAATATGTTATAAATCATCAAATATACTAATAAAATCATCCGGGGGGCAACTTTGGCAGATCGAAATTTATATATGTAAAATTGTATTTTTGAAGTTATAAAAACATATTCTTTGATTCCGACTCAGGAGAAGAGAGACGTTGTTGGCTTGTAATCTATATTTGAAAGCCCTGATTTACCAAACCTTCATCCAGTGATCTTTTCGATGACTCCTCAGTCATACCATTTGTCAGGCATGGAGATATATGACGAGAACACAATGCAAGAGGGATGAAAAGACTCCTATTAAGTAAGTTACGCTTTGATAATAAGTCAGGTTTTTTGCATACTCACAGTAAACTCCTTCGTGAAGAAGGATAGGACTATTGGTCACGCCTTTTTATTTAAATTGTTAAAGTGGCAATATATAGCCATTTTAATATGATATTTAGGAATGAATGATCTAATTTAATCATTTATAGATCATACAGGGTAAACCAATGATGAATAACCTTTAAACTGATATTTTTGTATTTTTAGAAGTTAATATGATATTTCTTTTTATTGTGTATTGATATATATATTAGATATATATGAAAAAGATCCGTTCGAGGCGTTCGTCCGATCAATTTTAGCGTTCATTGTAAAAATATCAATTATTTCCTCTTTCAAAAATTTAAAAATTCCATTATCAAAAAAAAACAGAACCGTCCTCCCTTTTATCCCAGAATGACAAACCAGTAATTACAACTACACTTCTTTTGTATAAAAAAACGTCTTATTTTTTTTTCTGAAGTGACATAAAAACATAGATTGAACTTATTTTATAAAAAAACGTCCACACTTTCGAAAACTATATAAATGGAACGGACGAACGCCAACACAAAGAAATCCGTTCGCCTGTTCATTTTGTATTCCGTTAAGGCGTTCGATTTTAAACCTGCGTTCTCGAACGGCATTCGTTTTTTTTTT
>CP045902.1:1367122-1381117 GCA_013387185.1 Caligus rogercresseyi
TTAAGGAAACTTTATTAGGGCCTCATTGAAAATAATTACCAGCGATTCAAACAAGAAGATTAATGAATCCTTCGACATAATTCAATCGTGGCTACTCAAAAGAAGATCCTACAGAGTATAAGTACCTGGCCTTTGAGTACTTGTGCTCACAGAAATTCTTTCCTCAGCCTAGTCGACAAACACAGGAAATTTCCAATGACTGTTCAAACGAGAGTCTCTCCCACATCGCTGGATACTTGCCAGGAAGTTTAATGACCTCCACCCCAATTTGGGGAAACAGATGAGTAACATTCAAGGATTAAAAGAAACTCAAAGTCCAAGTCAAGGGAGGTCTCCGCCCTTCACCAATTTGTGAAGTTTTGCCACCTCTAAGAAATCATTTCTAAATTTTCCATAACAGTCATAAAGACGGAATCGATAAAGACTTTTTAAGCCACTTATCAATTAATATACAATTGGCCAAAATAAATTATTATTGGTTTTGTTCAAAGAGAAATTTTGTGACGTCACGAATGCTACAATAAAAAATATTATTTATTAGTGCTATGATATAGAAATTATTTCTCAACTTTATATCTCAATTGAAAATATTTCATTAAAATATTGTTTTAATGCATGAAACAATTATTATGTAAATGATTATCATTAGTATTAATTATTAAGTAATTAGCAAATAATAATTTCAAACAAAAAAATATATTTTTACAATAAGGATTTTAATTTATTGGAAGATATTATAAACAATGACGAATTATACATATGTACATAAAAAAGGGGAAACATTAGAATATAAATATAATTACGCTAATTAGTTATCTGGCCAATGAGTTTAGGTTTTCACTTAGCATTTTTTAGTTGAAGGTGGATTCCACGAACAGGGTTCCCCTCGTAATTTGCATAGAAAATTAGTTAATTTGCTTCACATTCAGACCAAAATGAAACAAATTTTGTCTTTATTACTTTTAACTATCATTAAGAAGGTTCCTCCAGTCTTACGAGAAAAAAAAGACTAGAAAAACTGGATTTTTACTCTAATATACTCGGTTTTGACTACAGATAAACGGTAATTTTCTATGTAACAAATATGTAACAAGTCACTATTTCACATGCTTGGAGAAAAATTTATGAAATATAAGAACCTTTTATGACTGAAAATATCTACTAGGACATTGGGTAAAGAGGTAGAAAAATAACCACTATGTAGAAATGAATTCAGACTAAAAAATGAGAAAATTAAGTGCAAGTATTGAGCCGCCTGTTTTACGAGCAAATTTGGCAGTTTTAAAGGGGCAAGTTAAAAATTGAGATTTTTTTACACGAAAAGATCTGTGGCAAGGCTAGTTTTCATCTTGTTTGTTAGTATACAATACTAGGTAAACATCGCGCCCAAAAAGACCCAAAGATTCAATGTTTCCCTTTTCAATTTTTGAATCCCAAGTTGTAGACAGTTATAGACTTTTTCCCTTTTTAGACCCAAATTAATTGTCTTCAGTCTGTCTACCATGTGAAAAAAATATTTTGCCGAAGCATTACATGACGGAATCTTAATTATATTTAAAGTATAAATGAGAATTAGTCTTTCAGAAAATTATTCCTTAAAAAACAATTGATATTGCTACCAAAAATGCTTATCATGAGTTATAGACATTTTTCCCTTTTTAGACCTTTTTTGAAAATCGCCTACCCTCGCAATAAATGTAAGTTTTAGTGATTCTTTTTAGAAATATGAATGAAAATTTCTCATCTAATATGACCAAAAGCCTCACTACGTCTTTTCCAAGTCTTTTTCGTCGCACTAGTGCGCGACTTGTCGCACCAGCACGCGACTTTACAGGTCACTCAGCCTCTTTGCCTTTCACATTTTTTTTTCAATTTTCTTAGATTGTAACATCCTAACATTCGAAACCACACTCAAAACCAAAATTTGTAAACGAAAACCTCACACACTATGAAAACAAGGAAAATTTTAGCATTGGTTTACAGAAGAGAAACCATATATTTACATGAGATAATCATTCAGTAAAGCATCAAATTCGCAATCGATAATTTTTAGAACATTCATTTGTTTCCCTTTTCGCAATACTGACGATGTTACAAAATGAAGAGGCGGTGATCGAATGAATGACGAATCAAAGGTCAATATTTTAGCCCCGGTAATTGAAAAACAATTAGACAAACCCTCAATATCATTCAAGATTTTTCCTTTGAGTAGGTTTGGGTCACGAAGCTCACCACAAGATTTGATGACTTGAACGAATTCCAGTTCATCGTACTGTCCACGGCTCACTGCAATGACGGAACCGGAAGTGGCCATGTTGGCCAGCTGCGCACGATGACGGCTTTGTCCAGAGCGCGTTCTAGTGGCGGCCCGAGCAATCGCAACGGTAGTAGAGATGGGAGAAACCATGACTTTGTGGACAGGCCCAAGCTCCTCCGTTCGTCGACAATCCTCATACTTGCGTTCAAAGCACTCGGGGCAGGAAAAACATGAAGACTCTCTAGTGAGAAGCTCGCCAGGAGTAGTGGTGGTGTGAAGCTGGTGGAGGTCACGTGTCCCATCAACCCTCTCCCAATCTGCCTGAGACACTGAGACGCTTTCTGGGGCAACCACTTCTCCATGGAATCCACTGTAAAAGAACCCATTTTTGTCCTCTTGTCCTGCCTGCGTCTTTTCAAGGTTGACAAAATTAAGGTGGGTCTGCACATGAGTGTCAATGTCGGTGATCTTCCGAAGAGGCTTGCCTTTTAACTCTTCTTTGCGGAAGCTTGTTTTGGAGAGAGCACCGACATGATCCACCTCGCATTTGCCATGACCTGCGCAGGAAAAATGAATGGTGACTAGAGGACAGTCAGGGCACAGTGGATCCGAGATGTTGTGATTCACACAGAGGTGACGTCTCGACTGGGCAATGGCCCCAAACACCTTCCGATTGCAAAACTGTCCGGCGCATTTGTCTGAACAAAAAGTGATTGCCTTGAAGGTTAGGCGGAATTTTTGGTTGATCCATTTTACAATGCGCTCAAGACAGTGAGAGGCCATGTAATGATCTTGTTCGGGCCTCTCTGAAAAGAAACTGAAGTAGACCTTCACTTTCTTCCATGTGCAATTGGTTTGGTCCCATGCGTGAAACAGAGCCACAGATGTGAAGATGGTGATGAGAGCACTGCCTCCCCAGTGAAGACTCTGAACCTCCTCGAACTCCTTCGCTGCGTACTTCTCGGCGTAGTCAGAAATAATGACTAGGGAGTCCAGATCCAAATCTTTGAGATGATGATTCAAGGCGTCCTTCTGGTTCTTAGCAACAAACCGATGGCGAGCAAAACCACGAATCTTCTTCTTGAAGTGCTCAGCGAACTGCGCTGGACTCCCACTTTTCACTTGAACTCCAAGTCTTCCATTTTCGTCTTTTTCTACCGACCGATACTTGAAAACGGCAGAAGGTTGTTCTGCAATCCATTCAAGGAAAATTGTGTCGTTGAGAGTTTCGGGACCGCATTTGTCGCACTCCTCTTTGAGGCAAGCGCGTGACCGAGTTTCTTCGGGACAAAGCATCCCTTCCACAAGATCGACGTAGTGATCGTATGGTGGGAAATCAGCTTCAGACATTTGCAGTTTTCCAAACGGCATCTTTATCTTCAACTTCTTCGTCTTCTTTTCCGCAGCCCAATTTCGTTTTCTTTCCTTTTCTTATCCAACTTCCCATCTCCTTCCGGCTTTCTTGGTCTGCCTCTCGCAAGCGTATTTCCTCGTTCCTTCCTCTTCACTTTTTTTCTCTCTCTATCTGTCTTTTGTCTCTTCCTCTGCTGTTCCTCCCGCCTTCCGCGGGCGTCCACGTTGAGCCTTCCCAACGTCAATGTCCTTCTCCTCCTCCTCCCCCCCTCTCCTTTTTCCTTTGCTTCGTCGCCCAGTTTCTCTTTCGTTCCTTCCTCTTTTCTTCCTTCTCATCAGCACTCGGAGTTCGAGGCCGCCCTCCAGGCATTATGAACGAGACTGTGGCTAAAAAATGCAACGAAAAAAATGTAACTTTCCATCCAAGAATTTTAGGACTTTTAGGTTGCATGGAACACACCGATAGACAGACAGACAGTGATACGGAAGGACAGGTCCGAGCAAGCCTTAGATGACGGACAGAGATGGAGGATGTACCTCAACTTTTACGGACGCAATAAGATCATCAAAACACAATGTATGACAATTTAAGCTAATTTGTATAAAATCTCAATTAACTCGTCAATTAATGCCCATTAAGGTTAGCCGAACATATTTTTAGATGTCCCAGACATAATATCACCTGCAGGGAAAACAAAAAAGATGATTAGTAAAGTTTCAAAAATAGTGGTTATGGACCACTTAGGGGAACCCTAATTGTGGAATTCACCTGAAGTAGCTTATTAAGAAAATACTATTTCATACCTTAAACAACGGGCGCCATTATTGGAGCAATAGAAGATTCCTCCGTAAATACTGTCTTCCCTCTTATACTTCCATGGGCATCTCTTCCAAATCGGATTCAACTCATCACCCAAAAGGAAGTTCAAGGCGAAGACATCCACCCGATCGATTTAAGCCCTCTTAATAATTCTTCTATCTCTATCTCAAACATGTATTTCGATCGTGAGGGAGAGGTGTTGTGATTATTTGATATGATAAGTCTTGTCTTCTTTATTGATACCAACCCCCCGCCATTTCATAATGTATAAACTTAGGTTCCGAAATATTTTCATGTGACGTCACGTCTGGCAGAAAATATAAACAAATAACTTTTACTATATACAAGGAGAATATAAATAAGGTGAGGCAATGGGAATCGACGTAGGCAATTGCAGGGCGACAGCTGACTATTTTGTTGTGATGTCACAGGTGCTACGCTTGATTTATAGTTCAGTTTGTATTTGAAAGAGAAAATGTCATATTCTCGAGGAAGTAATTGCGTTTGTGCCACCTTCTCTTGCTCTAGTCCTCGAGATGTACATTATTTTGCACTTCTGGCGAAGGATATCGATATCCAATGTCTGTGATTGCATGATGCAGAAGATCCGACAGGATTGGCCTAAAGAATGCGAAGATCCGCGATCGTCATTTTACTCCAGATGACTTCCAAATAATATTCAGGCTGAATTTCTTAGCATCTTTGCTTGGAAGAAGCTTAAGTCTCAAGCTGTTCCTTCACTCTTCATCCTTGGATCATCCTCCTCAAGTGTGTCCAAGTCCTACAGACAGGTCCATCAAGAAGCCCATGAACGAATTTTTTTTTGTAAGTTGACTATTGAGGAGGAATGAGGAACTCTCACTCACGAAAATGAAGCTGTCCTACTACAAAGTTAAGTGCCTCAAACTTAGCTCAGAAAACTTTAAGGAAACTTTAATCAGAACCTCATTCGAAAAGGATTACACAGCGATTCAAACAAGAAGCTTAATGAATCTTTCGACAAAGTGGCTACTCAAAAGAATATGTAGCTACCGCCCTCATCCTACGGAGCATATGTACCCGGGCATTTGAGTACTTGCGCTCACGGAAACTCCTTCCTCTGCCTAGTCGGCAAACACAGGAAAATTCCAATAATAAGGATATATTAGCAATAATATTTTTTTTGACCATTTGGATATAAATTGAGAAGTGGTTTAAAAAGTCTTTGAAAAGCATGGGATCTTTATCGATTGCGTCTTGATGGCTATTATTAAATAATTGGAAATTATTTTCTAAAAAGTGACAATACTTCAAAAATAGGGTGAAGGGGTGGTAATAAGTCAATCTTTGAGTTCTTCCAATCTTTCAATATTACTCGTGTGTTTCCCCAAATTTGTGTGGAGGTATTTCAACTTCCTGAAATCCACCGACATATTCTATAGTGCTGAATTTATTCCATTCCTTTGAAACATTGTCTTGAATTATTACGAGAGTTCCAACGACAAAGGGAGGGAAATCTTTTAAGGAAACGTCGTAACGAACTGTGGATTTCTCTTGGAGGTTTTGTGTGGGAAGGTTGTGGTCAGAACCTGGATTGAGTAAGGTTTTCGAGGTAGAAGGAACTGTGGAACGTAGAAGTCGGCCATACAATAATTGTGCGGGTGTTTTATCATGCTCTTTCGGGGTCAGAACCCATTCTAAGTAACCGCGAGCCAAGTTGGGATGACTGAGTTTCCTTTGCAATCTGTTCTCTTGATGAGCGTTTTCATGGCCTTCACAGCAGCCTCAGCGTGTCGTTTGGACTTTGGATAATGAGGTGTAGAGTAGCAGGGAGGTACATGCCATTACTGGAGAAATCCAGAGCAACCTCCTTTCAAGCCCCATTTCTGAGAAACCCACGTGTTAGAAATGATGTAACACGTACCATTTTCTAGTTTTAGGAAGGTCTTAATTATTTTTGAAGATGGAAAGGATTGATAAGTATATATATAATTTTTCTATGTATGTATAGCCTCCTAGTAGTGTTTTCAGGAGCGGCTTTCTGAGCTCAGATGTTGTTTGATCCTGATTGATGGTGACATGAGAGTGTCTCTGACAGAGTTATTTACTATCTAGAAATTAATTGAATTAAAATTAATTACCTTATTAAGGTAGAGAGAGTTTTCAGCATGAATGAATGATACTCCTCATAAATTATTTAAAAAAATAGCTATCTAGGAAATGCCACCGTTTATTTATCATAACAAGTATGGCCAGTGAGCTAATCAATATGGAATAAATATATCTGTCCTCGCATCAACCAGAAACACTATCTATAAATAAATATATTTTGAAGTAACCAAAATATAACAGAGATATATCACTCGTATTTGAAGACTGATGGATGAGTATTACAAGTTGTTGATTTTTAATCGTGAAAAACCCCACTCATTATGCCTTAGTAACCAATCAGAGTGCTTTGATATTATTTTTTCTAGGCCAAAAGGCAAGCTTTATTTATACTTTCTCATTTCCACAATTGCAGAGGTATAGGGACAAAAAAAAAACCACATCTAAAACAATACAATTATAGGCACACAAAATGTCATTTCTTAGATATTAATATTTCATGATTCAATGATAAACGTTGAGCTTTGCATGACGAAGCGTCGAAACTACTGCTGTATACCATGTCAGATGGGAGGGCGGTGCAGGGGACCTGCTCGTTGATGATGAAAAGAGAGAAACGTCGGAGCGGTTCTTGAGCGTGAGGTGGACCCGGAGGTGATCACGTGTTGAGTATTCCGGAGCTTTCATCGTGCTGCACGAGCTCTTCTTAGAGAAGTCCTCCTCGTTTTTCGGCCAAAAAGCATGTCTTTATTGACTGCGTTAAAAAGGAACCGATACAGGCCATTATTATAACATAGTACATTATAGAAGCAAACAATGGTGGCATTTTGTAAATTTTACAATAGCGAACAAAACGTGAAATATATTAATTGATTGATTTGTACAATAAAAACTATTATTAAAATTTGACAAACACAGTAAAAAAAGAGTGCTTCGATCAATGATATTCTTAACAACAAAAAAAAAATCATACAAAAATAGAAAATAATATAGGAAGGCTTCTTTAATATGCTGTTCTCTGTCTCTCTGTCTATTTCTGTTTTTTAATGGTAAGGTCAATGAAATTATCAGAAGCTTATTATTAAGGATATTCCTCATCAATAAAGATGATTTTTCATAACACTCTCTCTTTCTTTTTCTACGTCCGATAATCAGAATGATGATCTATTTATCTAACGATAAGAGCAAACAAAACTAGAGGGACTCAGAAAGTGCAAACCTCCGCCGATCCCCACCAAATGAACCACTTTGTTTTTTGTCATTTGCCAATAGCTGTCGCTGTGCTGTGCTCTTTGAGAGCACAACACAGCGACATCTATTGGCAGAGTAGGCTAACTTGAAATAATTATTAGTATTTAGCTCATTTTGCATCTTAAAGAAGCACTCAGAGATGCCAAAATTTAATCACTTGTTCCTTTTGGGATTTCCAACAACTCCACAAAGTTTCATCCGAATCCGTTCCGCACTTTTTGAGTTATCCTGCTGACAAACAAATAAACAAATCAACCAACCAACCAACCAACCAACGCCAGTGAAAACAATATCTCCTTCCGCGGAGGTAATAAACCTTCTATTTTCTTTTATGAGACATAGGGATAAAAGATATGGAGAGCTTATTCCCTTCATCTGTATCTGTATGTCCTATATAAAGAAAGTAATTTGTACTCCGTCATCGTAAGCTGATCATAAATATAGAATCTATATCTATGATCAACTTACGATGACGTAGATCAAATTACTTTGTTTTTTATTGGACACAAAAATACAGCTGAACGACGATGTTTCTCTGCATTGAAGGGAATAAGCTCTCTATATCTTTATAGCTCTCAATGGTATGAGAAGCTCTTTTCTTCAAACAATATTAATAAGTGGATGTGGAGGAGTCGCTTCAAAGAATTTGCCAGTCACGTCATGGATCAAAGCCTATGAAGATCAGTGCCTTAGAGTAGGAGAGTCTGGACGAAAGACTTTTGAGTCATAACATACAGCCGTCAAAAACCCATAACAAACAAATTCGTATCATAAATTAATAGGTGTTTGGATTTAATAGCAAATTTATGTTACTTGTATAAATCAAAGGGGATAAATTTAATGTAAAAAGATGGCTATTGAGTTGAATTTGCTATGAATTGGATTATTTTTATGATTTTGCTACTATTTTGAGCAGAAATAGGATTTATATGTTGAATAACAATATTATTGTATTTCTAATTCTATTCATAATGTGGACAGCCCTTCATCAATTACGAAACTTTTTTGTTTTTATATCTCTAGGATCAATCATCAAATTGGTAATACTCAGTGGTGGGCACTTCCGCTCATTATTCCGCTCGTCCGCTCTTCCGCTCTGAGCGGAGGAGCAATTGGTGAGCGGAATGCAAAGAGCGGATCATCTTTGTGAGAAGTGAGCGGAATGTGGTGAGCGGACCCTCTAAAATTAACTTCCGCTCATCCGCTCACATAAAAAAGTTTCCGTTATTAAAAAGGATTACTCATAGAAAAAAGACTACTTTTTCTCGCTTTTTGCTCTAAATGTAATGCCGCTAACGTGGCATGGACTAAAAAGGTGCGCCAGAAATTGTTTATTCTTGTCTAGACACGTGGCAGCAGTGTTGCCACGCGTAGCCACTCAGTTCACGTCGTGCAGTTATTGTGTATACGCAGAGAGAATAAGTGACAATCAGTCCTTTCTTAATATATAAAATGTGTACCCCCGTCATAACAAAGAGGTTGCGTTCATGGTCCCATATAGAATTTCATTTTATATTCAGAGAAGAGAGAGAAAAGTTACATTATTATAATATAACTTTTCTCTTTCTTCTCTAAATATAAAAGAGATAAAATTATCTTTGTTATAATTATTAAATAATTATTACATGTAGTATGATTAGAAATCCATCTGAAAAAATGACGTCATAACACATATGTTGATGATGTCATTAAATGGCTATATGGGACCCTACTTAGTACCAGCTTAGTACTTACTCGGCGTACAAGTTTTGTCTCTCTCTGGCACTCTCTTATTCTCTCTGTGTATACGTTTGTGTTCGTGTGTGTTCATTGTCTGACGGTCACTCTGAGTCAGTATACTTTACTTTTTCGTTTTTTTACGAATCACGAGTCATGGATAAGTTTGTGACCCGAACCCGACCTCTGAGCGGAGAGAGAAGCTACAGGTTAGTAAATTGATTAATTTAATTGAGCTATTCATTTATTTAAGTACAATTTTTAAATTTTATAAAATTAATCTTATTCTTAATTCATCTGAATAATGCGTGAGCAGTGTGACAAGTAACATAAAAAGTTAATGTTAATTTGTCAATTAATAATTTGTTATTGAAAAGGAGCAGCATGGACCTGGAGGTGGACGACCCCATCTCCCAGGATGTCTTCAGCAGCCCTGTGGCCACTGGCAGTGTGGAGGAGGTGGGCGCCAGCCAGGCAGACACTGTGGTCTTGAGCCAGAGCCAGGACACCCAGGGATCTCAGGATGCGCGCACAATGGAAGTGCAGAGGGAATTCGCTCATTTGAAAAAGTAAGTCCCAAAAAGTGGCAAAACCTCTCAAATTTAACATTCTAGTAGACGGCGTCTAGCCATCTATGCATAATAAAACATTTAAAAAAATATTGAATAGTATAGAATAAATAATCAATTGTGAGTTCACTAATTTGTAAAATAAAAAATTGTATCCAGTTTGTTAAAGTTTCAAAATTTCAGGTACTTCATATTTTCTGTGGATGCCAAGGATAGGGTGGAGGCCAAGTGCACCCAGCGGACCTGTAGCAATCTCCTCAAGATGCAGCAGCACTCTGTGTATAACTTGAAGAGGCACTACAAGAGTGTAAGTAAAATAAAATATTAAATAATAAATGTAAATAATTTACTTAGTCTTGTTGATTCAGTCACATGACACATACTTTTAAATATTTAAATTATTTAATATTTATTATGTACACAATAATTAATACTAAATAATAATAATAATATAATTTATTTTCATCTTTCAGCACCACCCCAGCCTGGTGAATGAGTTACTGGCGGCCATAGAGGGTGGGTCCAAGCGGGGCAGACACTTCTCTGGGACCAGTGAATCAGACTCTTGGGTCTCAGGCATGTCCACCCACAGCCAGAAGAGGCAGAGGCAGTCCTCCATAGAGACAGCCCTCAAGGAGAAGTTCAGCCAGAAAAAGGCCTTGAACATATACTATAGGTAAGCAAGCACATGGTTGTAAAAAATAAAAATCTTAAAAAGATGTGACAATTTTAAAAGATGTTAGGTTTTTGACTTTTTTTAGTCTACCAGTAACCAGTACCATATTTCATTGTTCAGATTCATCATACAAGATATGGTGCCCGGCAGTCTCACGGACAGTGAACGGTTCAGGGACTTCTTGAAGTACCTGAGCCCGGACTTTGCGGTGCCGTCCCGCAGGAAGCTGTCCAGGGACCTGAAGGTCATGGGCTCCAAGGCCAAGTCAGAGCTGACGCACCTACTAAGTCAGCAAAACTATGTGGCCACCACAGGCAAGATATACTTTTTTACTTAAGTTTAATTAGTAAAGTTACTTAAATAAAATACTTCAGAAATAAAAATAATAATATTGTAATTGATTATTATTAATTGTCTATATGTATGTGCGTGCAGTGCAGGTACTTTAATTTTGAAGTGTTATTGAATAATTTATTAAATAATTTAGTTATTTAATTACTTTTTTCAACAGCTGACAGCTGGACGGCCCACAGCCGTGGCTTTCTGGGTATGACGGTCCATTGGATCGATCCCACCACCATCAGGAGGCAGAAGGCCGTCCTTGGTGCAGGGAGGTCACGGTAAGCCAAACTGGGAAGTTCCTTGCCCGTGCCATCTGCCAGATGCACATGGATTTTGGCATCCAGAACAAGGTAAATAAAACAGAACAAAGAAAAAACCTTGAGTGAAGAAAGAAAAAAAAAATAATACAAGTAGCAGTATATTATTTATATTTTTATTATTTATACTAATTTATTAGTATTATATGTTATATTATATTATTTATATTAGTATTTATATTAGTAATTTTTATTATTCTTATTTAATATTTATATTATTTATATTTTTAGAAATGTTTCTACTTTAGGTGCAGACAACGATAACGGCGCTAACTATGTGGCTGCGTTTGAACACTACGGTGTGGAAGCTCAGAGACAGCTTCTTGATGCGCAGGTAACATTTAAAAAAATAATATTGGTTAACTTTATGTTCTTTTAACAAATGTCTTTAAAACTGAAATATAAAGTATAAAAAAGGAAAAAAACTAAAAAAGTTCTTCATGCCCAGGTTGACGCTGCTGACTCCATGGTAGAACTGGACCAGGAGCCTGAGGAGGTGCCACTCCCAGATGAGGACGGTGAACTGGTGGACCCTGCGGCTGTCTCAGTGGCGGATGCCCTGGACAATGTGAACCAGGACCCCAACATGATGGAGTGGTTCTTCAACCAGGATCTTGAGCTCCCAAAGCACAGGCGTTGCGGGTAATTATTTTTAAAAATAAATTATCAGTTTATCTATTTAATTAAAAGTTTATCTGCATTTTACAGTACCAAATTCAATTAACTACCAATGAATAGTTTTTGAGATTAACTTATTAAATTACCAAGTTATTAATTTAATTTATTAACATTAAGTTATTAACTCCTTACTTCTTTTTTCTTCAGTGCCCACACCATCAACTTATTGGCAACCAGGGACACGGCAAAGGTGGCCAACTGGACAACCTCCCCAAGGCCGGCCTTTGTTAAGACACTGGCCAAGGCTACAGCTGTCTGGACATGCCAAAACAGGTATAATGATTAATAATTACCGTTTACGTTATATGTTAATAACGTAATAAAGGTTAAAATTACATTATAAACGTTAGTAATTCAGATTTCAGAATTTTTAATTAAAGTTTTTCTCAGGAAAACTGTGGCAGCATACCAGATGAGGGGCATTCTCAAGAAGAAGCTGAAGACCCCAGGGGCCACCCGCTGGAACAGCATGTTTGATGCCCTCAAGTGCCTGCTGGAACAGCTGGAGGACCCACAGAAGTTCATGGAGTTTAACGAGCTTCTGCAGCGCATCCCGGTAAGAAATTAATTTAAACTTAACTTAAACAAAATATGTATAATTTTTAATTTTATTCAATGAAAATAAACGACAACTAATTAAATTATTCTTTTTCAGAAAGTGTCTGTGTTTGTGGAGGAGGACGTGACCATAATGAAGGAGTACGTCACAGCCATGGAGCCAGTGGCCGCATGCCTGGACAATCTCCAGGCCGAGGAGAAGGCGTACATGGGCATGTTCCTCCCCAGCCTGTTCATCATGAAGCTCAAGCTTGAGAAGCTTCAGTCAGATGGGAACCTTAGGTAATTTAATCATTTGAATGTATAAACAATATATGCAAAAATCAGAATGCTGAAGATTTTTTTTTTCATATTTTTAAACAATTATGGTTGAAAATTGCCGTTAAATGTTAATTTATAGCCGTTCGGTGTTTAATGAAGTAAATTAAAGAATCTTTATAAAATTTAATTATTAATTATAAATAATTATTATTTTCAGTCACGCCAAACCCTTAGTGGACGCTCTGCTGGACCACAATGGCAGGCAGGGGTTCAAGGCCAGGTTTGGTCATCTCTTTGAGGATGATGATCTCTTGATGGCCACGGCCCTGCACCCCCACTACAAACTGGTGGCGGTCAAGAACATGACCAAGTCCAGGGCCCAGACTGACACCATCCAGCGGCGCCTGGTGGAGGAGCTAGCGGCCAAGTCTGGAGTGGAGGAGAGCCAGCTGGAGGAGAGGGAAGCATCTGTGGAAGATGATCCGTTCCTGCAGGTATGTTCACCCAATTTTTTACAGCAGTCTACTTAATTTCAATTTTAAATTATAATAATAAATTACCGTTAAATGTTAATTTCGTAACTTAGACTAATTACAATTGTAAATGTTAATTTCGTAACTCAGACTAATTACAATTAAAATGAATTATTGATAACAATATTATAATATTTATTGAACGTTTCAGGCCTTGAGGCAGCATGACATGGATGATAGATAGTTGACTACTAGGATACATGTTTTTTTTGTATTGCGCCCAGGACCTTGTTATATAGACCTTGATAGATTATATCTCTATGATCAGCTTACGATGACGTATTCATATTAATTTGTTTGTTTTGAGCACACAGAACGCTGTTTCTCTGCTTTGAGGAATCAGCTCTCTATATCTTTATATCTCTATGATTTTGCAGCGTACAAGAATTTAATCCTTCTTGTCACACATTTCCTCAGATGTACGGAGAAAAGCTTTAAATAAGCCAATATACAGGACGGATCAACAATATATGTAGGGGATTAATATTGAAACATATATTTATTAGTAGGACCGGTTAATGTTAAGAGATCATACATAAAAGAAAAGAAAAACCAACCTTTATATCTTCAATCTAA
>CP045902.1:1381217-1400007 GCA_013387185.1 Caligus rogercresseyi
TATGATCGTTTAAATGTTTTTGGTGTGACGTCATGACAAGGTTTAGGAGATAAAAATATTGTAATTGGGTTCCTTATAATGAAACAGGCTTGCGAAGGGAACGGAAAATTAAACGATAATTTCAATGAACGAAATCGTGAGGTCTTGTAAGGGAACGCGGAACGATAAAATTTTCCCTTTTAGTGTTACGTTCCTCAATTCTTAGTAAAAATAAGATTATAAATTCTCATTCTATCAGATGTATTGCAGTTGGTTGGTCTTTTAATGGTTATAAATGAGGATTACTTTAATATATTCTAAGATTTTTATAGTATGAAATTTTTGACTGCAATATATTATCTTGGAATGTTTTAAGACACAAATTTTCAATAACATTTGGAGAGTAATCAAGATTCTGGTGTGATTCTGCAAAAACGTTGACTTTGTGTTATAGTAAAAACTACTGGACTCCAACTTAAAACTACATCAAATATAGACCTTGAAAACACAAAGTAGCTTTACATCAGACTCCTTAATTTGTTGTTCATTTATAATCGTTCGTCGTTCGTGAACGAGAACGACAATTTTTTGACGAAGGGCAATATAAAATTCCTATCGTTCGTCCTGCATTTTTGGCGCCAAAAAAGACAAAGATTTTTTTTTTATGGGAATTTTTTCTTTCTAAACAAAATATCAACAATTTTTTCAGAATGGCGAGAAAAAATTTCCTTTCTTAAAAATTGTCTTTAATTTTTTTTCAGAATGAAGAAGAAACGACAGATGAACGACGAACGATAACGCAAGGAAGATAGAGAGATTTCGGTGCGCACTCGTTACGTGCGAAGGAAGTTACTCGTGGGAAGGAAGAAGTAAAGTAGCTTCTAAATTTCTTTGTCTTAAAGCCACACATTCCAGGTACCATTCATTTAGGAGATATCAAGATTTCTACATTAAAAGCTTTTAAATGTGTGTAATCGAGTATATATTTGCCATAGGGCACATTAGTAACATTAGTAACTAGTCTAAAAATAAAATAATAAAAACAATAAAATTATCGCTAACAATTGAAAAAAATGCAATAAGTAGCGGATATTCGATAGTTTAATCAAGAAATAAGTCGGTATCGCATTTAGTCTTCGAAGATTTATTGTTAAGTCATTTAAATGTTTGACTATTAATAAACTAATGTAATGATAGATAGCTCCTAGATAGGCCCACTGCCGGCTGATACCGGATTAGGTTCGGGTGAGGTGGGTCCAATCTAGTAGCTAAACAAACAAACAAATCAGTATCGATAGAAGAAATCTACCGTTAGCATTACCGACATACCAATTATCAATCAGTTGCCGAATTCTAACGGAGGTGCAATTCATGTTGGGGATATCAAAATTTTGATATTGACAACTTTTAAATCTAACGTGATTGATAGACAGAAAAGGAGTGCGAATAAATAAAAATCTGCGGGTATTATGGTGTCATAAAAAACTCCCTACATAAAAAAAAGAAAGCATATACAAATTATTGTTATGTGCCAAATATACTGCATGAAAATTAAGATGTGGAAAATAAACGTATTTAAAAATAACTTTAAAACATCAACATGATACCTTTTAACCCATTAGTGCCGAAACGTAGATTTTCCTACGCGGCAGTAAAACAGCTCTACAGCACATCTAAATGCATAAATTATAAGCAAAATGCGTGTTTATGTCTTTGTTTGAGTATTTAGAAACCACGAAAAAAAGTTGATCCCATAAGTTATTTGTTTCAGTTGAAAATAAGCAATTGATTTGCGATGTTGCAAGTACCCATTATTTTATGACGGGTCAGTACTACTTGTGTTTGATAGTGGTCTCAATCAAAAGTAATTTTAATTTTATTACTTTAAATTATTATACATATCTTTTAAATATATTACATACTTAAGCCTCAAATTAGAAAATAAGAGTCTCTATTTTTGTTTCAAAATGATAGTCGAAAAATCTACGTTTCGGCACTACAGCACAAAAAATCATTGGTATGATAAATTGTGTCTACATTCAATCTAAGTTACTTTGAACTAAAATTATACTTTCTTTTTCATTTGAGTTTACAAATTCAACAATTTTATTAATTTTTACCAAAGTTTTGAAAATCAATCATTAGAATCACCACGAAAGAAATATTGAGTAATCTCGAAGATATCGATGAAAGTGGTAGTGTGTGTATATGGGGCTAACGGAAGTTAACTGTCTTTCCGTTGGAGGCAGTGATAAATCAGACGACGAAAAAGTAATTGATGAAACAAATGAATATACCACTACAAAAATGGCCCTTTGGATCTATCTGTGGATGAATTGAAAGTATTCTTTGATGGATTTTTCTCTCACATCTTTTTGTACATGTTCAGCTTTTATGTTTTCTAAATTATAATCTTCACATGGAATATGTAGACGTGATGGACGGGCTATAAACACATAAACACTAAGAATAAGGCAAAAATGGTGTTGGCCTAAATTGTCTTGTATGATTAGCACAACAGTACATATATAACGCTCATCAATATATGAAAAAAATGGATCAAAAATGTCTCTTTATGAATTTATTGAGCTGTTGACACTCTAATTTTGCAAATTTTTCGGACCAGCACCATTTCAGAGACGGAGAAAATCTTCAAAGTCATCAAAAACTTATCGTTTTGATGGTAAAAATCCTTGGATAAAAGCTCCAATCTTGCAAAAGTTTGTAAGCATTGCAGTGGAAGAGTATCATTTTTTATATGAAGTACGATGTAGTTCTTCATTCTAAATGTTTTGAAAATATTCATCAAATATCTTAAAATTATTATATTTTATTCATTGTTCTATGTTTATAGAAAATAAGAAAACTCATTGATTCAATTTTTTTTAATAGGTATGGAAAATAAAAATGAACATAAATCGATTTTTCTTTTTATTGAATTTTTTGGTCTCTAGTGCCGAAGCGTAGATTTTTCTACGTGCTAATTTATCAATAAGTAATTATAGTAATTAAATAATTTTTGACATTCGAAGTCTTTGCATCATATTGGACTTGTTTGAGAAGTTTCAAAGTTGTGGGATCATTTTTTAATTTTCTGCTCTAACTGGTTAATCTTTTTCCTTCTTAAAACTATAAAATAACCCTAGAAGGAGCTGTTATTTATAAAATGGTTGGTGCGTCAGCACTTATGTTCATTTATTGGCACTAAATATTATTTGACGAATATTTGTAAAAATAAATAACTCATAAATTGATTATTGCTAAATTTGTAAAAGATAATTTTTCAAAATAAGTAATAACAAAAAAGTTTTGCTTCATAAGGAACCTTTGAACGCAATTGGTGGGGATAAGGGGGGTTTGTCAAACCAAAAATCCATTTTTCTACGATCATTTAGTTTTTTATGACGCAACTTTCGCGGGGGGGGGGGGATTTTATATCTTAGTATTAGGTTTCTATAATACCCCCTATAGGTATTATATATTTTATATATGTGTGTGTATAGGCAAGAAAGCAATGCAATAAATGTAAATATTTTTTATTAAAACATACACATTTATTGAATATGAAACGCAGCATCGAAAAAAAAAACAAAAAATATATAGTGAAAATCATTATTTTATAGCGTATAATAATATTACACATAAATATGTATTATATGCCTGTGTGTATATTTTTTCTTCTTTCTACAGAAAATATATTGATTTGAATATTATACCTAGAGGAAGAATAACAGCTTTTTAATATTTAGGCACAATATTTCATCTTTTGATATTAAACATAGTTATTACTACATACCTTCTATGTACATATATTGTAGCTGTTTTCTCTTCTTCGTTCTACGAGAAAAAAAAACTTCGTATTAATCAAAGTAATTTTAAATTTATAGGGTTTCTTTTCTTCTTTCCTTTTTAAATAGAACTTGGGTGCATTTAAAGAGTCAAAAAAGTGTGTGCTGGAATAAAATACTTGAATGAAGCATAGAGTTGTGGAGGAAGGAGCTTTAGTTTTTTAAACAACAGAAACTAGGTTAAAGATCTACTTTGCATGTTTTGTTGCTGAGTTGGTCCGTCATTATTAAAGGGGCAAGCTGTAGATGACTGGATTTGAGGGAAATTGAATTCTCCTTGTTCCTAATGGTTACTAAGGTTCTATTCTTGGTAAATGGCTTCATTGTCAAAGAAAGGGTCTTTTGATGTTGAATTTACCATTTGAAGTTCGTTTTAAACTAAAAATATATAAATATTTATGACTACTGTTTATAATTATAAAACTTTTATCAGAATAATTAATATATACATGATTACTTAAATTGATATTACAAACTACAATCTTTGATTAAATTTTATAATAATTTTAAACAAAAATGATAGCACAATGTTAATTTAAAATGTATTTAATAAATTTACATATGGACTTATAAGTTTGAACCTCCTTGGTAGGCAGGAATCAAAGATTTTTAGCAGAAGACCGGGTTTTTATCTTGAAAAAAGGAAGACATCCCCGTGCAGCTAGGACTCTCTTAGGCAAAAGCACCTCACATGGTCTGAGCTGAAAGGATTCCTCTGTGTTGCCTCCACCGTAGGTTCAAAGCTGTATGAAGGCCAAAGAAGGATATGTGAAAATTTAATGTACATTTTGTAAATTCACATTGTGCTATCATTTTGTTAAAAATTATTTGTGCATTTAATACAAAAATGTAAATATGTGAGTCTCAATTTGTGAATCAGCCTGTATATATAAGTTTCGATCGTTTTCCATAGATGACATTACGATGGCAGTATCGTTGCTCTATTCTAGCCTTCGTTACAGGGCATTTAAAGGTTTAAATGTCAGCTATTCAATGCAGCATAAATTTATTTTCTGACATCAAAATGTGGATATGTTCCAAAAAAGGAGCATTTGTTGGAATTTCTCCTCCACTCCTATCGTTGAAGAAATAAAGGTTTTTTTTGTATCATCACTGGCGATGAAAAATGGATCATTACGACAATCCTAAACGCAAACTAGCATGGGTGAAGCCAGGTGTAGTCTACTATGAGCTGTTTAAGTCGTCAGAAACCATCAATTCCCAATGATACCGACTTCAACTAATGCGTACGAAACAAGTTATTCACGACAAACGGCCGAAATGGCGCAATAGACACGAGAAGCTGATTTGCAGCACGACAACGATAGGCCGCATGTTGGTCAACCCGTCGGAACATATATAGAGGGAGTGAAATGGTAAGTCCTACCCCACCCGTCGTATTCACCACACATTAACACTTCACATTATCATTTGTTCTGATCGACACAGTCGACACTAACTGGAGAGCGCTTCACCTATATGACAGCATACAAAAATCGGTCGATGACTGGATCGCCTCGATCACTTGAAGTATCCGTTTATTGCCTGAAAGATGGCCATCAGAGGGCTATGGTTGTCGCTTCAGATGGAAAATATTTTGAATAAAATCATTTAATATTTTCATATTCAAACTATGTTTTTTTCTTCTTCTACATAACAACGATCAAAACTTATTCCCACACCCTCTATATTAATAATTGGTGACATTGAGATACTCAATTAAGGGTTCGTACATGACATTGGTCCATGAGGAATTATCATTTGCGTTTAAATGAATGAAATTCTTATGTTCACACCTCAACAACTGTGGGTAGAGTAATGCTTTATTTCCTAATACCAACAACGGCTTTTCAAATATTATTTTGCTCTTTTCTTTTCAATGATCCCGTTCAGAAAAAGGTTACAGTTGCTAAATTGGACATAACTTACCTGGCAGACTATATGTCACGACACATCAGGTAGCCCAGGAGATATACCTGGTATTTGTAAAAGAAATAATGAATAGGAGAGTATTTTTTATGGTCCCGAGTAATTAACCTATAGCAATTAATGGATAATCGAGGCTTTATCAAGAAACAAATTGCTTATTATTAGTAAATATATGAAAAAACACATAGATTAGGTTTATAACTAAATTACCCGATTCCTCAAATAAATCTTTATCAATCAGTTAGTTTAGATAATAGGAAACTGCTGCTACAATTGACTATGCGGCTAAAAGTTTCATTAACCAAGAAAATTAAGAAATCCAATAAAGTAATACTTTTACGAACAATTCAATTCAAATCTAATTTCCAACGTAGTTATGTAAATTTGATTATTTTTCAAGTATAATATTTTTTATTTGAATCTGACGATTACACTATTTAATTAATTATATTTCGATGTTACTCCTATTCCATATATATGTTACATACTCGTTTAAATATATTTTATTAATAAGCATACTTTGAGCTATCATATATTTGATACACAGAAAGTCTTTACATATGTCTTATGTTGTCAACTGTATAATAGTCTGAGATTCCAATATACAACTTAAGTCTCTCTGTTATGGAAATAAACAAAGTCATTTTATAAGCTAAACCTACGTATGCAAAAAGCGGCTACATGAGCTTAAATTAAGGAGCAAGATCGTATGTATTTGATCCAAAAAGCCTCAAATTTCTTAGAATAAACGAACATCAGGTAATATTAACCTTTCGTCTGCTTTTATAATGGTTTAGTTTATTGCAAAGTAAGAATGACGTGGTTTTTTTACCAAGTACACCTTTATTTTAATCAAACATTTAGTATTATCTTATAAATGATATATATACTAATAAATGATTGGTTTGTACATGTACAAATATAATATATTAGGTAATATTAAGTCTGCTTTGTAATGGTTAGTTTATTGCATAGGATGATTGACCTTTTTTCATTAAAATTAGAAGAACGGAGGTGGTCATTTGGACCATTTTTCAACTTTATGATTCAATATCTCTGAAACTTCTTAACTTTCTTAAATGCACAAGAAGTCACTCTTCGTGAATTTCGATGTTATTGGCTCATTACTTTTATAGAAACCGTAAAAACACTCTTAAGAGGGACAGAGGTGGTCATTTCATCACCACCAATTAAAAATCTACTTCATTTACTTGTTTATACTTAAATCAGGCTTCATCTACTAGATTTATTATCTACTGTGTGTGTATATGGTATTAATCAGTATTCTAGTTATTAGACAATACAAATTATCTACTATAATTTGGATTATTTTGAACTAAAGTTGGCAACATCAAAACTTCATATCTAAAATTAAAATTTTTTTTAAATGTCATTACCTATTCATTCATGTGAGAAATAGTATTCAACCAATATTAGGTGTTCTCTCAATAACTTGCCTACCTATATAAGGGCCATTTCTTCCAAGGTCATCATTTTCCTTTTTCTACTTCGGTTCTTTCTTCTGGTCATATTCTATAATATCATATTATTTAGTTCAGAAAATTGTAGTAGATAACTACAAAAGGAAGTGACAAAAGTGGAATTTTGAAAGGCTTAAGTGCGCATAGAAAATTAAAAAAAATATATTCTTTAATTTTATTTGTCGAAGTCATAAAGAAATAAAAATATAACATAATTGTTTATGAAAGAAAAAAAATTAAAAAACTATCAAAATAAATTATACCTTGTACAAAAAAATATCATAATGAAAATAATGGTGCATTGATTTGATGTTTTATTAAAACTAAAATATAATTATTTCATATTTAAACTAGAGGCATATATACACTCAGAGAGTGCAAACCTCCGCCGTCAAGGGGTCCTTATGAACCTTCCGAGGCGGATTTTTCACGACTGGGGCGGCGTAGAGGGACGGGGGAGGGTTCCCTCGACGGGAATCCGAGAGGAAGACGCTCCCGGCACCCGATTTTACAGCACAGCGACATCTATTGGCAGAGTAGGCTAACTTGAAATATTATTAGTATTTAAGCTCGTTTTGCATCTTAATTCTGCACTCAGAGATGCCAAAATTTAATCACTTGTTACTTTTGACATTTCCAACAACTCCACCAAGTTTCATCCGAATCCGTTCCGTACTTTTTGAGTTATCCTGCTGACAAACAAACCAACAAACCAACGCCAGTGAAAACAATACCTCCTTCGGCGGAGGTAATTAGTAAATTAATTAATGGTCCATTTCTTACGCGTACTGGGAACTTTAATAACGAAAACATTATATAAAAGGGTTTTTATTAAAAATATATTTAAAAAGAGGCTGCGTTACAATAATAAAAAGGGAGGTTTTAGTGATTTCATTTGTAGAAGGTATGGTTTATCAAGTCTCCGGTAGGATGAAGTAGAATCAGTTGACTCAAATATAAGCTCCACCTAGGGAGAGAAAAAGCAATTTTTTCGAGACGAAAAATGACAATTACGTCCGATCCGTCCAACAAATATCCGTAATTGTCCTCGAAAACGTTTCCCTCAACCATTTCTCATCATTAGGATCCAAAATCAGTTAAGAAAAAAGGGGTTATTTTAAATTTCTTGTAACATACCTATGATATGGATGTACGTCAAAATGTTGCCTTGATCTAAAGAGAAAATATGGATTCATCGGACGATTCTAATACTTAATACTAATATGTAGGCATCATTTGATGTGCACACATTATCTTCTGAATCAGACTGGACTATCGCCCTAGAAGAAGGGGATGTAGATAGCCCTGGAAAAGTCCACTCCATGAGAATGAAGAAAATGATAATGGTGCGTCAACTACGGGTATGGATGGTACGGAATGGATCAGTATTTCTCCACTTGAAAAATAGTCAACCACTGATCGCTTTCCTCGGCAAAACGTCTAACCCGTAGGACTTGGTCCAATAAGCTATGCAAGTGCAGGGTGTTTAACAGTTCTCGGCTATTTTCTATATTATTTGACGAAAAATATCGAAACATTTGCGTAGGTTTAGGATTGTGGAAGGGAAACAGTCTACGAGAGTTCGAAATAGTTATTCTTGTTTGAGGTACGACAGGTGGCCGAAACCTCAATCTAAAATATCACTGGATCAGAGCCATATAAGTAGAGTTACGTTGTAAGAACTGTCTGTGTATCAGCTGACTCAAGTCAGGCTCAAAACATTCATAATTAATCGAGGGAGTTGTAAATAAACAGTCTTTTGAGATAATTTATTCAATGTATAAAAACAAATATACTTTACAGATTTATTAAAACACAATTATAGTAGCTTGTAGTGCTGTGGATTGTTCACAATCGCTCAGGAGCCCGAGGAATTTCTTTGTTTTATTTCCCATGGAAAAATCTCCCAATAAATAAAACGTTTTATGGACACATGTTTTGTATTAGATTCCGATATATTTATGCTAACAATAATGTAGGAACAATAATCATTATTTCATACCATGCGTTGTTTTGAGCCCAAATGCTCTTTCACCAGGTGACACTCCAATCTATTGTCGCAACTCTTCTTATAGGACTCTGCACTGGATAAAAACTAAGTCAGCGACATATTTCAGAAAGCAATTACTCGTGATCGTTTTTGTAAGATAATACATTTCCTTCGATTTGATATGAAGTATTCACGTGCCGAGCGCATACAGTCGCACAAGTTCGCATTTGCTTCTAAAGTATGGAATCCTTTTATGGAAAAGTTCCAAAAAGCTTAGAAAGGATATAATGTAACAGTATACGAATTTTTCACTAAATCATTGTGAACAAAGTTACTCAATCAAAATACTAGTCGGTTGGGGGGAACAATCGCCGGGAATTGCCGATGGGTGCAAAGTAAAAGGAACTCCATTTTTCATAAAGCAATGACCACATAATTACGTTGATTTCGTATCAATCGAAGCTTAACAAAAAAGTCCACTTGCTGAGCTGTCTTCATGGAGAAATAATAATAAGCAACAATTTTAAACAGAAACAAAATGTCGTCAATGAAAATTTACTTTTTGTGGTTACTCGAAAAAGCTATCTCAGCCTTTGAGTAAGAGAGTTTGTACTCAACGAATAAAGGTCCAGGATATCTGTGACGTGAGAACACTATTTGTTTACAGAACGAAATATAAGAAAAGGAGAAAAACTATTATACGTATTTTTTGGCTATATTTAATTCATACGATGATGCTTCCATTTTTTATGATTTGGAATTATACGTTCTATATACAAAAAACAAAAATACTGACTTTCGATCATATTAGTTGGATGTATGTAGTTTGTTTTTTGTCGATTGCTTATTACAATCAAAGGTTTTTCAATGCGCAATATCCTTCCAAAGATAGAAGGCCGTAATTTGTCGTGGAATCATTACAAAATATTTATGTTGGTATCCTTGCGCATCGACATGAAGCTCCACCAATCACATGCTCCAACAAAACAATGGCTAGAATTATGCTTTGAAGAGAGAGAGAAAGAGGGGGGATCTAAATTCAAAACAATACATGTAAAAAGGGAGACTACAGCCTACTCTATTTTAATATTAGAAAACGTACATTAACTATGAACAACGTAATATGATTGGTTAAAAACACAAGAGCGCGCAACATGATGTCAATATTCCTGGGTAATGTTTCATATGATTAGCTTCTTCATCGACATTTATTCCTTAAATATCGCATCAATTAGAAGGCTAATTGAAAAAAAAAATACAAATAAAAAATGGAGAAGAGTAAATGAAAATACTTTTTTAGGTCAGTCTCATTTTCACCAAAAAAATCCTGTATTAAAATGGTGTTCTCAAGTCACATCTTTACTGCGCCTGATTTGTGTTAGAATTTTAGGGTCTTAGTTAGTATATTTGACCTTAAAATTGTTTCTTTGTTTAGCTCTAAGATGAGGTGGGTTCAATCTAGGAGCTAAACAAACAAACAACTTTAGGATCTAATGCACTTAAGGATTGGATTCAATGTATGAATAGTGGGTAATCAAATATGGTACAAGGTCGGCTGATAAGTCCCGAGACTAACACATAGATGGCGCCAGTGGATTGTTTTCATATGACTGTCAGCTAGTACCAACCTTCAAAACATACATGCATAAATATAACAGCTGTCTGACAACTAGTTTGTGAGATATTGCGTTTTAAGTGAAGCTACTTTTGTTATTGTGAAAAAATGGAAAAAGACGAATTTCGTGTGTTAATAAAACATTATTTTTTGATGGGAAAAATACCGTCGAAACTAAAACTTGGCTTGAAGAATGTTATCCGGACTCTGCTCCATCGAAAGCAACCATATGTCGATGGTTTGCTGAATTCAAACGTGGTCGTGTGAGCACGAATGATGATAAACGTAGTGGACGCCCAAAAGAGGTGGTTACACCAGAAAACATAAAAATAATACACAAAATGATTTTAAATGACCGTAAATTTAAGTTGATCCAGATAGCTGAGACTCTGAAGATATCGAAAGAGCGCGTTGGACATATCGTGCATGAATATTTGGACATGTGAAAGCTTTGTGCAAAGTGGGTGCCGTGAGAGCTCACAATCGACCAAAAACAACAACGAATTGATGATTCTGAGCAGTGTTTGAAGCTGTTCAATCGTAATGAATCCGAATTTTTGCGTCAATATGTGACAATGGATGAAACATGGCTCCATCACTTCACTCCCGAGTCCAATTGATAGTCAGCTGAGTGGACTGCATTTGATGAACCGAATCCAAAGCGAGGAAAAACGCAACAGTTAGCTGGGAAGGTTATGGCGTCTGTATTTTGGGATGCACACGGTATAATATTCATTGACTATCTTGAAAAGGGGAAAACAATCAACAGCGATTATTATATAGCCTTGTTGGAGCGTTTGAAGAAGAAAAAAGTGTTGTTTCACTAAGAAAATGCACCGTGTCACAAGTCAATGAAAACAATGGCTAAATTAAATAAATTGGGCTACGAATTGCTTCCCCATCCACCGTACTCTCCAGATCTGGCCCCCAGCGACTATTTCTTGTTTGCAGACCTGAAGAGAATGCTCGCTGGCGAGAAATTTAAGGACAATGATGGAGTAATCGCCGAGACAGAAGCCTATTTTTCGGATAAAACGAAAGATTACTATAAAAGTGGAATCGAAGAATTGAAAGATCGCTATAATCGCTGTATCGCCCTCGAAGGCAACTATGTTGAATCATAAAATCGAATTTTGTCAAGAAAATGTTTTCTTCTTAGTTAGTCTCGGGACTTATCAGCCGACCTGTTACGTTACAAAAAACATTAAAAAATATGCGCAAGTTGAAATAGACGTGTCTCGTCCAAAATTTCAAAAAGTTAATGATCTGAACACGTAAAGATAGGTTTGTGAGTCCAGAATAAGACTGTAGTATGACATTTAAAGGTCTCTGGTTTATATTAATCGTCTTTAAAAAGGTAAAAACAAATAGATTGCTAGTTAAACTAGCTGAAAGTTACGAATCAAAGTCAAATGATCTCTTAAGATGTTTGATTTCACCAATAAAATACATAATCAATATAAATGAATTGCAAAAAAAAAAAAAAAACACACACTGTCATTTATGTTCTTGCATGATAAATAAAATATATATACATTACTTTGAACTTCAATTATCTTTCGTTCTCTCATATAAAGTCATTATCCATTTTTTAAATCTCCTGTAATCAACTCTTTTTAAAAGATATTCTTGAAAATATGGGACTCTGCATAGTTTGTGTCAATTATATACTTTGTTCCAAGAAGAAGCTTCATTTTCATAAATGCTACTAGAAACTTTAATTTAAAAAGTTTTACACGTTTGCCCCTACGTACTTGCTGTAAGTTGAGAGTTATGATGTTTATTTAAGTTTACATATTTCGCAGCAAGTACTGCGCCATAACTCAGGTGTGCTTATTTTCAACTAATTTGATTTTGAACATAATAGAGCTCAACCTCAATAGATTACGCCTTGATGAGAATTGCATTTTGCAATCAAAAATCGTGTTAGCAGTTTACTTATTAAAATCGTCTATGCTACTTATTTATGATATTTCCCTTGCATTATCGTCCCATTACTTATACAAAAAGAAAGGAACAAGCTTCACCAAAAGACTTCCTTAGTTTTCAATCTTAAGTATGAATGATTTAGATTTTTTTGGATGAATTATTAGAATATCAAACTTTTTGTTTTTATGTATGATCTGAAATGTGTGATTCTATAAAATATCCTATTTTATCTTGGATTAGATACAGCTCTTTTTAGGCTTCTCAATTGAAGTACACTCTGAGATTACCTATGAAATTATGGGCTGTTATCAAAATAAAGAATGCACATTAATAAATATAAATCTTTTCTATGTCTATGTATCAGTCCGGACTCGGAATTAGAAATATTCACCCTGTGTATTACAAAGTATTTAATGTCACATTTACTCCAAAGCACACCAATCCATAACACATTTAATGTAATTTTAATTTCACCAAAATCGAAATTGTTAATATTCGTTGTCGGAAGAGAGAACGCAACGATGAATGAGTTGTTTTTTTTTGCCTTTATGGTTCGATAGAATTGCACCCGACTGAATATAAATAAGCATTATAGCATTAAAATTAATCTATCGAACCCAGGATATTACCACTGAGGTAGACCAATAATGACCATCCCCTCTCGGGAGTATTCGAACCTGCGCCCACAAAAATTGAGAGTTGAGAACGCCTTAACGCACACGGCTATTGCAATCCCTTTATTCGATTGGGAATAGACCTATCAGTCTTGTCCATGGATGGCATAGAGACTATATATAGCGATATTTGCACCCTGGCACAGACTACAAGGTTTATTTGTGTGCACTGAGTGATGTCTGGTAATCAACAATTGATTTTATAAAATCCTCGAGTTGTCGATTATACCTACGGATCTGTACAATTCGGTGTATAACGCATGGAATCTAAGGAGCTTTATTCACCCTAAGGCTGACAAAACATCTGAAAACATGAAAGTTAAGTATTTTTATATAACGTATGTTTAATACTCTATCCATGGCTCATGGAAAAACAAGTAAAACACAGGATCATGACATCTATATCGCCAGTAGTCAGACAAAGCAATTTATGTGCATATTTTATTTGGAACTATATATTATGCTTTGCTTGACTGTGACAATAAAGCGAAAAGAGGTAAAAAAATAAGATCGAGAAATATAATTTTTGCAGATTATTGGATGAAATTGTATGTAAATGGACTTATATGCCCAAATATTGAAATTAAAGATCTTTTATGATAGTCGTCCCGAAATCATCGTAGAATATAGTTGTTCTCTTTTACCTTTGAGTAAGGATCAAATTACCAAACAATAACACCCAACGTTCATTATTTCTCTTAATTCATGAATCAAATAATAATAATAATCGGTTCTATTAAAGAAGTTCAAGCAATCTTTCGTAAAGGCCATTCATGAACACTCAAAAGAAAAGACGCTCAGTGTTCTTAAGATATAGATTTATAGCTCGGAATTTCAACAGCCACGAATGATGTCATATTTCATAACTGTTTTTTCTTGGTTATTCAATATCCTCCTCTTTCAACACAGAATGTTCTAGAAAAGTACGATTGTGGTATTCTTAATAGGATAATATTATTGTCCCGTTCATGACCCAATGAAGCAAAGTAGATAAGTTTACATTATTTTAGCTAGAGTTCGAACCATGACATGGACCGGTTCATCACTCTGGCCGTCTCATCACTATGAGGGTGTTTGGTTATATATATTTTTGTAGCATTCTGGATCAGTGAGAATATAGTTTTTTAAGTGTTAAAACGTGTGTAGTTTTATTATGTCTAAGAGTACAACACACAATTATAATACTATCTTTAATTCATGGGGCTCTCAGTATTTTCATATCCAAGATTTTTCCTCACAAATCTCAACAAAAAGTTCCTCTCATTTATTATAAATTTTTGTCTATTTGGATCAATAGACTTGCGTCAGACTGGATATAAATAAGCATTATAGCATTAAAATTAGTCTATTGAACCAAGGATTTTATCAATGAGGTAGACCAAATATACCTTCCCTCTCGGGAATCGAAATTGCACCCTCAACATTGTGAGTTGAACACGCCTTAACGCACGAGCTATCGAATTCCCACTCATAGAGATATAAAGACATAGAGAGCTAATTGAGTTCTTCAGAGAAATGTGCCATTTTGCCCAATATAAGCAAATCTTTCTATCTCTTTGATCAACTTACGATGACGTAGTAAAAATTACTTTGTTTATATTGGGCACAGGCGACAGCTGAACGATGTTTCTCTGCTATTGAAGGGAATAAGCTCACTAATCTTTATATCTCTAATCACCCCTTAGTATCTTTAATATCTACACATAGTTTGCAAACAAACAAATAAAAATTATGGTACCTAATTTTCTCAGGTACGTATGATTAATACTCCAACATTATATAAAGTATACTATATATAAACAAAAACTAGAACATGGAATTTAACAAAGTTCTATTTATAATAATTATAAAAATAGGGGCAAGAATAAGTTTGCATTTCTTGCAGCTTTTAACGATTGTTATACATTCACCAAAACTTGCCGTGGATGCATTCATCAAAATATTTAGTTTAATTAGCTAATGAAAAAGCAGCTTAGTTAACTTTAGTATATAGCGAGGTATCCAACCCAACAACTGCAGACTAAAATCATAGAATCGTGATTTAATGTCATTCAGACGAAGGCCTTTGAACGTGTAAATTATTATAATGTATCTGAGTATCTGCTAGGAATTTATTTACTGTTTTCAATAAACATACAAATAAAGAAAATGCTCAATCACTAGAGTAAAGAAGACGACCACAGAATGGGGTATCTGTGTCACTATAATATAAATAAAAGATATTTCTTTTGAAATTTTTGAGTTATTTATACAAAGTTTCTTTATTTAGTTGGATTTCAAAAGTGCGAGAATTCCATCCTTCTTCAGTTGCATGACTTCGTATCTATCATATGAGAGAGCATTACAGCTGTTGATGAGATGATTCACGCTCTGATCCTCTCCCTTACAGATGATGTGCCAGGCCCGGCGGGATGCGCGGGCCTGAGGGGGACCAGGCCTGCCCACCGAGTGACGTAGGCCCGCCCACCCACTGAGAGACGTGGGCCCGATTTTTTTATGAATGTGCCAACTGTGCCCCCCCCATAACAACTGTAGGGCCCCTTCGAAAGCCTGGGCCTGCTGCCGGGCCTGTGATGTGCTCTTATGTTCTTCCATTTACTGAGATGTGCGAGGAATGGTTCACGTCCTGTGTAACTTTAGGCACTCACTTGTTGCTTAAGTCGATTAATCAAATAGATCATCACGACATTATTTGAATGGAACCTTACAATATCAACTATTAATATTAATTAAATTAATTAATTTTATGTACTCAATAAAAAATAATATTGATTTAAACGAAGTAAGTAAATGACTAGCTCCTTCTTTCAACGGATCTCAACTGAGATGTATTTAATATAAGGGGAAATATTGATATATATATATATATATATATTATATATATGTTTTTTGAGCGTCCCGGCCCGGCCCGGTGTCCCGGTTTTTAGACACCGGGCCGGGACTTCAATATTTTCTTTCGTTTGTCATTCCTAAAATTTTCTTAGAAATAATTTTTGGGAGATACTTTTCTAAAAAAAACGTCGTCACTTTTTGGAAATTCTTTTCTAAAAAAACGTCGTCGTCACTTTAGAATTTTCCGTCGTAAGGAACAAAAATATATATTAAGTCCCAGCCCGGCCCAGGTCCCGGCGAAAAAAATAAATATATATACACATTTAAGAAACGAGAAAGAAAAGCCTGTCGCCCCATCTGGTGATGTATTTATATAACAAAAGGAGATAGTGACAGAGATGAAGCAGAGAGAAGGAGTGAACCAGCAACAAGTTTATTAATATCTGTCGATAAATGGATCATCCCTTTGTCTATTGAACGCAGAGAAACAAAGAAAACAGTGTTACCTTATGGAAAAATATGGTTATTGGTGAGTTTACAAGAACAACTTGTTTGTTATCCCCCTACCATGGCTTAGCTTCAGGAGCAAGGACTGCAATACATTTGAAAATATAGTCCAATCCAAATGTTGCAAAACCCTTTTTACCTCCGCCGAAGGAGGTATTGTTTTCACTGGCGTTTGTTGGTTTGTTTGTTTGTCAGCAGGATAACTCAAAAAGTACTGAACGGATTCAAATGAAACTTTGTGGAGTTGTTGGAAATGCCAAAAGAAACAAGTGATTAAATTTTGGCATCTCTAAGTGCTTTTTTAATATGCAAAATGAGCAAAATACTACTACTAATAATAATGAAATGGGGTCTCTATTCAGGGAGTAGGAAAGAACAAATGCTTTAAAATATCCATTGACGTAATATTGTTCATTTATCAGCTAAGGACTACGTCACTGGGTGCTTAAACTTCTTTCTCTTCCCGTCTTCCTCTTAATATAATATTAAATAAAATATAACGCTATATTAAGAGCATGATGGAGAAAAGAAAGGAGTTAAACATCCAGTGACGTATTTCTGAATTGACTAATAAATAGTATGACGTCAATGGATATTTTTTAGGATGGCTCTCTCCTCACTCATTATTCACCAAAACACACCTACTTATGTCGACATATATTGGATTGTAATTCTGTTAAGTGATTCATTAGGTGGGGATCGGCGGAGGTTTGCACTCTCTGAGTGTATATATGCCTCTAGTTTAATATTAAATTTCCTTTGATTAAAAGCAATGTGGAAGATTTTTTCATTCCATCTAATATAGTCACTTGAAGAGCTATAATCAAAAGAAATGGAGGTCAATTTAGAAGAAGGAGTAAGAAAAACTGTTTTTCTTATATTCTTCATTAGCGGAACACATATGCACGTAATGTAATTATATTTATCAGATTTGTATAATGAAGAAGAGACACATCAAGTGTGTGAGTGTATTTGAAGATATTCAAAGTGAGATTAGAGTGTCTTAGATTAAAAAGAGAGGGAAAGAAACGGATAAAAAGTGGATTATTAAGTCGAAAAAAAGAAGAAATTAAGGATGTAATTTCTTGCTCTCCTCTCCCTCTCTTCGAGCCAATTAAATTAGATTAAGCAATTGTGACACTTCATATTTAAAAGTGTGATTTCTAAGGTCTTTACTTCCTATTGTAAGAGGGGATACAAAGTAAAAAAAGCGTTATAATTATTTATAAAAATAATACATAAACATTATAGTTTAAAATGAGAATACCTGCCAAAAAGACCTAGCTACAATAAGGACATATCAAAGTGTTAAACAAGTTTCAATATAAATACTAAATAATGTTGTAAAACAAAATAAACTAAAGGCAATATACACTCAGAGAGTGCAAACCTCCGCCGTCACGGGGTCCTTATGAGCCTTCCGAGGCGGATTTTTCACGACTGGGGCGGCGTAGAGGGACGGGGGAGGGTCCCCTCGACGGAAATTCCGAGAGGAAGACGCTCCCGGCACCCGATTTTACAGCATAGCGACATCTATTGGCAGAGTAGGCTAACTTGAAATATTATTAGTATTTAGCTCATTTTGCATCTTAATTCTGCACTCAGAGATGCCAAAACTTATCACTTGTTCCTTTTGACATTTCCCAACAACTCCACCAAGTTTCATCCAAATCCGTTCCGTACTTTTTGAGTTATCCTGCTGACAAACAAACCAACCACCCAAACCAACGCCAGTGATACAATACCTCCTTCGCGGAGGTAAATATCCTCCACAATATATAAAATACACATCTACTGTCTGATATACCGAATTGAATTCCAGTGCTTTGGAGACTATCTGGGATCACAACACACTCTAACAAAGCTTATTATTATATATTCTATCATCTCCTTCTTTAAAACACGAATGTTTTGTAGGCGACGAGTCACATCTATGCAGAGTCTCATTTAATGAAGCCACCAACACCCTTTCAAATACTATATTTAAAATCCTCTCAGTTATTTTA
>CP045902.1:1400107-1421644 GCA_013387185.1 Caligus rogercresseyi
TTACGAGGTATGATCAAAAAGTATCCGACTTTTGGTTTTATTGGTCAACGAACACAGCTATGGGGGCGGGACTTGCTGTGTGGTTGGGAGCATGACTACTGCGCATGCTCATTTTTTTCTACAGCTCCAATACAAGTCAGTCGGCGTCAGGCCATTCATGATTGAACAGGTGCAAGTGAGTGTCGTCGGATTTTATTTTCTTTAAAATGTCAGAAAAAGTCGAACAGCGTTATTGCATAAAATTTTGTTTTAATCTTGGTGATTCGCAAGTGGAAACAATTCGCAAGATTAAAAAAGTGTTTTGGAAATGAAGCGATGGGCACCACACAGATAAAGGAGTGGTACAACCGCTTCAAAGATGGCCGCTTGTCAGTTGAAAGTGAACCACGCTCAGGGAGGCCCTCAACATCGAAAAACGATGCCATCATTGATCAAGTGAGGAACCTGGTGATGCAGAACCGCCGAATCACGATCAGAGAACTTGTAGACGAGGTGAATATTAGTTTTGGTTCCATTCAATCAATTTTTGCTGTTCGACTTTTTCTGACATTTTAAAGAAAATAAAATCCGACGACACTCACTTGCACCTGTTCAATCATGAATGGCCTGACGCCGACTGACTTGTATTGGAGCTGTAGAAAAAATGAGCATGCGCAGTAGTCATGCTCCCACCACACAGCAAGTCCCGCCCCCATAGCTGTGTTCGTTTGACCAATAAAACCAAAAGTCGGATACTTTTTGATCATACCTCGTATATATGTATGCAATATTCAAATTTTATGTAAGTAGTATAATCTCAATTTTTTTCTTATGGAAAATCATTAATGTAAATTTTGTTTGGTACGGTTATTATTGAAAGTCGGTCAAATTCATGTATAGTTAGACTTCGTTGTTCATTACAAATATCTATGGATTTATCATGTGTTTTGGTACTAATTATGATTGATATAGGATTATATTGCTTTGTAGCCCAAAAAGAAATTATAAAACTCGATAATTTTTCCATCAAGTCAATATATATAAACTTGTGACCTCGACGAATTTGATTCTTTGGCATTTGATACTTATTTATTATATATCATTTTTCTCAAAGTAATAGAGCCTGAACATTTTTCCCGTCCATTTTCAAGTATGTGTAAAAATAAAATTGTAAAGATTGCGGTGAGCTCTACCCCGAAACTCTACACACCTTCTTCGACTGTCCGGTTCTAAGTATTGTAAGGAATTTCTTACAATTAAACACAAAACCGCTTCTCCGACCGATCTAAGGGCAACAATGTTGTTCGGAGTCGATACCGACCTAAATATCGAAGCTGACGAAGTCAAATCCATGAATATTACTCTTCGAGGTATAAAAGCGTACATCGCCAGAGCATTAACGGATGGGACTCAATTAGAAACGTCAAGCATCCGAGCAATAATGATAGCTACATCAGCAAGATATTCGACATTCTCAGTCAAGATTCCGAATATATGTGGACAGGAATGGGACTTCGCGGGAAATCTTATGAAATTTTTCCCTTCCAGTTCCGTGCGACATTTGAAAACATTGAACTTTATAATACAACAGTATGTTAAATCACCCCAAGAAACTCTTAAACCTCTTTTTACAAAATATGTTTTTATTATGTTAATAATTGTTGTACTTTTATAGTCCACCCTGATATGAGGGGCTTGTTTTTTTAAATAGGGTCTGCTTTTTAACCATTCAATCTCTTTTTTTTAAGTAAGAGAGTAAATAAATATTTGGAGACTTATTAGAAAGACTGGTTTGTATGTGTGTGTGTATATGTGTGCATATATACATTTATTTAGTTTTTTAAACATTAGTTTGCGGAACCGTTTCCTTGAGTTAATTTTCCCCTAGTACATTTTATTCAAAGAAAAGTTGTTTATCCACCCTTTGTCGCAAATTATATTATAGTGTATCATGTTCTTTTATAATTGAGTTGATAGATCTTTAAGGGGCATTGGATTTTTTAACTACAATGTTAATTTATGTTTTCATAATACAATTTGTCCTTTGAACGTTATAAATAATTTATATATAACTTTGTATATAATTTATGAAATAAATAAAGACCTTGCTTTTGAGGGAAAAAAAAATAAACCTAATTTTTGGCCGCCAGAGATTTACACCAACTAAATTCCTCACCGGATCCAAAAGTTTTGAAGTAAACTTTTTTATATAAATGCTGATTTTTATATAAATACATTTATAATGAAGACATTGAAGGGATCGAATGGCGAAAAAAAATTACAACATAAGTTACTACATATATTTGGGTCCTTTTAGGAGACACTCTCCATTATTTGATTTCGTCAAACTTTCACAAGGTGTTCTCTATGCACTAAGGTAAAATCCTAGGGAGAGCCCAAATCTCAAATCCGAAATATTTGAAATAAGAGTCCCCCTAATATGTATATATATATTTTATCAGAGCTGGATTCGGTTAGAAACATCTACCGCCGGTCGGTATTCGGCATATACCTTCTACTGATGGATATCGGTATTCGTAAATTTATATATATCTACAGTATTGGTGAATTCGGTACGGTATATAAAAAGTGAGATAAATTTATATGTATATATATGTATGTATAATATAGCTATATATAAAGACGTGAAAACCTGATCCCTCCCCTTCTAATTAACTCTTTAAACAAAGTTTAATACAATAGCGTGTAGCATATGCTAAATCTTCTTCATTATCTCTTCCTTTACGGAGGAGAAAGCCTCCTCATACGTCGTGTTTACGTATTCTTTTATTTTAAAATATCAAGGCACCCACACACCAAAAAAAAAAAAAAAAGTCTTTATGAAAAAGGTCTCTTTTTCGTATAATTGTACCATTAAAAATTCAAACAGAGGAAAGGAAATGTACACACACATATATAATAATATTGGATAGGAGTACAGCAGTAGAAGAGGTAGTAGTAGTCAGCTGCACCTAAGGAGAATAATTAAATTAAAAAACTTGAATAATTAGTTCCTTTTTTTCTGTGTATATTCCCTGTACAATCCCCCCTCCTTGTTGTATCTCCCTCTCTTTGTTCTCTCCCTGTCCCTTTCTTCCTGTGATATATGGACATTTAACTATGAAGAAGTGAGGGGGGGAGGGATATAAATCTTTGTTAAATTTACTGTACAAAGTACTGTGTATATAAATAAATTTAGATTAGAGGGAATCATAGGCAGCTAATTCTTTTTATGCCTTTCATACAAGAGCATATTTCAGCCATTCGTAGGAATTAAACATATTTTTACCGCCCAAACAGCTCATATATTGATATATCCACTTTGATACATCATGATACATATTAACTCTTAGCTCTATAGCCTTTCAAACTTATTTTGTTGATTCATCATTAGACTTATTCTGATTCCTGCCGTATATATTATCTCCTGATAAAGCCTTTTTTAAAGAAACTATACATATTTCTTCATAGGCTTATAACCACGCCTTTAACCATGCAAGGCATCTTTTATGTTTCATTGTTTATAATATATGATATTTAAGAAGAGACAGTCATGGACTTACACTAAACAAGCACACATCCTGAGTTCTCATTTTGAAAGTCCTTTAAGCTTTTGTTCTTCAGGTTCCTAGAGACTTCCTAGGACTGACTCCTCTGCACCTCGGACTCCTGGACAAAAGGTGGAACGAGCGATTAAAATTCTATGGGCTGACCTACTGTGGTCAATTTGGCGAGAACATGGAAGCTTAGGCAGAGCTAATGCAGGAAGCTACCCTTTTGGAAGCAGGCGAGTGGCAACTACGCATGCAAGGTGTAAAAGACATTTTTTAAATTAAATCATGACAAAATCAGGGCGGTTCGAAAGATTACTATCTTATTTTATTTCTAATGGATTTTTTTCTATTTTATATAACTTTATTTAAGTTATTATCAAATACTTTTAGTAGTTTGAAGTTAGTTGTCAAATCGCCACCAATTTATATCATCAAGCCACACTCTCCATATCGAGCTTATCTATTTTTGCTCGCTTTTTCGATTTGAAATAACAAGGTTTAGCGCTTAAATATGGCAACCCTGGCTAACTTTACGCTCTATTGCACTTCTATGTATACTTCTGCCTGATCTTTATAGTATATCCTTTGTTCAACCCCTGATAACACGGATTTTTTTTATCATTGCCCTTTAAAATATATCAAAAAGGTCCTGTATAAGATATATTATGAGGTTTCCCAAAACATCTTCACATGTTAGAATGATAACAAAATAATGGGTCAACATCTCCCTGCTATAAAGCAATAGGATTCTTAGAGTTTAACTACACTATAAGTTATGTTATAAAGGTATTTTGACATTATTTTATTCTTAACGAAGCCATAATTTTATATTAACTATTAAGTATATATTTTAATATAAGCCATTGGATAATGAAGAAAAGTGATTTCTATAAATTATTGAATAACATTTCAAGCTGTAACAGATAAGCAAATTTTACTCTTGGTATCTCTAATATATCAACTAGTTTTCATATGAAAGAATGTTCTACTTATGGTGAAATATCATTTCAAAACCCGGTATACTAATTATAGTAACTGGATTATTTTTTAGTGGGATGCTTTGAAGACGACTAAATCGTCAAAGGCCGCACTTCCTAGGGGTTTAATCGAAAATTTACAAAAACTTTAAAATATTTTACTACAATAACAAAACAAGATTTGTCATATCTTGTACAATAAGGGTGTTGCTTCATTTTAAGAAGACATCAAACTATTCTTGAAACCAAATCACCGACATATATATATATATATATATATATATATATAGATACTATAGACTGAATAAAAGAAGGGAATATCAATGTCTGAGTTGGCAGCTGTTGTGAGCCATCTTGTATCCCCTTTTACATTCAATAAAAACAAAGAGGTGAAGGAAGAAAGTATTATTACTATTATTATTCTTGAACAGTCAAAGTCTAAATATCAAGTTTTAATGAATAGAAAAGGATTAAAGACAAAAGTGATACCCAGTGAAGTCATTTCTAAGGATTATTATATAACCAGTGACGTCCTTTCTAAGGATTATTATTTTAGAAACATAGCATAGGGTGATGACATATCTGGGAGTTCCTGTTATCAATCCCCAAGAACTAACTTAATTCACCAAATATTGCAGTCATTTTTGTCATTAAATAGCTTTTTAAATTGGGCTGGTTTTGTCTTCTTCTCTGTATTGGGTTATCATATAGGTCCTAACCTTAGATCCTATCCCTTACTTTGGGACGATACCCTCTAGTGTATGTATCTAAAGAAACTTGGGTTTAACATAAGAAAAAGAAAAAAAAAGAAACTGAATAATGATAAGGAAACCTATTTTTGTTAATCTTCCAACCAGTTAAAGATAAGGGGCTTTTCATTTTTCTTCCTTATTTTTCTTTTTGCCTTCTTAATCTAGTTTTTTTGTCGTTCTTAGAAGCCTGAATAAGAAGAAGAAAAAAAGAAAAAAGAAGACTATCTTTCTTAAGAGGACAACTAATTTATTCTTTTATCTCTTTATTTCCATGTACAGCGTGTGACTATTCCCGCTTTTTCATTTAAATTCCAAGGGAGCCCTGAGCTGTTTTTGGACTTTTGATTTATTGCAGTCTATTTTTGGATATATGGGGGGATTGAGCCGTTCAAATACAGGAAAACCTGTGTTAGCGGCCACCTCTGGTACGCAGTAATCCAGATATAGAAGAAAAAATAACTATCATCATCTTCTATGATAAGCGACCCTTTATTTTTAACTCTTATGGGATCTCTTGAGTGACCATTCGACTATAAGCAATAATTATTCTAGGCCCACTAGGCATGCTAAAGCCTTACAACAATATATTTGCTTTTTCAAGTCCCAATGCTAGGGGTACAAAATAAATTCTTAAGATCTCATGAAAGAATCTAAAAAAGTTTTGAAATGAGCTAGAAATAAAATGAAATAGTCAAAATATTTTATGTTATAATAAAAAACAATATAATAAAGTACAAAATATTATTACCATCAAAAAAAATATAAAAACACTCAAATAAAGTTATGATCAGTTATGTAATAATCTTAAAAATTGTCTTAAAATACCAGAAAACTATTTAAGATTCGAAAGCACTGTCCTGAAATGCCAATATTTTTTTGTTATTTTATTAAAAGAGCTAAAAATGACAACCTATTTTAAAAAATTATCAACACAATCATATTTTTTAAGTGTAATGAGATATAACATAGTATTATTATTATTTTCTAATATAGGGATTTTCTTGAACGTGATCACTTGAAGGAAAAGGAGCGTGGATATTAAAAAAAACAATCTCCTGACCCCCCCCCCAAAGTACTATAAGAGCCTGCCATATCTGATTAAATGTTAATTAATATTTAACGTATATATATATCCTATATATTATATATAATATATACTTTTGCTGCAATATAAATCTAAGAAATTTTTGTCTTGAAATAATTATTTATTTCATCTATTTAAATGCGCATTAAAGGGGAAAAAGAACAGCCTTCTGAAATTAATACATGTGAAGGATTAGGAGAAGAATTGTTCTTGCCAAAAAGTGGGGAGGCCTAGGAATGATATGCTTCAAGAAACTATTGGAAATCCATACTTTCGGCTGGTTCAGGAGAATTTTGGATATAAATACATTGTGGGGCAAAATTATGATTGCGAAAATGAAGTTGTGTGGGGTCTCGTATGGGGATGTGGAAGGATGTGGACGGGAAAAGTTTTAGATATTTCCGAAACAGTAGGTCATTTCTGGGGAAAAAATAAAAAAAATAACCTTGAGCTGTCGAAACAGGCCCTAGAAGAAATGGGTTGACAAGAACCGGTTAGGGATAACCTAGACTTTTATTTTTAGCCAATACCTCGGTCAAAAAGAAATAGCCTTCTTGGGCGAGATTTTTTACAAAAGCCAACTATTCAATGCCAGTGAAGTTTGGAGAGAGAAGGGATTAGAAGGAACGTCAATTTAAAAGACGACAGTTGGCCCGAGGGACTCCTTTTTTAATACATCAGTCGGGTACAAAATACAAGGCTTAGGACCTTTTCAGTGAAGGAGGGGGAAAAACATTTTTGAATCAAATGGAGGGTAAAAGTGAGAGATTAGGGTTAAGTTTTACAGCGAAAGAGTATAAAAGCACTACAGAACGGCAGTTTTACTTTTTCTACTTATTGGACAAAATATAGGGTGGTGTCCAATACACTGAGCTCGGAAGCATATATGGGAGAACGCAAGAGGAAAGGGTTTTATTTCTGTAAGACCGAGATTGAAACGGGAAGGCATTTTTATTGGATTGTTTTACATTGAAAAAAGTATGGGATCTAGTCATTCAAAAAATTATACAAGTTTTGGTCATATTTTAAGAATTGATAGCATTGTTTTATATACTACAAAGGTCCTGATCAAACCAAAATAAATTTTATTGTCGCAAAAATTCAAAATCTTTTACAAACTTAGAAGCACTAAAACCCCCTATCAAATAATGTTTTTAATTTTGTGAATAAATTATTGATGAACTCTAGTTTAGTTGTTAAAATGTCACAATTTATTTCATGTACCTCAGATTGGATGTAACGTATATCAATTAGTTTAATATAAATGTTGTAGGTGTACAAAAAAAAATGAATAAATATGGGTAGTCCGTATATAAAAAATAATATATTAAATATTATATATCTATATATAGATATATATAATATATATATGATATATAGATATGTATTATATATATATGATATATATTTTTTTTTTTTTTTTTTTTTTTTTTTTTTTGCTGATATAAATCTAAGAAAATTTTGTATTGAAATAATTATTATTCATCTAAATTGAATGCGCATAAAGGGGGAAACCATTATAAAACATTTAAACATAAAGTGTAGGTGTGGATGGTATGATCAAGGAGTATAAACAAACAAACCAGCAGCATTTGAACCAATCAGATATACTATGATACAAACATTTTAATAAAATATAGAGCTACTTCCTTAAGTCAGCCAAGCTTATGATCTAAGACACTTGTGTTTTTAAGGATGATATGCGATTAGTGGATTTTTTCATGGCGAAAAATTAATTTATTCTGTACTGCAAAATAGATACAGTGTAAAATAAATATATACTCCAAAAAATTGACAGGAATACAAAAAAAATTCAATCAATAGGACAGTTATGTAAAAAATCCATTATCATACTAATAAGAAAAAATTCCGTTGTTTGTTCGTTCGTTCGTTCGTTTCCCTGTATCTCCCCAACGGTCCATTAGATCTTGACAAAATTTCTTTGAACAGTTTGAGGACTGATGGAGTGTTTTAGTGGGGTGTCAACTTGTGGAAAATTCGTCATCGACATGTTTATTTTATTCGCCAAAACGTTTTTTTTTTGGCGATTTTTAAAATTGACAAGTAAACATTTTCCTAATTTTCTGTGGACGGTTCTGAGATAATAAGGACGTGTTTTTTGTTTTAATGGGGTTTTAATGGAAAATTCGCTTTCCATAGGATTACTTAAAATAAGTTTTTTCTATCCTGTCTTTCCCCCCAAATTTAAGTTTTGTGGAAATAAACAATTATTTATACGCTAATCAAATTTTGATAGTGCCTAGAGATGGAGAGTGATCAATTACTCTGAACTTTTCTTGATAAATAGTGAAGTCTTACTCTCTCTTAAGTTTTTGCTGTTTTCCCCATCAACGGAGATCAAACAAGTACTCTGATATTCAGCGCTACCAACATATATTCGGCACTCTAGTTCCCTATGAAATGACTGAAAAAAATAACTTCTTTTTATTATATTTTAAATATCCAGCTTAAGAATGCAAAACGGGAAAAATGGCAATGAAGACCCATGGTAACTTTTTTTTAAACTGATTTTAATATAAAAAGTCACATGCGATGACATCACTGAATATTCGTGTGATTTCTTCTTTTTACGATGTATAAATACCGGCCTTAAAGAATATAAAACACAAAAATGGCATTGAAGACCCAATGACAACTATTTCAAGAACTTATTTAAATATTAAAAATCGTATGCTTTGACATCACTAAAATTATTCATGTGATTTTTTTTCATTCCAGACTATTGTCAAGTTGGAAAATCCCAGGCAGCGCCGGGTAACATTCGCTAGTAGTTAATAAAATTACTCTCCAAATGAAAATACATGTATACTAAATACTACGATTGATAATTTGTATTCAATAGAAAATGGCATGCATCTTAAAGCTCTCTTGATAGCATCCAATATAATTTTTAACTTTTGGAGGATATTTTATACAAGAAAATAGGCTAAGTCTCTCTTCCTAGAGAGACTGAAAAAATAACTTCTTTTTATGATATTTAAATATCCAGCCTTAAGGAATACAAAACGGAAAAAATGGCAATGAAGACCCAATGGTAACTTTTTTTAACTGATTTTAATATGAAAAGTCACATGCGATGACATCACTGAAATTATTCGTGTGATTTCTTCTTTTTACGATGTTTAAATACCCGGCCTTAAGGAATACAAAACACAAAAAATGGCATGAAGACCCAATGACAACTTTTTAAAGAACTTATTTAATATTAAAAATCGTATGCTTTGACATCACTAAATTATTCATGTGATTTTTTTTCCATTCCAGACTATTGTCAAGTTGGAAAATCCCAGGCAGCGCCGGGTAACATTCGCTAGTAGTTTATGAAATGACTCTCCAAATAAAAATACATGTATACTAAATACTACGATTGATAATTTGTATTCAATAGAAAATGGCATGCATTCTTAAAGCTCTCTTGATATCATCCAATATAATTTTTAACTTTTTGGAGGATATTTTATACAAGAAAAACGGCTAAGTCTTTCTTCCTAGAGAGAGGGAACAATTATTTTGACTTCTCTGTTGATTTTTCAATATTTTCTCAATATATGCTTTACTAAAAATAAATATAGTCTGATATACAATTGGGTCCATAAAAATGATGAAATCATAATATATAATCATATATAAAAATCCAGAATATATATATATATATATATTCTGGATTTTTGAATATCAATTATAGCTAGTGCTGAGCAAAAAATATGCAAAAAAAAATCTGGAACCAAAAAACTTTTTTATGATTCGAATATTTAGCATTTTAGTTTATTCGCATATTTTCCTATTTTTACATTTTTCACCCACATTTAGCTCGTTTTCAGCCTCAATGATTCAAAATATAAGGAAGAATTGGACAGTCAATCCGTGTACATTTAATGTTCGTAACGAGTGCAGGCGCTCCTTTCATAATTACGTACCACGTGTGTCCTCTTTACATAATACCAGTTCTGCGAAGTTGGTCTTGATAGCGGCCAGTTGGGCGAGTAGTTATTCCATGTTGAGGAGCTCCTTGGCCTTAATGATATCAATGCTGTCGTCACTGAGGTCGCCCACAAATTATTTTATGCCGTTGAAGTAGGTGCTGTAGTAAAAGGCAGCCTCCAGCCCTACTTAGTAAGCAAAAGCTCTAGTAAAGGTGGGAGCCAGGCCTGAGGCTGCCAGATCTTTTTTCCTTCTTGGATACACCACAAATACATTTTGATACATCTCACCGATATAAAACCTATAATTTAAAGTCGAAAAAAACCCGGTGAAATTGACTTCACCGTTTTTCTAGTGTTAATGTCGACGCTCTCAAATCAGTAATTTTGACCTCAAAGGCTGAGTGGCGGGCAGCAGAATATATGATGTCTTATGTCACTCCTTTTTTATAGTCATTTTTTCCCTTGCAGCCAATCAAGTTTGAGAAAAAAGTTGTATCCTTAAGGGCCCATGTCGTGCACGCCATTTTACTGTGAATATGAAGACTTACATAGTCATGGGTAATGCAAGCTGTAAATACAAAATGATAGATACTTATAAGTTTTTGTATGTTATGTGTACACAAAGTGTATATGAAACAAATACTTTTTACAGATGTTTATCATGTTTTAAGGAGAATATGAATGCCAGTGGATTCAACTTATCTACATACGTATCTCTTCAGGCGATCATTCTCCTTTTCCATTCATTTACCCATTTAATAATACCAGGAAAAACGACGTTTAATTACATTGAGGGGTTTCATATCGTTGTTGTTAATTAGAGGTTCATGAGATGCTTTCTTTCTCCCTCTTTCAAGATATTATGTTTTCTCTCTGGTTATATGTGAGTATGTATAGGAATAGAGAAAAGATTTTCCAAGAAAATTCATCAGTAAACATGATTTTTCCATTTTGTTGCACTGTTTTTTTCTCTTTTTTTATGTCCCATAATCACAGTAATGATCTATTTATAGACAGATACAGGATGGGCCGCTTAAAACGACACATTTTTTCAAAACCGATCACAAATATGTGTTTTAGTCGGATAAATAAATACAAAATTTGGGAGGTTGCGTTCACTGATATCCATTCTTTCCATAAAAGAGGTTATGTAAGCAAAATAAGCTTGATAATTGCGTCATCATGGCAAATAGGGAGGAAAACAGAGTTGTCATTCTTGCACTTTCCGCGCGGGGCAAAAGTACATCGGAAATAAGATAAAATTTAGGTGTTTAAAGTCTTCCCCTGGGCAAGAGCAACATATCATGGTGGCTTTAACATGATGGTGAAAGTTGACACACATTGATTTTACCCAGCAATTCTTAAAAAAATAAACATCCGGATTTTTTCCTAAGGAGGCATGCACCGATGGACTATGTCATATTTGGGCGTTAAAAGGCATTCATTTTAAATCCAAAACGGCATTCCTTTAAGATGGCCATCATGAATACCTGAACCAATTTGAATCAAACCTTCATTGCCAACAGCTGACGGACGCTTAGGTCAAAAATGGAGAGTATGTTGAACATGGTGGAGGATGGATTGAATATTAAATATATATCTGTTTTTTGTCTTAAAACATTACTATTTTTAAATTGAACACTCTCTCAAATTATGAACCTTGACATTATTAACATTGCAAGTCTCGTTTAGGCGACCCATCCTGTATATATATATATATATATATATATATATATATATATATATATATATAATATATATATATTTTATATATATGGGCAATTGTTTTATTAGATTAATAATTGTAGATGGATTAGAAGAAGTTTATTCAAAGGATTCGACAATCCATACATGGATCCATATATCTGAATTGCTGTTCACTCTTCAACAGCCGAGGTAGAACAAGTGATCTCAATAGACCTAATTCTATGGGCTGCACTTTTGCGGTCAGCATGGCAAGAGCATAGAATTCGTCTCCGTAGCTGAGATGGCGAGCGGCAACAAGTTTTGCACGGCGTTCAAGACATCTTTAATTTTTAATAAATCATATCATGTCGTTAGGTTATTTTTTTTTTTGCCTATATGGTTCGATAGAATGCATTTGATAGGATATAAATAAGCATTATAGCATTAAAATTAGTCTATCGAACCTAGGATCAATGAGGTAGACCAAAAATGACCATCCCCTCTCGGTAATATTCGAACCTGCGCCCCCAACATTGAGAGCCGAACACAATTTATTTTTCTATTTTGTTTCTGTTTTATATTTTTGGATATATTTTAATCAATTTTAAATTATATTTTTAGTAACTATGAAGCTCGTGTCAATTTGACACCAAATATATATTTCATCATACAAACATACCACCGCTTTTTTGATATTCCCTTTCCTCTTCTTTTAACAAGTCACGTTTCAAAGAGCATGGTTTTTCTAAATTTATCTTCCTGAAACTACTCAATTTTATTCTACATTTATTTCTTAAGCTAGTGTCTGTATTTAAGTATTTCAATTGTGTATTTTAAACTCTATTATTTTTCCATGTTCTTGCATTCCAGATACTCTAGCAAAAATATACAATCACAGACTTTCCCTAAGGGAGATCCTTGTGTTTTTCATACACTTTAAAGGGCAATGCAAAATAAGAAAAAATAAAAATATTATAGTGTATTTTTTTGTTGTTATTCTAAGACATCACCAGGCGGATATCCAAAGCACGTCCTTTAATTTCAAGTCCTTCATTACGTAGTCGACAAAGTTATTTGTTTATTGACTTTTAAAAGCCTAGTATATTTTTTTTTGGGGGGGGGGAGGAGGGGGAATTATTCTTCATATTTGAAGCTATTTGATTAAACAATAACCTATAAAATGGTGTATATGTAAGCAGAAAGAAAAGTTACGCTTCATTTGTTACACTGTTCATCGAAGATATTTAAAGAATGAAATTGAATCAAAACTATACTATAATGGATGTTTGCTTAATCCATGTTTACTATAAGTATTTCAAAATGAGACGAACGAATCAAGACGTTAAGGCTCCAATAAAAATAAATAATACATTTTCAAGGAGCAAATGGAGATTTCTTGAGTCGTCTCTATAATTGAAAACCCTTAAAAATTATTCTTGCACACTAAATAAATTATAACTATCTAACGAATGAAAGACATGTCATGTCTTTGACATCTGATTTTATGTTATCATGAATAAATAATTATTTATTTATGATGAAGAGAGAGGTATATAGGAATTATAGTATGTTGTTTTGATGCAATATAATATTATATATATATGTATAAATAAATATAATGTTATTTTTATTATTATGTTAGTTAAGAATTTATTGCTGTCTTACCATAGTACCTACAAATATTACAATTATACATTGATAAAAGCAAATACATACAGCAAAAGAACACGACCCCACAAATTATATATTAATATATTTTTATTTATTTACATATATATATATATATATCAGGAATCGATCGGGTACCCGGCCCGGCCTGTTGTCTCAAAACCACTTTTTATTTATTCAAAGTTCAGATAAAATACATAGATAAAGTTATAAATATAAATTCTGCCTATTTTTTATAATTGTATTTTATGTATTTAACGTAATACAATTTAAAAAAAGACCATAAAAAATACATTTAAAAATCAATTTTAGCGCATAGTAAAAACTATATAAATATATATAGTTTAAAATTTTAATACCGATGTTTAACAAACATAAATTACATAAAGAACAAACAAAAAGTAAATGCTTTAAATGTTTAATTGCACAATACTTAACTCATGCAACCAGCAGAGACAAATGGAGAACCATTAGCATGATTATTTAATATCCATAGTTTTTCAAATGCATATTAATCATAACATGTAAAGCTCACTGACACAAATGGAGAAGCCATTTAAATGATTACAACATTTTTTTATCTGCGTTTATTGAAAGACTTAACTGCTTACTTTGTGGTACTTTAACAAACAAGTAATCAAAATAATATTATACCCAACAAATTACACTAAGGAATTTTTTTTTCATACCTTCGTACAACATTTATTCTTGAATGTTACCAAACATCAAAAAAAACTTATTCATTACACGTACAAACATAAAATTTTACACAACTAATATTAAACAAAACAAAATCAACATCATCAACAATTCTATATACATATTAAAAACATTTTTAGATAGGGGGATTTTGTGCTTCTTAATTTATAAAGTAAAATCTGTATTTTAGTTACAATAAAATTTATTTCCGTGCTATCAGGGCCATTGTAAATAAAACAAATTCCTTTCGTGGTTAAAACATGGCCAAACTTCATATAAATTTTTTTAACAACCATATCTCATATTTTTTTACTGATTCACGCACCCACATTTTAAATTTTAGAAGTTAAGTCCAAATTATTTGACCAATCCATGGGTTATGGGTTCCAATGGGATCATCACAATACCCTAACTTTCGGAAATACATTTGGTAAATATAAATCTGACCGACTTTGTTATTTTCTCCTAAAGAATTTTGAAAAGCACTTTTTAGTAGATTGGTTGCATATATTGGAATTGGATAATAAGTGGAATAATACCTATATAATTATATTATATATATAATTATATATATATATATTTATATATATATATATAATATATATAAATATTAGTAATTTTTTTCTTCTTCTGTATATTGTACAAAAACTATTTATTTAACTCTTTACATATTTTACATGAAATGTACAATCATAGTTCGGGTCAATATAGGGATAATATGGAGTATTTGATAATATCATGATTAATTAATTAAATCAAACACATCAGATGTAACATAAAAAGGAGGTCATTAAAATTAAACAACTAAAAACCTATTAAAATGAGTGTCAATTTTTTTTTTGGTAAACCAATCTTGTTGCTCCGAAATTTGCACAAGGGATTCAAAGCTTTTGTAGTTATAAAATCCATATCCTCCTGAAAAGGGCCGATGGATAAATAGGAAAAGTGGCTTCACCCTAAAATAGTATTAAGATTGGAATAAACTCTTAATGAAATTTTGTCACATAATAATCTAATGGCTTTAAAATTCAGCACACGAATGGCTCACAGTTTCTTTTTATAGCTTCTAAAAGAAGCAAAGCCTTTATTCCAGTGTGTGCCTATGAATATTGCTAGCAGTGAGGAGACAATTCTTTACGAAAACCAATATAAGCTTTTATCGAAAATTTATTTTAGGGACTTTTAATAATTTGGTTGATGGATTTTTTACCTTATCACGGGTTTCCTCTCAATGTGCCTTTGTGAAAATATGGCAAGAAGTAAGAGTACTATTTTTTATCCCACAATTTAACTCTAACCCCAAAAGAATTCGTGTATTTTTTTATTTACTAAATCTTTTAAGTTCTCTAATAATATAATATTCTAACAGTAAATCGACTAAAACACAGATATGCAATCAATATAGGTATGTAACCAATGGGGACATAAGTAGGCTTCTTTATACACAAATATGCATAAACATGCATATCAACTGGAATTTATACAAACTGACATAGGATTATTTTTCTTACCAGCATTAAAATTAAACATAAGAAATACAGAACATGATGAACACGATGATAAGATAGGGAAACTGGTACAAAATATGTTTAAAAATAAAAATCGTCAATCATTAAGATCCCCAGTTACTGGGGTATAGGATCCCGGCGCTCCAATTGTTTTCTTGAGGTGGAGGTTTTTCTTTTTATTTGTTGTCTTGGTCCACTTGAAGGAGAGAGGGCCTGTTTGTTTTGAAATTTTCCCTGTGGATGGAGCGCAGAATGTCTAAATTTCTTCGGACGAGGTCTCGCAGACCCATAGGAAGTTCACCTCCGCACGTTCTTGAAGCATAGAGGGTCCTTTGTACATTGGATATTATATGCTCGATCTTGAAAGCCTCCTCGTAAGTTGGAGATGTTGATACAAGCCACTCAGTAGAAGTTAATGATACTCCAAGTTCTTCTAACATTATCTCTTCCACAGCTTTAATGACTGGGACCACTTTAAGGCAGTGATATAAGAAGTTGAAAGACGTCTCCTCGACCTCTCCACACCAATGACATACCCGCTTCTTTGGATCCACATGGGACTTGCTCATAAATAGAGAAGACGTGGCTAAGCGGTATCGAAACCATTTTTGATGGGAGTCCGTAAAGGGTTTTTTCATAACAATTTCCGGACACAGCGGGGGGAAATCTACCTCATTATGCAGTAACCTCAATCGTCTCTCGATGCCATGGAAGGTCCAGAGCATGCAGTAGACCTTCGAATAGAACGAATGTTCAATGCCGTAAGGGCTATGTAGAAGGGGATAGGTGGCCCAAGAGATATATTTCCCGCAGAGGTAAGCGAACTAAGTTTTGGTAATCGTAAACTTAGTATATAATTTTTATCTGTATTTTTCTTTGAAAGAATTCCCCAACGGATGTGAGGTTACCCTCTTTAAAGAACTCCTTTAAGCAGAGGAAGGACCCTGTGCAATCTTGAGGCCCAGGATTTGGCCATTCTCTTCCAGTGAGATCTGCAGGACTTTAAAGATCTTAGAAGTTCCAGTGGGCCCATGTTAATTCTCTTTAGGTAATGATGTCCGGTAGTTTTTAAAAACTTACTTTTTATTTTAATTGCCCAATAGTCTTCGCTGCTAAATAATCTCTGCAACCAGGAGAAGTTCAGAGATTTCCACATGGACTCAATTTCAAGCAATCCCAAGCTCCATTGAGAGATGCAAGAGTTCATTCTAATTTTAGAAATGTACGGGTTAGAGTTGCCCCAAACAAGGGAAGCCCTTAGCTCATAAATTTTAATGCACAAAGTTTCCGAGAAAGGTAGATACCTCGGTAAGATGAAAATTTTGGGGAAGACATTAATGTTCCATGCTATTAGTCTTTCGTAGCGGGAGAGGGGAGTGCTTCTATAAAATGATATCGTTCGTTTTAATATATCAATGACTTTATTCTTATTTTTTCTCTTCAGCTTCGTCCGTAGAACTTGCTACAGTGATGCCAAGGACACTGGTCGTTTTTACAAAGACGAAATCCCCATAATCCGTCTCATCTATATCCTCAAAGTTTGTCAAGAACTGAGTTTTATTAATATTGATTGCAAGACCAGAAGACAGTTCAAATTCCTTGAGGATTTCCCAAGCTCCTTTGATGGACTCCTTCAGAGTTGTGGACGTCCCGGAAAGCAAAAGTGGGAGATCATCTGCGTACATGATGCTTTTGAACTTTTTATCCCCTATATTTAATCCTCTTACAGATTTATCTTCAGAGAGTCTTTCCAGCAGCCCGTTCACCGCCAGAATGAAGAGAGAAGGTGACAGCGAATCACCCTGTCTTGCACCTTTGCAAATATAGATAGCTCTTTGTCTACCAGGAAGGCCCAACTTTGAGGAAGAGGTCCGTAATATTGCTGACACCATGCCCACCAGGCCCGCCCACCGAGTGACGTAGGCCCGCCCACCAACTGAGTGACGTGGGCCCGATTTTTTTATGAATGTGCCAAATGTGCCCCCATAACAACTGTAGGGCCTCCCAAAAGCCTGGGCCTGCTGCCAGGTCTGATGCCCACAAAGCCATCCAAAAAGCCATACCCAAATAGCTGTTCAAAAATGAACTTGTGCGACAGGTTATCGAAGGCTTTTTCGAAGTCTACCATTACCGCGGCATAATTATCTCCCATGTCTTCACAATCACTTATTGCATCTTGGATAGATCTCGCACAGTCCTCGATGTGGCGTCCTGGCATAAATCCCTTTTGAAACGGCGAAATCAGTTGGGGGAGAACTCTGAGCAACCTTTTATTTAATATTCCCGTGAGTATCTTGAAGAATGCATTTAGCAGAGAAATTGGGCGGTAATCTTTAATATCATCTCCTTTTTCCCTTTTTAGGACTAAGGTTATTATAACCGAGCTCATAAATTCTGGGACGAAGCCTCATTTGAAAATGTCTCGGAAAACTTCTTCTAAAATTGGAGCAAGAGGGACTGCAAATGTCTGATAGAATTCATGAGGGAGACCGGACGGCCCGGGTGTTTTAATTTTTTATTGTAATTCGTATATTATTCATTGTAAATAAATTATATCGTTTCAAAATTACAATATATTATCTATAAATTTAATTTTTTCAGAACCTACGAGAAAACCTTAAACCGTTTGTTGAGAGCGTTGTTTAGAATATGATTTTTTATTGATTTTCTTGTATATTTAATTCAATGTAAATATGATTTAAGTCAACTAATACTATGTTTCATAGGTTCAAAACAAAAGATGGAGTTGAACTATATATGTTTTTTTTTTCGCAGTTCAGTAAATACATATACATATGATTATATAAAAATCGATGATAAAACATAGTAAAACTATATAATAAGGATTTTAGGTTAAAATTTTAGCATCGATGCTGAACAAACCAATTAAATACAATTAAAAGATCGTATGATTACAAAAAAGTGCAAACAGTTAGGGGCGATTATTAAAATATTTTAAAAGTCTTTTGTATATTACTTTAAGAGAGTGTGATATTCCGGGATAATATTTAATTACAGTTGCCGCTAATGTCTATGAAGAGGGATTTGTAAGTCCAAAGCTGCGTAGCGAGCTGCGGCAGATATTAGAATTGGCCTTAATTCCGATGGAATAATTGGACTATCTGTGGGCAATCTGCGGGCAATTAATCCTTTCGCCTCGAGGAGGGCACAATTTATGGCTTTCGCCCCTTGCGGAGAGATTCTGTTTTCCAAGGCCAAAGAGTAATGTGGCTATGTTTTATCATGAAATATAGATAGAGATGTGACATCTCTACTTATTTCATTATAAAAATAGACACTATATTCTCCATGGGAGCAAAATCTTATGATCAATATTAGTATATCAGTGGGAACGCTCATGATACATCGTTATCTCAAAACGTACTCAACCTTTCTATCTGAGCCATCATGTTCACTAATATCACTCTTTTCAAGTACCATTTATTGCAATACATTAGCTGATTTCGTCATACAAGGAAAATGCTGCATACAATTAAGCCAAATCGGCTATGCATCCAATGCTTTCACTAAGGGACATGACCTAATAAAAAACGTGGTCAATCATGAAGGAACCCTCAAGTAATTGAAAACAAATAAAAAAATATGTTATGTACTTTTAACCACTGAGAGACCTGTTAGATGTTCTTAATAAAACATGGACCTTTTTTAAAAAACCGTCCTAGGTACAATTGGGTATGATTCCTTCTTTAACAAATAGGTTTTTCTAAAGAAATCATATATGAGCTCCTGATAAAGCCTTTTTAGTCCGGATTTCTATTTTAGACACATTATTATTCTATTATTGTCTCAGCATTACAAAATATTTAAATAGGTTTGGGTCTTTTATAGGTAATCTAATTTTAAACTATAATGTGTATTTATGTACCATGTACACAATTTTAACTATATTTTATTTATTATTGTATATTTTAAAGTACAGTTTATAATAAAGACCTTTAAAAAAAAGTTAGTAAATGATTGCTATATTACATTTAATAGCACATATTAATCAAATGATACATCATCAATATAAAACCTTTACTTTGTAGTCAAAACTATTTAAAACTTATAAATTAGAGCGATTTATAAACTAAAAACATATTGTACATAGGTTTTCCTATACTTGATATTAAGTTTACGGACGGTAATACAAGCGTGATATCGTCATAATTAAATATGCTTGTAATTCCGATCCAAGACACATGATAACTTTTGTCGTTAGGTTGAATGGAGTTACAAGACTTCTGAATCAGTTTTTCAAAAAAGTTTAAAGGTGTATACTGTATACCGTATACATACATATATACATATAATATTACAAAGACATAATATAATGTACAATAAATGCATAGATAAAGATGCGACCACACAAAGGATATATGCGCTACAACAGTAAATGTTAGTTCTAGTTTATAGTATAGTTTTCTTAATTTTTTTTAATTTTTTGTATATTTCATAATTTTAAAATACGAAGTACTTCATCTTCTTCTTGCGATGAATCATGCCTGTCATACGATAGTGCTGGACATCTGTTGATAAGATGATCTGCACTCTGAGTCTCTCTGCGAGACGTTACACATTTCCATCAGTTGACTTTTTCATTTGCTTAAGTGAGCGAGGAAAAATTCCATGGCCGGTGTAATTTTGAACTATAAGTTTGAGGTTTTCTCGTTCATATTTGACAATCTTTTGTTGAGGCGTTTTACTAACATTAGATGAGTAGTTTCATTTGGATGTTCTATGCATGCCCTTGGTGTGTATCAGGTTTACTGTGCACAGTGTAGCCATTGAGGTTAAGACATATATTTTTTTAAATTATAAATTAACTAAATAACTTAATGAGTTATTAATTTAGTTTTAAAAATAATAGTTTTTTTGGTCAGTTTGCAACAACTTTTTTTCTCTGTCCATTGATTTATCATTAGAGAAAGGATGCATTTATCGGGAACCATATATATTCAAACTAAATAAACATGCATTTTTTCCGGAAATATATTTGAAGTTGCTTTATTTAATAGATATTAATTGGCAATATTGAAATAACATATCAAAGGCCTCGTTTACTACAACAATTGATTACATGAAAAAGTAACTTTCTTTCTTCAGGGTGGTTTTCTTAACCTCGAGTGGGTATTCGCAATATTAGGAAAAAAAGGTCTGGAAAAACACTTTATAAGAAAAAAACGTCCTCGAAGAAGTTCCCATGAAAAATGTCCTTTAAAAACGGAAAATATTTTTATCACGCATATCTTCATATCTAAATATGTATCAACAGTAATAGACAATGGAAAAAACACGGAAGATAAAAAAAATGCAGGATGCAATGGGTCAATAAAAAAAAAATTATAATCAACCAAATCCCTGATACATTCTAGGAAATAGTTGCTTAAAATATTACTCTTTTTTAATACAAATACAACAAAATGCATCACAATTTCTAAACTAGAGGCATATATACACCAGAGAGTGCAAACCTCCGCCGTCACGGTCCTTGTGAGCTTTCCGAGGCAGATTCTTCACGACTGGGGCGGCTGTAAGGGGACGGGGGAGGGTTCCCCTCGACGGAAATTCCGAGAGGAAGACGCTCCCGGCACCCGATTTCACAGCACAGCGACATCTATTGGCTGAGTAGGCTAATTTGAAATATTTATTAGTATTTAGCTCATTTTGAATCTTAATTCTGTAC
>CP045902.1:1421744-1433722 GCA_013387185.1 Caligus rogercresseyi
GTTTTTTTTTTTTTTTTTGTACACAGGTACAACTTTATTACAATTCATTCACATTAAAAAAACTTATAACAAACTTATAAAACACTCAACATCCATGTATTTATAATATTTATAAAATCACTGGGGAGGGGCACCCTGTTACATCTGAATTTATAAACATAAAACTGCATTTTAGTTGTTAAAAAATTAATTTTTTCTTGATGTGGGCCAACATAAAAGAAGACAAATTCTCTAAATAGATTAAAATTCTCATAAAACAAATTTACCAAATGTCCCAGAATTCTGACCATCTGTCCGCATTCCATTAAAAAGTGCCTCAATGTTTCCCTTGCATGCCCACAAAAGAAGCAAAACCTTTCCTCTGTGTTTCTCCCATGAGTAGCACCCAAAGACAAAGTGTTGGTCACTATTTTGTACTTTAACCAAGAGAGGCCATTGCTTAATAAATTTGATTGAAGACCTTCTATTATCTGTTTCGTAGACGCTTCTACTCCATATTCCTCACGTCTTCTCTCAATCTGGCCAATAAAGAATTTATTTGCTCCCCTTTCGAGTAAGCTGTTCCGAATCTTACTGTTTTCCATCATTGAAATAAAATTATAAAAACTGTTCCTTGGCCCAATTTCCCTTCTTCCGAAACTAACCTTGCGTAGGATACTCCTCCTCTCCAGACATTCGTTTATGGTAAAAACATTTTCTTCGTTATAAATATCCCCCATGCAAACAAGTTTCTTTTTAATAGAAGTGTTCTTTAGGAAAGTCAATCTTGTATTGTTTTCAATTGGCTCCTGCCACTCCATTTTCTCTAAAAGGTTCTCACTTATTTCTTTAAATATACTTCCGTTCAATTTCCAAAAGTTCCGATTTCCTGAGATGCCTCTATAACTTTATACGGCCCTTTACCCATTTCTTCGTCTAGAGTAAGGTTTTTACCTTCAAGTAATCTCTTTTGAAGCATTTCTTTCCATAAAGATCCCTGTACTGTAATTCTCCTGAACCATTTGTATATTACTGTCATCCAGAAACATTTTTATACCCAGCAATCCCAATCCTAATCCACCCAAAAAATTGGTGTTTGAATCCGTTTCCATGAAATCGCTCTGGGGCGTCCATTTGGGAATAAAAAACCCTCGCAAATTTCCTCGATCCTTTTACATAAATCCTCTGAATATGGGGTTAATTTTAAAACGTGCGTTATTTTGGGTAAAACTAATCTATTCCATATAAAAACTCTAGAAAAAATATCCTTTTTAAAAAATTCGCATACTTTGCCGTGTTTTGTTGGATAGATTCCTCCATTAATTTACTATTTTCTAAAATATCTTTGTTATCTAAAGTTATGTATGTTCCAAGGATCTTTAAAATATTTTTTCCTGTATTCCATTTAAGTTGAACTTTACTTTAAAATTTGCCATTAAATGAGTCTTTTTAAAATTTATTTCAAGGCCCGAGTCGTGTTTAAAATATTCCAATAACTCCAAAGTCTCTTTAAAAGAATCTTGAATTTCCTCCTGACTGCCAGAGTAGAATATTGTCATATCATCAGCAAAGGCTTCTACTTTAGATTCAAACTCTCCTACCTTAATACCTTTATTTTGGTATTTGTGCATATGTTCTCTATAAGGGCATTGAGACACATATAAATAATGTTGGTGAGATAGGGTTGCCTTGTCGACAACCTCTATTCACTTGGAAAATGTTTCTTCCACTGTCGAAGAAGGTAGCCGTACTACAAAGACTTACTGCTACCATTCTTGTAAAACCTTCTCCTATCCCGCTACTTTTTAAATCTTTAAAATAAATTGATGTGACATACTATCAAATGCTTTCTTAAATCTACCCCCATTACTGCCATAAATACGTTTTTCGTATTTGCATACTCAATAGTGTCTTTTATATTTCTTCCAACATCTTCATCACTCTCGTTGGAACAAATCCTTTTTGAGAAGGATGTATTAAATTGGGTAAATTTTTTCTAAGTCTATTCGCAGAATACCACTATGTATTTTATACGAGGTGTTGAGCATCGTTAGAGGTCTCAGATTTTCAACAAACCTAGAATCTTTTCCTTGTTTGGGGATCAATATCAGTTTTTCCAAAGAAATACTGTCTTCAAAATATCCAACCGAATGCGCTTCATTAAACACTTCCTCCAGTAATGGGGACAAAATGTCATTAAAAGCTTTATAAAATTCCATAGTAAAACCGTCCGGCAATTTCGTGTTTTAATTTTACACTGCTTCTTGAGGGGGGAAATACTGTTCAAGCAAAGCAATGGCTTGAAAAGTGTTATGGGGACTCCGCTCTATCAGAAACAACAATGAAACGTTGGTTTGCTGACTTCCAACGTGGTCCTAGAGACACCAATGACGCAGAACGCAGTGGACGTCCAAATGAGGCGGTAACACCAGAAAACATCAACAAAATCAAAAAAATTGTTTTAAATTATCGAAAAGTTAAGTTGTTTGAGTTAGCTGACATCGTAAATATATCAAAAAAAGTGTTTGTTGTATATTGCATGAGCATTTGACTATGAGAAAGCTCTGTTCAAAGTGGGTGCCGCGTTTGGCCACTGTTGACCAAAAACAGGAAAGTATTGATAACTCTGAGCAGTGTTTGGCCATTTTTAAACATAACAAACCGGAATTTTTGCGTCGATATTTGACAATGGATGAAACATGGATCCATCACTTCACTCCGGAATCAAAATGATCGTCATCTGAGTGAACAACTGGTGAACCTCGTCCAAAGCGCCCGAAAGCACAACAATAGCCTGGAAAGATTATGGTCTCTGTATTTGGGATGTGCGTGGTGTTATATTCATCGACTATCTTGAGAAAGGAAATACCATCAATAGTGAATATTAATTAGCGTTATTGGAGCGTTTGTAGGCCAAAATTGCAAAGAAACGACCGCATATGGCAAATAATATTTTTTGTTCCATCAAGACAACGCACCCTGTCACAAGTCAGTCAAAACAATGACAAAACTACGTTAATTGAACTTCAAGTTGCTCCCACATCCACCGTATTCGCCAGATTTATCTCCCAGTGACTTCTTGCTGTTCGCAGACCTGAAAAAAATGCTCGCCGGCAAGAAATTTCGCACGAATGAAGGGGCTGTCGCTGAAACTGAGGCCTATTTTAGGGGAAAAGATGAATCGTTCTATAAAAGTGGTATTTAAATTTAGAGCGGCGCTCGAATGATTGCGTTACTCTTGACGGGGATTAAGTTGATGAGTAAAGCTAATTTTGAACAAAAAAAACGTTTTTTCTTTGTTAGGCCCGGGACTTTTCAGCCCATGTGTTATATATATGTATATATCTGTTAGTTTTAATAAAAAATACTTTTAAAAATTCTTAGAAATTTTTACTCGAGGGGCTATTAGTTTAAAGGTAACCTAATATCAAACTAAATATCTTCACACAAAAGAAGGCGTTAAAATAGAGAGTTAAGTTAAAATAAACCACATGGGAATGATAAATCTACCTAGTTTGGGGTTTACATTTCAAATAAATGCATTTCAAGATATGGATATATTATACTAAGTTATATGGAAGTGCATCCTTCATAAAGAGTTTTTTGTGTTTTCTCTTCTATCCTAAGAGAAAGTTGTTGACCGTATTTGTTATATGTTGATAAGTATGCAATTTTAAGTGCATATTAAACAATTTGTTTTGAGGAGATAGATATATAGGCAAGGTCATGGTCGAAGAATTGCGCGGGGCCCCGTAATTCATTGTGTCACATTATCTTTATTAATATGCGCTTGAGCAAAGAAGGCCCAAAAATATTCTTGGAATATATAGAGTGTACATATATATTTAACTAATCATCATGGTGCATTTTTTATAATATTTCCAAATTGTTGCCTGAACCAAATTAAATACAGTAACAAATCATTTCTTTATAAGCAATACTTGAGAACAAGAAATATTAAGAATCACATAATTTTTGAAACTTATTTATCTGTTTTTATTACTTGATTAAATATATTTTAAGTTTTTTAAATAAAAATAGATGCAAGCTTTAATTTGAGTTCAACGTGAAAACAGCCGGGCGGAGGCTTGGATACTTCAGGCTCCTTTCCGAACCAGGCCTCTGCGGGGAACTTGGGGGGCGTTGCCATGGAAGACAAAGGCAGTCTTCTTGGGAGAATGCCTCTTTTAAAGAAGGGCTCTTGGAATAAATCCCCTGTTTTCTATCGTTTCTCTCAGAATCTATTTCAAGCCTATAAATCTCATATTGTATATATGGATACTGAATCTTTGAAGATTGCAAAGAAGTTATCTGTCAGATTTCTAGTGATACCAGAAATGTTTTTTATTGTAAACTTGATAACGTAATTTAAAAAAAAACTATTGAGAGAGGTCGGACATGTACTTGAGAGCAAACTTGTGGCCTTACTGACAGATTCTGAAATATTTTTGTCGAATTACATTGGTATAGATAATTGAATACCACATTTCTCATAAAATACTAAATACAAAAGTGTAGATGAAGGCTAGCCAAGGGCCTTATCCGTTCTGGAGTCTCGAGGAATAAAATTAAAGTATCCCCAAAAATGCAGGGCTTTGAACCTTGCTCTTATGAACTGCATGGTTCTTGTTAACAGTCGTTATACTACACAGCTAATATTTTGTCTTCTATATCAATTTCTCAATGTTTGAAGTATCAGTGTGAATATGGAGAAGTATTATTATGCCTATCATCGACATCTTCTAATCAGAAAAAATATTTGGATAATTTTATTGTCGAGATAAAAAAATCTGCAGCATAGAGTTAATGCAACATCTTATGGAGAGGCTATTAAAATTGAGAATTTGATCTCTACGGTTCAGATGGTCGTATATGCCCCAAGAACAAACGAAAGCAGACTGCTCTTGGGTCTTCATATCCTCTCTAAAAATTTGAAAACACTACGCTCTGTCTCCAACATCAACCATTTCAAATGTAAACTCCATCTTAAAAGGATTTTTTTTGTACAAACGATTACAAATGAATGACACATCAACAAGTTTATATGAATATATATATATATATATATATATTAGGGCTGTTCTTATTTTTCAAATGTTTGAAATGTTAGCAACATTGTGGATTTTCTGTTTCTTGGTGATAAAAGAAGACGACATACAAAGTTTGAACAAAATCGGTCAACATTACGAGGTCGCGCAACGAGGTCAAAGTTTTAAAAATTTAGTAAAAATATAGTTTTCCGCAAATTTCTTCAAAATGGTGGACGTTACAGACTTCAATAATAATTATTAATTTAAAGGAAATATAATTTACTACCAGACTTATATTGATGTTTTTTAATAAAACAAAGTTTTCAGTAAAAACAAAGAAAAAATGGAGTGTGTAATGATAGCATATTTCATAGCTTTTTTGTATCAATTAACTTCACTCGCCTGTAGAAGATGACTTGTTCGCTTCAGAGTAAAATAGTATTTTAAGTTTAGTAAACTTTGAATGATAAATCTAAAAATGACCTTGGTTGCATTCTATCAATTCAGAATTCAGTACAATCTGAGTTTACATCATATGATTCAGAGCCTGTATTGACCTATAAGAAATCGATTATGAAAAAAAAAATAATGTGTTTCTTAGATTTGCGTCAAGGTATCCTCTCAAAATTTTACTTTGTCTCTGACGCATTTATAATCCATTATATGCGTCATTTTGTACGCGAGATATGTTTTTTTTAATGTACATATAACTCTCTACTTATTAAATTGACATGATTTAGTATACCAAAATATTAAAGCTGGTGTACCAAGCTTTCATTTGATATGTTTGGTGCTCTAAAAATCGCTATACTTTAAGAGAAATAAGCAAATACATTTTTGCGCGTACTCTCCCAAAAAAATTGATCCTTTGATATGAGAAAATACAATTACCATTTGGTAACTGCTGTTACTGTTAGCAGGATAGGAAGATAAAGAAAAAAAGAAGGGAGAGAGTATTTTGCCTCACTTCTCTCCCTTCTTTTTTTTCTTTCTCTTTCTATCCAGGTAACACTAACAGCAGTTACCAATGGTAATGGTATAAAACGAGTCTAGAAGTGAACCTACAGAAGTCCTCTACATTGGTGACCCCGACTCACAGAGTCCATACGGTGAAGGAAGAATCTTTGGAATCTGATGAAAGCATTAACCATGTTTCAGTAAAAATACCCCCTTCACATCTATCCGAACAACAGGATATTTCTTGAGGCTGGAGGCTCAATTTGAGCTCGACAAAATAAATTAGGAAACAACGAAATTCTATCATTTGTTGAGTGCCTGACAGAGGATCATGGCTTTTCCCATCTGTTTATTTCTGATCAAGTAGTAAAAAAAATACCAGCTTTGCATGATAACTCATTTAAAGGGGATTGCCTTCATGGATTTTATCACAGCATTGAAACTGAGGGGATGCCTGTTGTAGCTCGGCAAAGGAAATTTCGGCCTGAAAGGAGTTAATTATCAAAAGAGAGATCGATATTCTTTAAAAAAATAAAATAATTGAAACTTCTAAATCAAATTGATTTGATTTAATTGGTAAATCCCGTTCATCTAGTAAGAAAAACAAAATGGAGAATGGCGTCTTGTTGGAGACTATAGACTATTAAATAATAGAACAAAAGCTGATAAATATCCAATACAAACTTTTACAAAAAAATTAGTGAGTCCGTCTTTTTCAGTAAAATTGATCTGTTGAAAGCTTACCATCAAATCCCAATGCTCAAAGATAAAAAGAAAAAACCGCTATTTCTACGCCTTGTGGCCTCTTTCAATATGTTCGGATGCCTTTTGGTTTGAAAAATGCTACAAGTACATTTCAAAGAATGATTGATGGAGTATTGGGGGGGGGGGGGTATAGAGGGATCTTTTGCATATGTCGATGACATATTACTATTTTCAAGGGAGAGAATGATCATCATGTTCTGATTGTCAAAGTACTAGGAATTTTAAGAAAAATGGCTTGAGCTAAACGCTGACAAGAGTATATTCTGTAAGAAAAAAGTAGACTTTCTGGGGTTTACAATCAGTTCAAATGGACTAACCCCAAATGATAAAAGATAAGTGAATTAAAGCATTTCGAAGTTCCCAAGACAGTTAAAGATATCAACAAACTTATTGGAGTAAGTAACTATTATAGAAGATTCATGCCCTATTTAGGCGAATTACTAATTACTTTTATAATTTAATAAAGGGTAAAAAGGCTAATGCCAAAATAGGCTGGTCCCCTGAAATCGATCATCATTTCAAGAAATTTAAAAAAGGAATATTTTGACATCTCCATATCATCCACAAAGTAATGGCTGATCGAAAGGGAGCATAGGACGTTGATGAAGGCCATTAGATGTAAAATTGTCGATCAGGACTAAATTGGGTAGAGTTTTGCCTAGTATTCTTTTAGACTTGAGGACAACATCTAAGAATGGCGATAAGTTTTCTCCAGCTGAAAAACTCTATGGCCAACCCATTTGTTTATTGGGACGATTTTTCCCTTTGAGAAGAGCTGTAAATTTAAATTCAACACAAGTCACAACAATAAAATGATAATTTCACAAAAACAGCCAACTTCAAAAACTAATGCAAGCAAACGAAAGTTTATTTATTAAGCCCCCCAATTAAGTCATCATTCGACCCTTGTTATGGAACATATACTTTTTGTTACCCTTTATTTATTATCTCCACTTTGACGTATAATATGATATATTATTCAATAAATTACTGGATTGAAGAAAAAAAAAAATATTAGCTGAATAAAAACAAAACTATACGCTTAGAGTCAGATATTAATTAAGGTTTTGTATAAATATAATGTTAATGTCAATTCTTCCTAAACAAAAATTGTTGTTCATGAAGGGAATATTCAACGAAACAAATGTGTATAGCTTATAATATAGCGTGTAAAGAAAGTACTTAATCCAGTTAGGGTCTGATTAATTAGATTGAAGATATAAAGGTTGGTTTTTCTTTTCTTTTATGTATGATCTCTTAACATTAACACGGTCCTACTAATAAATATATGTTTCAATATTAATCCCCATACATATATTGTTGATCCGTCCTGTATATTGGCTTATTTAAAGCTTTTCTCCGTATTCTGAGGAAATGTGTGACAAGAAGGATTAAATTCATTGTACGCTGCAAAATCATAGAGATATAAAGATATAGAGAGCTGATTCCTCAAAAGCAGAGAAACAGCGTTCTGTGTGCTCAAAACAAACAAATTAATATGAACTACGTCATCGTAAGCTGATCATAGAGATATAATCTATCAAGGTCTATATAACAAGGTCTGGGCAATACAAAAACAACCATGTAATCCTAGTAGTATAACTACTCTCATCCATGTCATGCTGCCTCAAGGCCTGAAACGTTCAATAAATATTATAATATTGTTATCAATAATTCATTTTAATTGTAATTAGTCTGAGTTACGAAATTAACATTTAAGAATTGTAATTAGTCTAAGTTACGAAATTAACATTTAACGGTAATTTATTATTATATTTAAAATTGAAATTAAGTAGACTGCTGTAAAAAATTGGGTGAACATACCTGCAGGAACGGATCATCTTCCACAGATGCTTCCCTCTCCTCCAGCTGGCTCTCCTCCACTCCAGACTTGGCCGCTAGCTCCTCCACCAGGCGCCGCTGGATGGTGTCAGTCTGGGCCCTGGACTTGGTCATGTTCTTGACCGCACCAGTTTGTAGTGGGGGTGCAGGGCCGTGGCCATCAAGAGATCATCATCCTCAAAGAGATGACCAAACCTGGCCTTGAACCCCTGCCTGCCATTGTGGTCCAGCAGAGCGTCCACTAAGGGTTTGGCGTGACTGAAAATAATAATTATTTATAATTAATAATTAAATTTTATAAAGATTCCTTAATTTACTTCATTAAACACCGAACGGCTATAAAATAACATTTAACGGCAATTTTCAACCATAATTGTTTAAAAATATGAAAAAAAAAATCTCCAGCATTCTGATTTTTGCATATATTGTTTATACATTCAAATGATTAAATTACCTAAGGTTCCCATCTGACTGAAGCTTCTCAAGCTTGAGCTTCATGATGAACAGGCTGGGGAGGAACATGCCCATGTACACCTTCTCCTCGGCTGGAGATTGTCCAGGCATGCGGCCACTGGCTCCATGGCTGTGACGTACTCCTTCATTATGGTCACGTCCTCCTCCACAAACACAGACACTTTCTGAAATAGAATAATTTAATTAGTTGTTGTTTATTTTCATTGAATAAAATTAAAAATTATACATATTTTGTTTAAGTTAAGTTTAAATTAATTTCTTACCGGGATGCGCTGCAAAAGCTCGTTAAACTCCATGAACTTCTGTGGGTCCTCCATCTGTTCCAGCAGGCACTTGAGGGCATTAAACATGCTGTTCCAGCGGATGGCCCCTGGGGTCTTCAGCTTCTTCTTGAGAATGCCCCTCATCTGGTATGCTGCCACAGTTTTCCTGAGAAAAACTTTAATTAAAAATTCTGAAATCTGAATTACTAACGTTTATAATGTAATTTAACCTTTATTACGTTATTAACATATAACGTAAACGGTAATTATTAATCATTATACCTGTTTTGGCATGTCCAGACAGCTGTAGCCTTGGCCAGTGTGTTAACAAAGGCCGGCCTTGGGAGGTTATCCAGTTGGCCACCTTTGCCGTGTCCCTGGTTGCCAATAAGTTGATGGTGTGGGCACTGAAGAAAAAGAAGTAAGGAGTTAAAAACTTAATGCTAATAAATTAAATAATAACTTGGTAATTTAATAAGTTAATCTCAAAAACTATTCATTGGTAGTGAATTGAATTTGGTACGGTAAAATGCAGATAAAACTTTTAATTAAATAGATAAACTGATAATTTATTTTTAAAAATAATTACCCGCAACGCCTGTGTTTGGGAGCTCAAGATCCTGGTTGAAGAACCACTCCATCATGTTGGGGTCCTGGTTCACATTGTCCAGGGCATCCGCCACTGAGACAGCCGCAGGGTCCACCAGTTCACCGTCCTCATCTGGGAGTGGCACCTCCTCAGGCTCCTGGTCCAGTTCTACCATGGAGTCAGCAGCGTCAACCTGGGCATGAAGAACTTTTTTAGTTTTTTTTCCTTTTTTATACTTTATATTTAAGTTTTTAAAGACATCTGTTAAAAGAACATAAAGTTAACCAATATTATTTTTTTAAATGTTACCTGCGCATCAAGAAGCTGTCTCTGAGCTTCCACACCGTAGTGTTCAAACGCAGCCACATAGTTAGCGCCGTTATCCGTTGTCTGCACCTAAAGTAGAAACATTTCTAAAAATATAAATACTAATATAAAATATAAATAATAAGAATAATAAAAATTACTAATATAAATACTAATATAGATAATATAATAACATATAATACTAATAGTAAATTAGTAATATAAATAATAAAAATATAAATAATATATTGCTACTTGTATTATTATTTTTTTTTTCTTTCTTCACTCCAGGTTTTTTCTTTGTTCTGTTTTATTTACTTTGTTCTGGATGCCAAAATCCATGTGCATCTGGCAGATGGCACGGGCAAGGAACTTCCCAGTTTGGCTTACCGTGACCTCCCTGCACCAAGGACGGCCTTCTGCCTCCTGATGGTGGTGGATCGATCCAATGGAACCGACATACCCAGAAAGCCACGGCTGTGGGCCGTCCAGCTGTCAGCTGTTGAAAAAAGTAATTAAATAACTAAATATTTAATAAATTATTCAATAACACTTCAAATTAAAGTACCTGCACTACACGCACATACATATAGACAACTAATAATAATCAATTACAATATTGTTTTTTTTTATTTCTGAAGTATTTTATTAAGTAACTTTACTAATTAAACTTAAGTAAAAAAGTATATCTTGCCTGTGGTGGCACATAGTTTTGCTGACTTAGTAGGTGCGTCAGCTCTGACTTGGCCTTGGAGCCATGACCTTAGGTCCCTGGACAGCTTCCTGCGGGACGGCACCGTAAAGTCCGGGCTCAGGTACTTCAAGAAGTCCCTGAAACCGTTCACTGTCCGTGAGACTGCCGGGCACCATATCTTGTATGATGAATCTGAACAATGAAATATGGTACTGGTTACTGGTAGACTAAAAAAAGTCAAAAACCTAACATCTTTTAAAATTGTCTATCTTTTTAAGATTTTTATTTTTTACAACCATGTGCTTGTTTACCTACAGTATATTGTTCAAGGCCTTTTTCTGGCTGAACTTCTCCTTGAGGGCTGTCTCTATGGAGGATGCCTCTGCCTCTTCTGGCTGTGGGTGTGACATGCCTGAGACCCAAGAGTATGATTCACTGGTCCCAGAGAAGTGTATTGCCCCGCTTGGACCCACCCTCTATGACCGCCAGTAACTCATTCACCAGGCTGGGGTGGTGCTGAAAGATGAAAATAAATTATATTATTTATTATTATTTAGATTACTTATTGTGTACATAATAAATATTAATAATTTAAATATTTAAAGTATGTGTCATGTGATGAATCAACAAGACTAAGTAAATATTTACATTTATTATTTAATATTTTATTTCACGTTACAAAACTCTGTAGTGCTATTCAAGTTATACACAGAGTGCTGCTGCTCTTGTTGAGGAGATTACTACAGGTCCGCTGGGTGCACTTGGCTCCACCTATCCTGGCATCCCAGAAAATATGAAAGTACATGAAATTCTTGAAACTTTAACAAATGGATACAATTTTGATTTTACAAATTAGTGAACTCACAATTGATTATTTATTCTATACTATTCAATTATTTTTCTATGTTATTATGCATAGATGGCTAGACGCCGTCTACTAAAATGTTAAATTTGAGAGGTTTTGCCACTTTTTGGGACGACTTTTTCAAATGAGGCGAATTCCCTGTCTGCACTTACATTGTCGCGCATCCTGAGATCCTGCGTGTCTGGCTCTGGCTCAAGACCACAGTGTCTGCCTG
>CP045902.1:1433822-1468491 GCA_013387185.1 Caligus rogercresseyi
AATAGTGTCATCAAAATCTTCTTAGAGTTGTCAACAACCTTCCATATCACATCCGATCGAATGTTGAATTCATCTGAACTTGCGTTTATACCCATTGCTGCCTTAGGTATCTGAATTTTCCCTGAGCTGTTATGAATGTCGTGAAGTATGAGCTTTTCTCATCAAGAGGGACTTGAGTAGCCATGCGTAAGGTCTGCTACGGCAAAAACTTTGATGAACAGTGAAGGCTTTGTACAATTTCTTCTGAACTAGGGAACGGGTAGCAAGGGCGTTTGAGGTATTTATTTAGGTAGTAAAATCAGTTACTAAGCGCACCTTTCCATTTGATTTGAGGACGAAATGCCCATATGCACAATGATTTACCGGTATGCTCACTCGATCAATAATTCGGGCTCTGAGCAATTCATTAATTAAATTATCCGCTCGCTCACGGACATGGAGAGGTATTGTCCTGGGGTTTTTGGCCTGAAACGGGATTATTTTGACATCGTCCTCAGGTGGAGCTTCATGGGTGGACCGGATATGGGAGCTTTATTCTCAAGACTATCGGAAATAACATCCTGAAACATGTTGAGTAGGAGGGATTTTTTTTCGTTAACATTATTTGAACACACATTCCTGAAATACTCGTCACTTATTTTATCGGCGAGTTGTTTGCGTTTAGTGAGTGATTTAGTGTCGTGTTGGCTGATGGATAATGTAGGCTTGGCTTGCAACGCGCCATTCATATTCGAGGTAAATTAAAGTCGGGGTTAATCATTTTTAGACTTACCATGTCCTGCCACGATAAAAGGAATTCCTGCACGAGGGATGAGGTCACAATTACTTCTATATCCGCTTTGTATTCACCAAACGTGGCGGTTAGATTGACTTTTCCTTCCGCAGCCATGGTGGACGTGGAATCAGCTAAGGTAATAACAGCCTTTGAACGTTTAAATGGAATATTCCGCTCTTTAAGAATGTCTGCGGACATTATAGATTTGGTGGCTCCCGTATCTGGTATTACGTCGAAGGGGAATGACGTGTTGTTTTTAGTAGAGAATGTTATGGTAGCACGAGGTGTGGCCCGTACGCTTTGGCTGAAAGTCAATTTCTCTTTCCCTCCCAAGATGCCACAATGGACTTCACGGAACGGTTGTCTTCGTCCGATGATGAAGTGGAAGATTCCGAAGAGAGCGTATACTTATTGGCAGCGTTTTTCTTCAGGGATGGTTTTTCGAAGCAGTATTTACTCAAGTGTCCCTTGCGCTTACAGTGACTACAAGTGGTAGAGGTGTACGCGGGACATAAATTAGCCTGTGTCTTGGGGATTCGCAACAGTAACATACACCCTCTGCATTTTTTTAAAAGGTAACGGGGTGTTTGGAGCGGGAAAATGAGTGGGGTCCCGATCTTGAACTAGATGCAGAGCTGGATTTTGGTCTAGGAGAATCCTCACATATATTGGCATCCGCTCTCCTTATCTCTGAGGATCTGCTGACGGAGAAATAATTTTTTGAAGCCTCGTAGTTCTTTACGCAAAGGGAAATTTCTTCCTTGTAATGGGGCAGGAATTTTGCGCATTTCCTTCAAGAGCTCCGATCAGGGCAATCCTGGAACCAGCGGAAGAGGAATATCTCGTCCACTGTGAACTCCTCTAGCCTACAATTAAAGGCGATGTCGCTGAGCTCTGCCTCCCACTCAGAAGCCTTCTTTCCTAGGGGAAATTTGTGGGTGAAAAATTCATATCTCCTGTTAAATAGAGGATGTACACATTCAAAATGGCCATCAAGGATGGTCATTGCACTCTCCGTTGATCCTTGGGTGTCGTACACAGGAGTGTCACTTTCGAATTGAGATTTGATTTGAGAGGCGAGATCCGGTTTTAAATATTTAAAAAGAGGGATCTCTGGATGTCCACAGATACGAGATGTGCATGGGCTGCATGGAAATAACTCCTAAATGAGTCCTTCCATGCAATGAACTCTGTCATAGGTGCCTCGGACCGAAGGATTGGAGGCTTTATCTCCTCCGCTATTTTCCTTGACCTGGCAATGATGTCCTCGCTATTGGGATGAATGCTTACTGGGGGCTTGTTGGATTTATTAGAGAAAGCGGCTGATGTAAGGCATTCTTTGCCATGGTCAATAATCCGTTCGGCATCCAACGTTAATTGCTCCACCTCCGTGGAAATAACGGTGAATTCGTCTTCCAACACTCAACCTCACTTGGATTTATTTCCGACAGCTGTCGAATCTAATTTCCAGCCCCTTCAATGCTTCGTTGAGGCGAGTAATGTCCTTTGGACTATATCAAATTTACTGGAGGAGGGAGACAATTTGCAAGATTTAATGGAGCTATTTAATTTCTTTACTCTCTTAGCAATTGAGGTCTTGCAGCCTCCAATTGACTTCTTTAGGAAATCTGATTTAGCTTCGATAGTAGCATAAGGAGTTAGGTCCATTTTGATAAAATATGATTGTTTGAAAGGTTTGTTTTGAACAGGGAGCTATGACGTATGAAAAGACTTATGACGTAAGAGAATGAAGGGAGGAGGGGGCAAGGTCCTCGTGTATTGATTGTATTCGAGCCTCGGAGTGAGTCCTAATGTTCCAGTAAACAAGGATATGAGCTGAATGAGGTTCGATTCTTATACCGACTGCGCCATGAAGTGTTATGGTGTCAGGAAGACGTCCGGAGTTATGATGGAGAATAAGAGAGAGAGAGGCACTCACACGTCTTGTACTTATGAATACTATATTATCAACTGAACTGTACATATACATAGGTAGGTGGTGACGTCAGGAGAGGTAGTTGAAGTAACACCTCAGTAGCTTAAGCTATAGGTATTGACATTCAAATAAAGGGATTTCTTAAAGTTGTACGCATTGCAAAATCATTGAGTAAACTCACATGAATATTCTGACCTCTATCAATTTAAATGTATTTCAAATTTATTATAAAAAATGGAAAATGTGATTTTTATATATTAATTCTAAGAAATAATTAAATACTTCAATAAAGATTATATTGGGGTTGTGTAAAAATGATTACTCTTACACAAACTTCTATTATCTTAACACCATGCAACATTTTTATCAAGATTTGAATAAACTTGTACAGAGGTTAGTATACTAGTTTAAGACATCTTTATAAAAATAAAGATGTTGATAATGGATATAGAGAAACACCACTTAAGACACCCCATTTTACAACACAGGTTACGTTTTTTTTTTTGTAATTAAATGGAGGATAACCAAAATTAATATTTAAAAATAAATAACTTTTTTGGTATATTGATACATCAAGATGCACATTGATGCGGCATAATTGTGTGAGATGAGTTTTTGCATTCTTATTGCTGAAGAAATAGAGTACCTTCTTTGAAAAAAAAAAATACAGTCTACTTGAATGGGTGTTTTTCCGAAAATTTATTTGCAAAAATTTTTGGTTACAGTTTAGGGCATCTTGTTTTCAAATGATTTCTAAAAGAAAAGTCATTAAGGCGTGTTAATTGAAATTGATGACTGCAAAAGTTGAAAGCAATGTCATTTGCAACAAATGACAGAACTATATTTCTATAACATATACTAAACGTTGTTTATTCTTGATTATCTAACTTTGTTGCAAATTTTATAACATTAACTCATAACAATATTATACGTATATATATATATATATATATAAATATATATATATATATATATTATTATATATATATCTAATATATATATATATATCTATATATATAATATATATATATATATATATATATATATATATATATATATGTATAATATATATATATATATATATATATGTATATATATCTATATAAATATATATATAATATATATATATATATATATATATATAGATTATATATAAAATATATATATATATATTATATTATATATTATATATATATAGGGTGTTCTTTTTCAAATGTTTGAAATGTTAGCCATTGAGTGGATTTTCTGTTTCTTGGTGATAAAAGAAGACGACATACAAAGTTTGAACAAAATCGGTCAACATTACGAGGTCGCGCAAAGAGGTCAAAGTTTTAAAAATTTAGTAAAAATATAGTTTCCCGCCAATTTCTTCAAAATGGTGGACGTTACAGACTTCAATAATAATATAATTTAAAGGAAATCTAATTTACTACCAGACGTATGTGATGTTTTTAATAAAACAAAGTTTTCAGTAAAAACAAAGCAAGAAAAGGAGTGAGTATTGTTAGCTTATTCATAGCTTTTTGTATCAATTAACTTCACTCGCCTGTAGAAGATGACTTGTTCGCTTCAGAGTAAAATAGTACTTTTAAGTTTAGTAAAACTTTAGATGATAAATCCAAAAATGACCTGGTTGCATTCTATCAGTTCAGAATTCAGTACAATCTGAGTTTACATCATATGATTCAGAGCCTGTATTGACCTATAAGAAATCGATTATGAAAAAAATAAATAATAATTTGTTTCTTAGATTTGCGTCAAGGTATCCTCTCAAAATTTACTTTGTCTCTGACGCATACATAATCCATTATATGCGTCATTTTGTACGCAAAATAGGCTTTTTTAAAGGTACATATAACTCTCTACTTATTAAACTCACATGATTTAGTATACCAAAATATTAAAGCTGGTTAACCAAGCTTTCATTTGATATGTTTGGTGTTCTAAAATCGCCATACTTTAAGAGATATAAGCAAATACGTACTGTCCCCAAAAATTGATCTTTTGATATGAGAATATACGATTACCATTTGGTAACGCCAGTTAGTGTTGCCTGGATAGCAAGAAAAAAAGAAGGGAGAGAAGGGAGGAAAAATACCCCTCCCTTCTCTTTCTCTTTCTATCCAGGTAACACTAACACTATTACCAGATGGTAATCGTATATTCTCATATCAAAAGACAATTTTTGGGGGACAGTACGTATTTGCTTATATCTCTTAAAGTATAGCGATTTTTAGAACACCAAACATATCAAATGAAAGCTTGGTTAACCAGCTTTAATATTTTGGTATACTAAATCATGTGAGTTTAATAAATAGAGAGTTATATGTACATTAAAAAAAGCCTATTTTGCGTACAAAATGACGCATATAATGGATTATGTATGCGTCAGAGACAAAGTAAAATTTTGAGAGGATACCTTGACGCAAATCTAAGAAACAAATTATTATTTATTTTTTTCATAATCGATTTCTTATAGGTCAATACAGGCTCTGAATCATATGATGTAAACTCAGATTGTACTGAATTCTGAACTGATAGAATGCAACCAAGGTCATTTTTGGATTTATCATCTAAAGTTTTACTAAACTTAAAAGTACTATTTTACTCTGAAGCGAACAAGTCATCTTCTACAGGCGAGTGAAGTTAATTGATACAAAAAAGCTATGAAATAAGCTAACAATACTCACTCCCTTTCTGCTTTGTTTTTACTGAAAACTTTGTTTTATTAAAAAACATCAAAACATACGTCTGGTAGTAAATTAGATTTCCTTTAAATTAATAATTATTATTGAAGTCTGTAACGTCCACCATTTTGAAGAAATTGGCGGGAAACTATATTTTTACTAAATTTTTAAAACTTTGACCTCTTTGCGCGACCTCGTAATGTTGACCGATTTTGTTCAAACTTTGTATGTCGTCTTCTTTTATCACAAGAGAAACAGAAAATCACTCAATGGCTAACATTCAAACATTTGAAAAATAAGAACAACCCTATATATTATATATATATATATTATATCAGACTTGGGACCTTCGCGTTGGTCGATCGTTTGTCGTTACCCGAAAGTTATCGTTTGTTGTTTTTCATTCTGAAAAAAGTGAGACGTCTAGAAACCAAAAACGAACGACGACGATAGGATTTTTTGTTGTCGTTAGTCAAAAAATCGTCGTTCATCGTTCGCTAACGACGAACGATTACAAATGAACGACAAATCAACAAGTCTGATATATAAATAATGGTATTCTAAGAGTATAAAAAATTGACTAATCTTCCATTGTATGGTACATAATATGTTAAGACATATTATAATTTTAGTCTCAGATAATAATAAAAGTCTTAGGTTACTTCAATTTTGAATAAACCTTTTTCCATTCTTATTTATTATTCCTTTCATTCGTAAGAAATAAAAGAACTCTCTTTTGTGGGAACACACAGAGAGAAGAAATAAAAATGTCTATTTATGGGAGATCAGCATTATTTATCATAATATATGAGTGCAAATTATATCTACAGGACTACAGCTTCTCTCATCTTTTTCTTCCTTCTCACTCTTTATACATATATAAGAAAGTCAATTAAATATAAATATATAAAGAGGGCTTTTTTCATCCAGTTTTTTTTCTGGTGCTCCTACACCATTATTTCGTCGTCTACATACTTCCATTTTACAAAATAAAGAGCTCGCAACAAATTTGAAGGAATAAAAACCCACTTGAGTATTAACATACATTAAGAAGAAGAAGCTAAAAAGCAATCAGGGGATCATGCCCAAGACCCAAATAACCCGTTCAGCAATCCATTAGAGTTATACTCAAAGGGGAGGATTAAGTGATTCAAAAATCAGGTCATTTATATTTACTTCTCCATTACTTATTTAAGTTGTTAAAAAAATGTGTTTTTAAAGAAATAAAAAGGATGCATTATAAAGTGGTGTTAATATTTAACTTGTTATTTGAAATAATAGAATAAAATCATAATACTAAGAGATGGAAAATGAGCTACACCATACCGAAAATGTATTTAAAACTAGTACGACATTACTTTAAAACGGGTTAAATGGATGCAATATAATCAAATCTACTGAGTGAGATATTTGTCATTCAACTGTCATTCAATATCTTTGAACCACTTTTATTCCAGAATAATACATATTTGCATAAATAATTAGCATTTGTAAAAGTATATAATGCGGTATTTCTAAAGCTTACTACCTGGCGGATTATTTCCCTGTTTGGACTCACACGCCATTTCAAACAGACCCGGATATAAAAAGATTATATCCTTAAGGGATTTTAAATTGTGACAGAACGCTTTTATATGAAACAACGAATGTTTTACGTGTGTGTATGGCATTGGCTTAGCTGACCAATGCAATTAAAGTCATTCAATATCGTGTGATATTGGATTAAAACTTTTATAACAGAAAAAAAGTAATTTCCTCATACTTTAGTGATATATGCAATTGACTTGATAGTAAAAATGATTAGTAAATACAACAAATTATTAACTCCGCCGAAGGAGGTATGTTTTCACTGGCGTTGGTTTGTTGGTTGGTTGGGTTGTTTGTCAGCAGGATAACTCAAAAAGTACGGAACGGATTCGGATGAAACTTTGTGGAGTTGTGTAAATGCCAAAAGAAACAAGTGATTAAACTTTCTCTGAGTGCAGAATTAAGATAATTAATAAGCTGAATACTAATAAATATTCAAGTTAGCCTACTCTGCCAATAGATGTCGCTGTGCTGTGAAATCGGGTGCCGGGAGCGTCTTCCTCTCAGAATTTCCGTCGAGGGGAAACCCTCCCCCGTCCCTCTACGCCGCCCCAGTCGTGAAAAATCCACTCGGAAGGCTCATAAGACCCTGTGACGGCGGAGGTTGTACTCTCTGAGTGTATATTTGATATATGTATATAAAATATAGGTATATGAAGCCTTTGAATCTAGAGTTGTGTCGGTCCTCTTCTGGACCGAGGACTTATGTAAATATGTATAATATATAGTAGTAGGCATTCTGGTCGATTTTCTCCTAGGCATTGAACAAGAGTATAGACATCCTCTTGCCATCGGACGCCAAGGACCATGGTCTTGGTGGGATGTTTTGTGTGGCACATCCCTTCAATTTCTTCTGTTGTTTTCCCCAGAGCATTATAGGTAGAGTTACGTTGTGAGAGCTGTCTTTGTGGCAGCTGACTCAAGTCATGTTCAAAACATTCATAATTTGTCGAGGGAGCTGTAAATAAATAATCTTTTGCGATAATTTTTTCGGGGTTAAAAAAACAAATAAGCTTTAACGATATAATAATAATAATAAACTATTTCCTTGTAGTGTTGTGGATTGTACTAATCGCTCAGGAGCCGAGGAATTTCTCTCTTTTTATTTCTCATTGAACAATCCCTAATATATGAAATGTTTTGTAATAGATTCTTATTTATTTATGCTAACAATGACATAGGAAAAATAATCATTATTTTGATTCAATGCGTTGTTTTGAGCCTAAATACTCTTTCACTAGGTGACGCTCTAATCTATTGTCGTAACTCTTCTTATAGGGTTCTGGTTTTCCAAAGCCAGCGATCGTTCCTACGGTTGTAGACTTGATCAACATTGAAAATCTTCTTGTCCGAGAAGATGGTCACAACCGATCTATGTTTTTCAGCCATTTAATTATATATATATATATATATATAATATATTATATATATATATATATATATATTATATATATATATATATATATATATATATATATATATATATATATATATAATATATATACAGAGTGGTTAGGCAAAAATGTCCGGTTTGATATTTTGATTTTGTGAACTTAATTAACTTTTAATTGATTGCTTCTTTGGAACTAAAATTTATTTGGCTTTAAGTAGTATATAAAAGGATCTAAATTATTCAATATGGCCTCCATTGGCCTTCACGACGGCTTCGAGGCGGGGCCGGAAGCGTTTGCAGGCATTTATAATGTGCTTCTCAGGGTAGTTGTCCCACTCCTTGATGATGGTGGCCTTCAGAGAGTCAAGATTGAGGTGAGGGGTCCGGTTGGTCTTGCTCTCCAATTGCGCCCCACCAGAAAAAATCAGCGGATTTAGATCTGGGATGACGGTGACCAGAAGTTATTCGGCCAGAAATGGGCCATATTGTCCTTGCAGAACTTTTGGTTCTTAGCCGCCATATGAGATGGTGCACCATCCTGCTGCCACACATAGTTTCTGGTGGGGTAGTTTTTTTTTAACCATGGCAGAACAGTATACCTCAGGACTTTGTAGTAGGCCTCGGTGTCGATCTTCTCGTCCGGCCGAAAGAAGAATGGAGGCATCTTCTTTCCGTCGGACCTGAATACACCAAGGAACATCACTTGCTGGGGATTCTTGGTCCTGAAGACTCCTTGGACATCCTCACGTTGCTTAGCAAGCCATCGATCATTTCTGCGATTGTAAACTTGGTCCACCGTGAAGATCTTTTCGTCTGAAAATATTTGATGAGACACGGTTCTTTTTCAACCAATTTAGGATGATCTTGCACCTATCGAGCTCTCTCCATCGCTGCTGCTGTCAATAGCTGTCTGTGGGGCCGAACGAATGATTGCAAGCCCAAATCTTCCTTGGCAGCCAGCTGGATTGTGCGCCTGGACACGTTGAACTTGGCTTGCTGGATACGACGGACAGTACGGATATCAACGCCAACGATCCGGGCAATATCGACTTGATTTATTTGTGCGTCAAGCAAATCGTGAATCCGTTGTCTTTTCGCTTGCTAAAACACTCATTTCTGGTCTGAGAGATATTTTTATAGTTATAAATTGTAGCTATTTGTTTCAAAAGCGTAGTGATTTACTTGTTTTGAATTTTTACGTACGCTCTGCGCACAAGAAACAAACTTATCAACCGGACATTTTGCCTAGCCACTCTATATATATATATATATATATATATATATATATATTAGGGTGATTCTTATTTCACGTTTTTCAGATTTGAGAGTCGGGCTCCCCCTAGGATTTTACTTTAGGATTCCTTATCAGTTTTATTTTTATGTACATCCAAAATTCAACGATAAATTTAAGTTTGGAAATAGTTATTTTTATGGAAAATATCCTAAAAATGAATATTTTGAAACTTTATTATCTCGTTTGATTTCGGATGTACATAAAAAATAAAAACTGATTAGGAATCCTTGCGAACATACCTACATTTTGCGGCAAATTGTTTGAAAATAGCATTGAAATTTAGGACATTAGAGACGATCGAATGACCGAAAAAAAATACTACATAAGTTTACTAAATAACTTTTTGGCCCCTTGAGCGGATACTTCCCATTATCGATTTCGTTCAAACTTTCACAAGATCATCTCTATAAAGTAATGTAAAATCCTAGGGGAGCCCGACTCTCAAATCTGAAAAATGTGAAATAAGAATCACCCAAATATATATATATATATATACTAATAGGAATGGAAAAAGCTGATACCCTCTACAAACAATGTGATCACTAAAATAGGAGCAAATGCATCAAAACCCATATACGATATGTGTAACAGCCCTATGTATTTAGGTATGTAAGCAATACATATTAAGGCATCCTCTCCCCCCTCAAGTAACCCCTTTCTTTTTACAACCGAGAATGAGCGTAAACATCCAACGGCCATGCGGATTAAATATGCATTAGACTATACATCCTTAGTTAAGTGCTATTAATTCTCCATTAATAGAGCCTGAATGAATCAATTGAGAAGGGAAAAGAGAGAGAGAGAGAACACAAATTATAGGGTTTACTTTATATAGAGCTACATGCATTTTTTACTTCACACATACTACTACTTACTTACATACTCACACTCACACATACAAAAAAGGGGTTCGTCTAGTATGTAGATGTAGTATAATACAACTAACCTAAGAGTAGACCGCTGGAGAAAGAGGATGAGAGCGTATGATCACAACCCAGTTATAGGTCTAAGTGTATGCACTCTCTTTCTAATCCAGTTTTATTAATAAGAGTAATACACATGATACGAGAAGTTACATACTTATAAACTACATGCAATTAAGTATTACACGTACATGGAATAACTGAAGCATAATTAATTTGAATTTGCATACATATAAATGATGTAATTAAGTATATCCTTTATGTAAGGAGCAAACTATCTCCGCGCCATCTGGCGGGAAATAAAGTAATAGTTTGCTGCTACAGTGCTCCCCCCAGTGACGAGGTAGGAGGAACGAAAGAAAAAGAGGGAAAACAAAAAAAAACTAGGAAACGTTAAAAAAAAAAAAAGGTAAGAGAAAAAGAGAAACCGAGAACTCCCTACTCCACAACTTGCAGCCAGTTCCAGGCTCTCAGGCAAGATAAGTAGATGGGAATTCAGGTTGTAGAGAGATTAATGGGTTGCCAGTGGCAGCAAAAATGGGCGCAGTGAGTGACAATAAGGTGTGCGCGGTGAGTAGCGGCGGCGAGTAGCGGCGATGAAGGCCAAGCTGTAAAGACGGAGAAGTCGACGTCTAGAGAGACAGCGTGAGAGGTAAAGAGGACATAAGTGGTCCAGTTGCGTAGTCATTGAGAGGCTCACGCGAAAAAAAATGGCACAAGTGGCCAAGCTGTAAAAGACGGAGAAGTTCGACGTCTGAGAGACAGCGTGAGAGGTCCAGCAGCAAGGAAGGCGGACGGGTCCAGCGGCGAGGTAGGCGGACGGTGTCCAGCGGCGAGGTAGGCGGACGGTGTCCAGCGGCAAGGATGGCGGACGGTGTCAGCGGCAAGGATGGCGGACGGTGTCCAGCGGCAAGGATGGCGGACGGTGTCCAGCGGCAAGGATGGCGGACGGTGTCCAGTGGCAGCATCGGGCGGCGGCAACGGGCGGTGGCAACGAGCAGTGGCAACACGAGCAGTGGCAACACGAGCAGTGGCAACGTGCATCAACGGGCGGCGGCAACGTGCGTCAACGGGCGGCGGCAACGTGCGTCAAACGGACGGCGGCAACGTGCGTCAACGGGCGGGCGGCAACGTGCGTCAACGGGCGGCGGCAACGTGCGTCAACGGGCGGCAGCAACGTGCGTCAACGGGCGGCAGCAACGTGCGTCAACGGGCGGCGGCAACGTGCGTCAACGGGCGGCGGCAACGTGCGTCAACGGGCGCGGCAACGTGCGTCAACGGGCGGCGGCAACGTGCGTCAACGGACGGCGGCAACGTGCGTCAACGGGCGGCGGCAACGTGCGTCAACGGGGTGCGGCAACGTGCGTCAACGGCTGCTGCTACAAGTATTAGTATTTAGGCAGGAAATGAATGTATATATACTTATAATTATTGCAAAAGACGCATGGTAAGGTGAAGGTGGTGATGTTTTTTGTGCCCAAACATATGATAAATAGTGTTTAAACACTGATATAATAATAATAGAATGGGTTATAAAATATATTTTTTGCTTAAATGCCATAGAAATTCACTAATAATTTAGTTTTGGGAATTCTCTTCATTGTGAAAATTATTTCTTTATTAACTGGCCAACTCTTTGAGCTCCCCTATACTTTCCTTCCAATCCGCCACTCTCTCTCTTTATATCTCTTTTTCTCTTTATATATATATATATATATTGTTTGTTTGTTGTTTAGCTCCTAGAATAGACCCACCTCAACGGAACCTAATTCGGTATCAGCCGGTAGTGATCTATGTAGTAGCTGTTGTCTTTATTATAAAAGTATCATTAAAAATATATAAACATTTAAATGTTCTAAAAATATAATCCTCCAGAGACAATCTTCGTTCCCCGATATTTCCTTTGAGTTGTCTCATTTTCTGTGTTGTAAGAGGACAATTAAAGATGAGGTGATATACAGTTCCTCGTCGTCGTTTAAAGAGTCGGCAAGTTGGGCTCTCAACTTTCCCATCTTAAAGAGATGTCGATTTAGATCAATGCTCACCATTCCAACAATGACAGAAATTGGTTTCTCAGGAACCTGAATATCTTTTTCGTAACATAGAGCTCTGTGATGAACAGTTTTGTTTAACGACAACACTTCATTTTTTTTTGGGGGGTAAAATATATATTTATTATTCTAAAAAAATATAGTGAAATACACAATAACATAGAAAACAAATATATAAATATATATAAATATAAAAATCTAAAGACAGTACGTTAAAACAAAAACATAAATGAACATTGTAATCAAAATTACTGTCTAAAGAAAAAAAAAAACTAAATATATAATATGCACCTAAAAAACAAAACAAACTTAATCTCTATTCAATCTGTAACGGCGGTGTCTACGTATGGTAGATTTGATGATATTGAGGTATGGAGGGAATGGAGGGAATGAACCTTATAAGGTCACCAGCACATGTCCACGAAGATGCAGAGACGCTTGGAATTTTAATAGCCATAGCGCAATACCGAGCAGCTGTCCCAATCATTATAGCTCTGAGGTCTTCAATTTTTATATACGAATGATTTGTCAATTTCTTTGCTATTAAAGATTTATGCTTAACAGCGAAGATTCAATTGCCTTATGATGAGATGCCAGCTTCTGTTTTCGCCTGAAGGGTCCAACAAGATCGATGCCTTAATGATATTGGAGTCGATATCTTCTTGCGGAAAAGACATTTAATTGAATAAAATACCTCACAGTCCTTAAAAATGACAATCTACAAAAGCGTGTATTATATTATTGTATAGAATGCCACAATTATTGCAAGGATAAAAAAATTAATGAGCCGAGTCGAGATTTGAAATTGTGCTGTAAATTTGGACCCATCAGCAATACTCCAGGTCGAACACGAAATTCTTTTTTCCATGAGGAAGGAAGACTAAAAATGCTTAAAAACTTACTTATTATTTCTTTTCTTCATAAAACTTCTGCCTGTCAAGATTCAATTTAAAAACCACGGCATTGTAGGGCACATGGTTTTGAGAGACCTCTGAAGAGGAAACCTAAATCTACCTCTGCGAAAATGGAAGCTGCCCCCACGTCGTGGATTGTAATAATTCCATTCACAAGAGCTGTTTTTCTAAGGATGAGGGATCACCAAATCTATTAATAAAAGGTCGGACACCCTGTTTCAACACTTCATTTTTCGCCATGCAATTCGCCATCTTTCAAGGATTCTTGTCTAAGAGCATTCTTTGATCGGCACATACATACATAGTGCCATCCTTTGCTAACATGTCGGCGTATTCATTCCCGGTGCTATCGTTGTGCCCTCTGATCCATCGTAACGTTATATTGCAGTTATATTATTGACGGCGTCTTTACACGCGAGAATTTCTGCAGTTAAAAGGCCACCTGGTTAATGTCAAGACTATTGATAGCCGACATGCGGTCAGGAAGGATTATTATTATCTTTCGTTCAATTTTTTCTCCACTAAGATTACTACATATGTTTTTGATGGCTTCCACTTCAGCTTGGTACACTGTGTTTGTGTCGTCAAGTTTAAGGACTTTTGATCAAGTACTTTGCCCCACACGTTATAGCCCATCCAGTGCCAGTTTGATCCTTGACCCATCAGTTTAACCGACCAGATCAAAATCATTGATACGCCAATTTTTTTGATGTCGTAGCCCAGATTATTGGACCAGAAGGAGTTGGGATATTTTTTACTTGAAATATTTGTATATATATATATATAAGTAGTGCGTCGTATTATTGTATTGTATTTACTAGATTAATCCGTTCTTGTTATTGTTATAATTCCTTTTTTTCAAGATGTACTTTTTGTGAATAAATCAGTTCTTTTTGTCTCTCTCTGAAAGTGTACCCTTTATTATGTTTAAGACTGAGGTATTTATCACTCCCAGTATGGACACTTCATTGGTGACCCCGAGAAGGATTATGACAGTGAAAGAGGAGGATTCAACGACTCATTCGGGAGTCCAGCACGTTGCTGTTAAACTCCCCACCTTTACTCCCTTTCGTCCTTCGGCTTACTTCATCAGGATTGAGGCTCAGTTTGAACAGGCAAAGATCAATAGAGAAATAACCAAATTCAATCATCTTCTCGGTGCTGTTCCTGAGAATGTTCTTTTGAGAGTGCCCGAATATGCTCTAAAAAGATGTGCAAACTCAGAAAAACCTTACAGCACTTTTAAAGACCTTCTGATCAAGCAATGCCTCGGTTCTAAGCAACAACTCATCACAGAAGTGATAGAGTTATCATCTAACAAGGATAATTTGTGCGTCTTGGAGATGGAAACTAAGGCTAGTGACATTCTGGAGGAATTGACTCGTGATGGAACGGACTTAAAGGAGATGTTCATTAAAAAACTTGTGTTAGGATGTTTGCCTGAATCAGCTCGACAACATTTAAACCAAGGATTTGCAAGACTAAACTATGAGGACTTCATCGAGTCTGCTAAAACAGAGGAGAGGATGAGCTATTCAAGACCTTATTGTGTCAAGATCATCAAGGACCATCAAGAAGACACTCCCTCAGATGAGGTAAATATAATTCACAAAAAAGGCTCACTCCCTCCTTCTCATCCCTCAAAGAGCGAGCGCACAAGGAACCTTCACTACAATAAACTTTGTCAATATCATTTAAAGTACGGGAAAACTTCATTCAAGTGTGTTTCACCTCATATTTGTTTCCATTTGTTAAATACCCCTCCAAAAAACTAATTAAGCGTCGGGTTTGCCCGACGGTAAATAATAACAAATCTATCCATATTTTTCCACAATCTCCCCCTAAATTTTCTTTTTATAGTAATATATTTCAATCCTATATTGAGAATAGTAAATTGTTTAAAATAAAAGCTCACCTTATGGACCCAATAACTAAAATTAAAAATGTAATTATATTTTAGTAGACACGGGTGCTGAACGGTCTTTGATCCCCTTCTCAAATAATATTTTATTCGTAATTCACCCATTAAATTGGTAGCAGCAAATAATCAATCATTAAAGAATTACGGTGTTTCAAATCAAAAAATTAAACTACCGGGCATAAATGAGGTTGGTTGGTCATTTGTCGTCACAGATATGAAATTTGGGATTTTAGGGTTTGACTTTCTTAGTAAATTCAAAATTCTAGTTGATGTAACAAGGGGAATGCTAGTCCCGGACGGTACGAAAATTAATTCTGTTTCTTTAAATACATCTTGTATAAAAACTCAAGAAATACTAAAAAAATTACCCTGTTTTGCACGATAAATCTTTCAAAGGAGATTCTTTACATGGACTATATCATGCTATAGAAACAACTGGGATGCCGGTTGTTTCTCGTGTAAGAAAGTTCACTCCAGAAAAAATAGAAATAATTCGAAAGGAAATAGACAAATTATTAAGACAAGGAATTATTGAAAACTCTAACTCGTGTTGGTCCTCTCCGATCCATTTAGTGAAAAAGCTAAATGGAGATTGGCGTATGGTCGGAGATTATCGACTTCTGAATAACATAACTAAGGCAGATAGATATCCCATGCCATCAATACAATGTTTCAACGAAAGAATAGGGCAGTCTAATTACTTTAGCAAAATTGATTTAATTAAGGCATACCACCAAATTCCTATGCTAGCCAAAGACAAAGAAAAAACTGCTATTTCAACCCCTTGTGGTTTTTATCAGTACCTGAGAATGCCTTTTGGCTTAAAAAATGCCACCAGCTCATTCCAACGAATGATTGATAAGGTATTAAAAAATGTAAAAGGTTGTTTTGCTTATGTTGATGACATATTGCTGTTCAGTAAATCAGAAAAAGATCATCATCAATTAATTCAAAAAGTATTGGATCTTTTAAATACAAATGGGCTTAGTTTTAATAGGGATAAAAGTCAGTTTTGTTTACCTGAATTAAATTTTCTTGGATTTACAGTTAGCAGCAAAGGTATTAGACCAATGCATCATAAAATTTCAAAATTAAAGCAATTATCCCAGCCGCAAACAGTAAACGAAATGAACAAGCTCATTGGCATGTCAAATTATTACAGGAGATTTATTCCCAATTTGGGTGATTTTTTGCGACCATTTTATGGAGCCATTGCAAATAAGAAAAAGAATACTGTAATTGCCTGGAATAGGGACCTGACTGATGCTTTTTGTAGGTTCAAGGATGGGTTAGATAAAGTTACAACTCTCGCACATTACATTCCAGGACAGGAATTACGAATGTGTGTGGATGCGTCCGACACGGGAATAGGAGCCGTACTGGAACAAGGAGAAGGGTGTAAGTTTCGCCCTCTAGCATTCTTTAGTCGTGCTTTAGTGGATAGAGAACAAAGAGACTCTGCATTCGCGAGAGAGCTTTTGGCAGTAAGGGAAGCAATCAGGAATTTTAGTCATGTTATAGAAGGGAGATCAGTTGTTTGCTTCACAGATCATAAGCCGCTCATAACGGCACAGCATGCAAAAGATCCGAAGTGGCCCTCTAAATATCATCGTTATTTTGCTGAGCTTAGTGAGAGAGATGTGCTGCTAAAACACATTTCAGGTAAAAACAATGTACCGGCCGATTTTCTTTCTAGAATAAACCTCCTAAAAATAGATTTTATAGATTGGAAACAATGGCAAATAGAACAAAAGTTGGATAATTTACAATTAACTAACCCATTGGCGGAGTGGGTTGAAATTGAAAATGTAAATATTTTGTGTGATGTTAGGGCAAAACATCCACGGCCTATCGTGCCAACATCCCCAATTAACAAATTGCTCCAAATGTTTCATAATGAATCTCACAGAGGAATTAAAAACACCAATAAAAAAATTCAAAGTCAATATTGGTGGAAGACTATGAATTCGGACATCAAAAATTATATTGAAAAATGTCAAATATGTGATATGGCTAAAATAACAAAATTACCATGTGTACGATATGAGAAAATACTTTCACCAAAAAAGAAATTCTACCATATTAATTTGGACATAATAGGCCCTTTTCCCAAAGCTCATGGAAAAACAATGGCTCTGACAATTATAGATAGGGATACTAAATGGTTGGAAGTTTTTCCAATGTCAAGCTCGAGTAGTGAGAATATAATTCGCCAGTTAGAAAATAACTGGTTTTCAAGGTTTGGTTATCCTCACTATATAACAACAGATCAAGGGAGACAATTTAATTCTTTGGTCTGGGAAAAATTAATGAACAGCTTTAAAATCAAAAACATACACACTACACCATATCATCCCGAAGGAAACGGTTTAATTGAGAGGGAACATAGAACCCTTAAAGAAGCAATACGCTGTAAACTATTAGAATCTAAAAGTAATTGGGTTGAAGTTTTACCAAAAATATTACTAGATTTGAGAACCACTGCAAAGTCCGGAGAAAATTTGTCTCCTGCAGAATTGTTATTTGGAGAAAAGATCCGTTCGTCCGGGACAATATTACCCTGTGAAGAGAAACGAATTAATACACAACATAACATCAAAACTGGTCCAAAAAATCCTAATTCAGTGTGTCGACGGCTTGACAAATCCAACCAAGTTTATGTTTTAAACCCCCCAATTCGCCCTTCCTTAGACCCTCATTACAGCGGACCGTATAATGTCATTAAAAAACTTAGAAAATCATTTATATTAGACATTAATGGTAAGCCTAAATCAATTTCCATTCATAATTTAAAACCTAAATTGATCTAGGGGGGAAGTATGTAGTGCGTCGTATTATTGTATTGTATTTACTAGATTAATCCGTTCTTGTTATTGTTATAATTCCTTTTTTTCAAGATGTACTTTTTGTGAATAAATCAGTTTTTTTTGTCTCTCTCTGAAAGTGTACCCTTTATTATGTTTAAGACTGAGGTATTTATCACTCCCAGTATGGACACTTCATATATATAACACATGGGTGAAAAGTCTCGGGCCTAACAAAGAAAACACGGTATTTTTTGTTCAAAATTAGCTTTATTCATCAACGTAATCTCTATCAAGAGCAACGCAATCATTCCAGCGTCACTTAATATTCAATACCACTTTTGCAAAACGATCTATCTTTTGCCCCTAAATAGGGCTCAGTTTCAGCGAATATCCCTAAATTCGTGCAAAATTTCTTAGCAGCGAGCATTTTTTCAGGTCTGTGGCCAGTAGTCGCTAGGAGTCAAATCTGGCGAATACTGTGTATGTCAGAGCAACTCGAAGTTAAATTCACGCCATTGTTTGGATACTTGTGACAGGGTGCGTTGTCTTGATGAAAAAAAAAAATATTTACCATGTGCGGTCGTTTCTTTGCAATTTCGGCCTTCAAACGCTCCAATAACGCTATATAATATTCACTGTTGATGGTATTTCCTTTCTCAAGATAGTCGATGAATATTACACCAGCACATCCCAAAATACCGAGGCCATAACCTTCCAGCTGATTGTTGTGCTTTCGGGCGCTTGGACGAGGCTCACTAGTTGCTTCCACTCAGTTGACGATCATTTTGATTCCGGAGTGAATTGATGGATCCATGTTTCATCATTGTCATATTTCGACGCAAAAATTCCGGTTTGTTGCGTTTAAACATGGCTAAACACTGCTCAGAATCATCAAAACGTTCCTGTTTTTGGTCAACAATGAGCAAACGCGGCACCCACTTGAACAGAGCTTTCTCATAGTCAAATGGTCATGCAATATAAAGTGAACACGTTCTTTTGATATCTTTAGTATGTCAGCTAAATCACACAACTTCACTTTTCGATCATTCAAAACGATTTTGTGATTTTTTGATGTTTTCTGATGTTACCGCCTCATTTGAACGTCCACTGCGTTCTGCGTCTTTGGTGTCTCTACGACCACGTTTGAAGTCAGCAAACCAACGTTTTATTGTTGTTTCTGATAGAGCGGAGTCTCCCATAACACTTTTCAAGCATTGCTTCGCTTGAATGGTATTTTTCCATCAAGGAAGCAGTGTAAAATTAAAACAAGAAATTGTTTTTGATCCATTGTTTGAAAATAACAACAGTAGCGTCACTCTTAGCACAATAACTCAAAAACTAATGATTAAGATATTATGAAATTTTAACAGGTGTCTTTTGAAGGTTAGTATTAACTGGGAAAAAGGTGACTGCAACAAAATACCGCCATATATGTGTTAGGGCCGGGATTTTCAGCCACCGTGATATATATATATATATATGTGTGTGTGAAAATGGGCTACATTTCTGTTGGATATTTCAAAACGCTAAACGAAATTATTCAACATTTTTGCATACTAAATTGTGTATAGTTAGGTAATAATTTTATTGTAATAGCTTAGCAACGAGTTTATTTATTATATTAGAGGTGCCAAAAAGGTTGTCATCTTTAACGTTTACTTTGCGCTATTTGACTGATTCAACATATTTTGGGTAAATTTGAGAAACATTTTATGTCTATAATTAATTGTACGAGCTAAAAAGCTATTGAAACCCACACCATATATTTTTTACCAAGATATGTGTATGTGATAAATTATTGAACATATAGTAATATTTGAATAATCATTCATTAACAAGGACTTCTTTATTCAAGCCTTACCTCATAAATACATTCTGAACTCTTTTAAAGTACAGGGCTTCACTTTGATAAAGATTATGGTTTAAATAAAAGTAGTAAATATTCACCTTTATGCATCATGGCCATCCTTTTCAACTACTATGCCTATTAATTGAAAGCATTAATAAATATGTGGAGGTTTGTCGTAAAATATTATTCATTTATAGCTTTTTATATGTAGAGGTTTTTTTTTTTGGATCGAGATTTAAGTTTTTTTATGGACGACTGAAGGGGTTTGAAATATTATTTTATATGTATATTCTTACAAATACTAATAGGAGTATTATTATCGAGTGAATGTAAAAACGTGGGTGGATATAATAAAGATGTGGATCTAGAAGTCATAATTGCCAATCCATGACAACGTATGCCCAAAAAAAGGTCAATATGAGGATCACCGCGTCGTCCATTTTCACAAACAATTTCTGGTACTCGATCATGTGTACAAGTTTCATCTTGACGAGGAAACTTTAGAACTCAATATTATTATTTATTTATTTCAGTTCATAAAATTCCGAAGTAATTGCGTTAAAAAACATAAATAGACATTGTAGTCTAAATTAATACTTGGAAAAGAATGACAACAATTATAAAATATAACAAAAATTAATCAAACAAAAAATGGACAATAAATACTTTAAAAAAACGCTTCTCCAATATTTAAATAATAAATCACTTTGAATATTTCAGAATCCAACGTAAAATCTTTAAATGAGATAGGGAACTGATGGAAGTATCTGACCTCCTCTGAAACAAAGGTCCACGAATCGTTGTGAAGAGATGGAATTTTCAGGGAAAATGCAGTATATCTGGTTGCAGCTAATAGCAAAATTGCTCGTAGGTCTGTTGGCTTCACATACTCTCGCTTTATTAAAGAGCTAGCAATCCATGTTTTGGCGTTCAGCAACGCATAGTCTATTGCCATTGAGTTGTAGGAACGACGTCCTTTTCGTTTTTGAAGTCCAAAAATCACATCTGCCTTTCTAATTCACTCCCCACAACTATCGAGACATCTGAAGTTTAAGGAAAATAATTTCTTCAGTATAGAGACAGCCTGGCAATCCACGAAGGCATGTAAGGTGTCACTATATAGTCTTCCGCAATCCTTGCAATGCTCCGAAAAGATTATGCAGTTAGAAGAAATTTGGAGTTGGCTTGTGAATGTCTTCCCGTCGTGGATTCCAACTAAGGACTTAGTTATTCTATGCCTCCATGTTTCAGGAAGCTTTAATAAACTGACAAAGAAATTAGTTAACCCCTTAGTTTCGTAGCTCAAATTAGGAAATACCATTTGGAGTTGCCATGGCCTTGGCATTAAAGAACAACAGCGGCCTTTCTTTGAGGGATTTAAACCTTCCATCATCAAATGGATATAAAAGGAGACTAGAATGTATGGATAAAACATTGTTGTTTAAAGCTTTTCCCTCTAAAACTGCGGAATCTCCCAAAAATTTTAAGAAATAGGGTCTCCAGTAATTTTTCCGAATGATGTCCACTGTTGAATCATCGATAAATTTTTGCTCACACTTCCATAATTTTCTCTGTGCTGGCGCTCAACTTGAGGAAATACGTTGCGTGGAGTCGTTTGTGAGATCAGTTCCAAACATTAACCTCATACAAAGACTATTGTACGTGACAGTCCTCCTCAATCCTGATCGGAGTTCTTCAGAATATCTATAAAAATCTTTTAATATATATTTGGGAACTATACGAGATAAAAGAGCCAGTCCTCCCCCAATTAACTTCTTAGGTGGAAGGTAGTTTTCTTTGAACTGGAAATGAATCCAAACAAGAAGTATGGTCTCATATGGACGTTAGCTAAATGAACAGCAGATAAAAAGTTGATGCCTGCATCACACAAGTGCAGAGAGCTATTTAAGCCCTCACTCGTATGAAATACACATCCCTTCAAACATTGCTACTTCGGTGATGCAATTTTTAAATGTATGAAATGCTTTTTAGTGTATACAACTGTAAATCTTTATTTGCACAATATATGAAACATTAACGATTATTTGTTTTATATTAGCAGCTTGGATAAAAATTTTCGGGAAAATATACAATATCATTTGCATGAGCTGTAAACTAAGCTTTACATAAAGTATGTGTTAGCTGTAAATTTCTAAGATAATCGGACTCTCAGCCCAAAAATGACCAACAGTCGATTCTCTACAAAAAAGCTAATCCTTTCCGGTAATGCTATTCTCAAGCCATCTCCTAAAGACAGTGTATTGTTAACCCACTCTGTAATTAAACAAACAAAAAAATGAGATATGTAGTTTAGAGTATTTGAATATAGAAAATTTAAGATTTTTGGACTTGATGTTCTTTTATCCATATCAATCCTTCCTCCTGCTAATTGATGTTAATTCCTCTGCTACAATATTTCGTGGCTTTTTTATTTCATTAGTTGGTTTTAGTTATTCAAAAAGAAAAAGTGTTCCCTACAGCTGAAAATAGGTCAAGATATAAACTTATTTCTATATTAAATGGAGGCTAAAGTTCATAAAAGACTTGTATGTTTTCTGATAAGTGGCCCATTAGTCGTATGCACTGATTTCTTGTTATGTACATTAAAAAGTTCTTATGTTTACAAAAAATATTAACTTATCTTCCTTTTTAGCTGAGCTAATAATGGAATGTTATTTGTAGAAGACGTCTATGAGTGGTGATACGTTTTGTTCATTATGTTAAAGTTATTATTTATAAGCAATAAATAAAAAAAACATCATGGGTGTAAGGCCGATTTTTTTTTTAAATTAAATGTTTGATCATTTTCAATGTTTGTCTTTTCTTCATCTTTGTCCATGTACATGGACCAAGTTTCATTTTTTATGATTAAGAACACACATCGACTTACAAGGTCGGCTGATAAGTCCCGAGACTAACACATAGATGGCGCCAGGGATATGTTTCATATGACTGTCAGCTAGTACCAACCTTCAAAACATACATGCATAGATATAACAGCTGCCTGACAACTAGTTTGTGAGATATTGCGTTTTAAGTGAAGCTACTTTGTTATTGTGAAAAAATGGAAAAAGACGAATTTCGTGTCTTAATAAAACATTATTTTTGATGGGAAAAAATACCGTCGAAACTAAAACTTGGCTTGAAGAATGTTATCCAGACTCTGCTCCATCGAAAGCAACCATATGTCGATGTTTGCTGAATTCAAACGTGGTCGTGTGAGCACGAATGATGATAAACGCAGTGGACGTCCAAAAGAGGTGGTTACACCAGAAAACATAAAAATAATCCACAAAATGATTTTAAATGACTGTAAAGTGAAGTTGATCAGATAACTGAGACTCTGAAGATATCGAAAGAGCGCGTTGGACATATCGTGCATGAATATTGGACATGCGAAAGCTCTGTGCAAAGTGGGTGCCGCGAGAGCTCACAATCGACCAAAACAACAACGAATTGATGATTCTGAGCAGTGTTTGAAGCTGTTCAATCGTAATCAATCCGAATTTTTGCGTCAATATGTGACAATGGATAAAACATGGCTCCATCATTTCACTCCCGAGTCCAATCGACAGTCAGCTGAGTGGACTACATATGATGAACCGAATCCAAAGCGAGGAAAAACGCAACAGTCAGCTCAGAAGGTTATGGCGTCTGTATTTTGGGATGCACACGGTATAATATTCATTGACTATCTTGAAAAGGGGAAAACAATCAACAGCGATTATATACCCTTGTTGGGCGTTTGAATGATGAAATTGTTGAAAAACGGCCCCATTTGAAGAAAAAAAAAGTTGTTTCACCAAGACAATGCACCGTGTCACAAGTCAATGAAAACAATGGCTAAATTAAATAAGTTGGGCTAGGAATAGCTTCCCCATCCCCCGTACTCTCCAGATCTGGCCCCCAGCGACTATTCCCTGTTTGCAGACCTGAAGAGAATGCTCGCTGGCAAGAAATTTAAGGACAATGATGGAGTAATCGCCGAGACAGAAGCCTATTTTTTTGATAAACGAAAGATTACTATAAAAGTGGAATCGAAAAATTGAAAGATCACTATAATCGCTGTATAGCCCTCGAAGGCAACTATGTTGAATAATAAATCGAATTTTGCCAAGAAAATGTTTTCTTGTTAGTTAGTCTCGGGACTTATCAGCTGACCTGTTAGTTCTAGCACAAAGTGAAAAGTAATGGCTCTACAAACGATATTCTTTTCTATATTTGTCTCTGGACGACGTGTTTGTTATTTTTTTTTACAAGAAATAAAATAGTTTAACAGTGTCATAGGGCTTAATAAAGTGAAAGCTTGTGTTTCTTTGAAGTTTGAATAAAAAACGGTAATTTAGAATGTCTTACAGCACACAAAATCTATTAAGATACATCACATATGACTCAAGAATGCAGAAGGGTTGGATAAAATGGCACAAGCCTCGGTAATAGCCTGTACAAAATTAATATCGAAAGAAAGACTTAACACAAAAAAAACAAAGGAAGCTTGGAATCTCTATAGATCGACATCCAATGGAGAATGTTAACATACTCGTGGTGAAACGTTGAGGATGGGCTTTCTATGGGCCCGACTGATTCAATGAAAGAAAAAAGAAGGGCCCGAACTCTCAGGGGTTGCATGGAAATAGAAAGCAACATGCAATTGATTCAAGACCTCTACATATACGTGGATGTAAATAAAATGTGAAATCCGACATCAAAATCCACACTTGAACTGCATAAAATAAAAATATTAGCTGATGTAATTAATAAAAATGAACCTATACCTTCAAGTATATTTTTGATTATACAAAACTTATTACTAAGCGAGGGAAAAAATAAAAGTATTTAATCTGGCCATGGGAAAAGTTCCCTATCATTCAATGAAAAAGCGTTATGTACGACAAGGGAAAAAAATAATGGATTTCATCCATCTCTTCATACGAATGGGCCTTAAAAGAGGCGAATTAAATACGTTTGTAAGGACTATAAGATATCCATTACTAATGCTAAGGCAACAAGAACTAAAGTACGTGATATGTATTGGATCCTTTGTTTCACCATTCAAGATAGAGGAAGGCTCAAATAAGACTTGCGTACGCTGTGGGGTCCCAAGCAAAACGGAACATTACTTCCGAGACTGCAAAAATGTTGAAGAGCTGGTATGTGTATTTTTTATGCCAAGCTAAAAATTACCTTTGACGAGCTTTGTCCTCCATAGAAAAACTATATGGTCCGAGAGGAGGATCGATAAAGGAGCGTATTGCGGGGCCTCGTCAAACTTCCGTCGATGGTGATTGTTCTGAGAAAACGGGAGTGACACTTCGTAATTAGACTGGTGGGCTTCGCAACGAGGGAATTCATAGTTCCTCATAGAAGATACTACAAACTCTTCTCACTCATGACATCTAAAGACTTAACACGAAAGACAATACGTCACTAGCTGTTGGCGGAGTAGAAGCGGTTCAAGAAAATCTGATCATTATTTTTGGCTTGTATGATCTTATATCATATTTTTAACAACATGTCGTTTTATATGATTTTTACATAACACTTAAAACATAATTGTATCTTTGTACATATGTATCCGATGATATCGTAATCATTTGATTTAGAGATTAAAACAATTGATTTAAAGAGCGATATTATAATGAAATAAGATATGAATTTACACAAAACTGTTGTGACGTGAACTTCAACATAAGGATAATATATTATCACCCTTATCATGTGTCTTGTCTCGTAGGCCTGGCTCCATACCATTTACGAATCCTTTGAAAGTACTTTTTCAATATTACCTATTAATATTTGTGAAATTAAACATTCTGAGAAAAAAATGAATGATATTATGTTTAGACATCCTTGATTATAAAGATACTTTGAGTATGCAAATTGAAAAAGGAAATAAAGTTTATTGTTGAGTTGGAGAGAAAAGCATCCTTATTCACTATATATCCCCCTAATGATACCTTCTTATTTGTAATATAAAAGGTTAAAATATCAGTGAATGTCCATAATGGAGTAGGGGGTGGGGGGGTTCCCCTCAAAAGCAAGGTCTTTATTTATCCCATAAACTATATACAAAGTTATATATAACTTATTTATAAACGTTAAAAGGACAAATTGTATTAAGAAAAACATAAATTACCATGTAGTTACGAATTAAATGCCCCTTAAATACCTATCACTCAATTATAAAAAGAACAACGATACACTATAATATAATTTGCGACAAATGGTGGGATAAACAACTTTTCTTTAAAATTTTACTAGGGGAAAATTAATCCAAGGAAATGGTTTTGCACACTAATGTTTAAAGTAGGTTTTCATTTAATGAACTTATATTCGTATATTAGTATTTTAAATACCTAAATAAGAATTGCCAGATATACTTTTCTTTACAATATAGACTCGTTATTCGTTGACATTTTTTGCCGACAAACGTTTGGAGTCTCTTTGATTCGACTCAAAGGATGACAACCTCCTTGAAGCCCCAATTGCATAAAACAACAACAACAAAAAACACTACATCTACTTTGCAGTTACTTAATAATATATATATATATGGTATATATATAAATACTATATAGAGATGTATATCTAGCAAAGAATGATTGATAAATCCACCATCACCCCCCTTTCAAATGAATTATATAAAAAGATGTACTACTTCTTGATAAACATAATAAGATAGAAAAAAAGAACGCACTGCAAGGAACATACACAACTCTCTTTAGACTCCATGTTAATTCAATTTAATGATATTACAAAAAAAGAAAAGAAATCCAACAACTACCTCATACAATAATAGGCCTATAAATCTTTCTATTTTCAGTGGTTCTAGGATAGGTACACACACACACACACAATAGCATTACAGTTAGTACAATATCTACTATTTGTATAGAAACATTGAAAACCGAAGGGGGGAATAAGAAGAATAAGACGTGGGGGAGGGAGAGTTTATCTTTTTTTCTTCTTCTTCGTCTTTGCAATCATGCTAGATAAGTAAATAAATTATTTCCTTATCAAGTAAATTAAATTGTCCCTTAGACGAATATTATTTATCCATGAAGTCTGTATCATTATTACTATTAGTAACATTATTACCTCCGCCGAAGAAGGTTGTTACCTCCGCCGAAGGAGGTATTGTTTTCAGTGGCGTTTGTTGGTTTATTGGTTTGTCAGCAGATAACTCAAAAAGTACTGAACGGATTCGAATGAAACTTTGTGGAGTTTTGGAAATGCCAAAAGAAACAAGTGATTAAATTTTGGCATCTCTAAGTGTTTTTTAATAGGCAAAATGAGCAAAATACTACTAATAATAATAATGAAATGGGGTCTCTATTCAGGGAGTAGGAAAGAACAAACGCTAAAAAAATATTCATTGACGTATTATTGTTCATATATCAGCTCAGGACTATGTTAACCCAGTGACGTAGCTTAAACTTCTTCCGTCTTCCCATCTCTGAGTGCTTTTTAATATGCAAAATGAGCTAACAGAGAGGAAACAATGATTAGAGATAGAAAATCGGGCGTGTGAAAGGGAGAATGTTTGAATAGGAATGTTGTGGGGATTGGCGGAGTACACACTCTCTGAGTGTATATATTATTTTCTTTGCTCTCTCCTCACTCATTATTCACCAAACACACCTATTATGTAGACATATATGATTGGATTGTAATTCTGTTAAATGATTCATTAGGTGGGATCGGCGGAGGTTTGCACTCTCTGAGTGTATATATGCCTCTAGTTTTCACTGGCGTTGGTTGTTTGTTTGTCAGCAGGATACTCAAAAAGTGCGGAACGGATTTGGATGAAACTTTGTAAAGTTGTTGGAAATGCCAAAAGGAACAAGTGATTAAATTTGGCATCTCTGAGTGCTTCTTTAAGATTCAAAATGAGCAAAATACTAATAAATATTTCAAGTTAGCCTACTCTGCCAATAGATGTCGCTGTGCTGTGCTTTCAAAGAGGAGAGCACAGCACAGCGACATCTATTGGCAAATGACAAACAGACCAAGTGATTCATTTGGTGGGGATCAGCAGAGGTTTGCACTCTCTGAGTCCTCTAGTTTTATATATAAAATAAATAAGATTATTATGTGTTTTTATATGCTATCAGTTTATAAGTATATTATATATAACATTAATAAATTAATGATACACTAGGACTCCTCTATTTTGGACAGCGATTCCTTGCAAAAGACTTACCAGCTTGTCTCGGACGTACATCAAGAAATCTAACGTGCGGTGATTGACAAAGAAGAGTTCCTTTACAGAATAATCATATTAATTGATGAAAATATTCTTCAAATATTTAAAATATAGATGATATTTATATTTTTTATACGTCATACAAGAAAATAAACTTAATAGTAATTTAAAAATGTTGGAAATTTAAATTGAATCTGTGTAAAAGTTAACTTATGTCAACAAGTCTTTGATTCAATAAAGTCTCACGAATTATAATTTAGCTGAAGATGCAAAGTGGAAAACTTGGTGAATATTCATATGATTTATTACTAACTTTTTAAAAAGCTTCCTTGGAATCCAGTTGCTTAAATTTCAGATGGGTAATAAAATTATAGATGGGCGATGAAATATTCGGTTGATAAATATCCCCCTTCCGCTTTTTTGCTCTTTATTCAATGCTTTACAAAGTGTGTCAGTGATCGGATTAAGTTCAAGTACATGTCGTTTTGTTTGAATAATCTGATTCCATTAGACGGCAACTTCATAATACCTTCCTCGTAGAAGAAACTCGGACAGCCACTTTTGGACAAGCCTCTTTAACTTCAATTTTACACCACCAAGGGCGTTTGACATGAACAGATACAGGTAGCAATCAATTGGTGCTATGTCCGGGCTATATGATGGATGCGATGAAACCTCCGATTCGAGCTCCTGTAGCTTCTGACGAGTAATAAATGAAGTGTGTGGTCTGGCGTTATCCTCGTTGAACACTACACCCTTCCGGTTGGCCAATACTGGACGTTTCTGGTCAATCGCCTCCTTCAAGCGTAGTTGTTCGCAGTAGATGGTAGAATTAAGCGCCTGGCCATATGGGAGCAGCTCATAGTGGATGATTCCCTTTCAATCCCACCAACCACACAGCAAACCTTCTTAGCCGTCAATCCTGGCTTGACCACTGTTGGGGATGATTCACCGGGCTTCGACCCCGACCGTTTTTGCTTGACATTGTCGTAAGGGATCCATTTTTCGTCGCCAGTCACCATCCGATTAAAAAAAGGGTTGAGTTCGTTCCGTTTCAACAGCAAATCGCAGGCATTGATTCGGTCCAGAAGGGTTTTTTGCCTCAAATCATGCAGCACCCAAACATCAAGCTTTTTTTATCCAGCCTTCTGCAGATGATTTAAAATGGTTTGGTGACTAACTCCCATCTCCTGGACGATGTTACGAGATACCACATGCCGGTGTACCTCGATGTATTCCATGATTTGATCGGTATTTGTCGTCACAAAATGTGAATGGGAGATATTGGACAACCTATTTAATTTTTAAAGACTAATCTTTCTTTTTATTTGTTATATTCAACATCAGAGGTTTTGGTACTTATGTGTGTATATTAGGGGGTATTATAGAAACCTAATATTAAGATATCAAAGTTTATCCCCCTGCAAAAGTTGCGTCATAAGAAACTAAATGATCGTAAGAAAATGGATTTGGTTTGACCCCCCCCCAAAAAAAAAATTGCGTTCAAGGGTTTTGTTATGAACCAAAACTTTTTTGTTACTACATATTTTGAAAACATTTACCTTTACAAAATTTAGCTATGATCAATTATGACTTTGTTATTGTAGAGTCTGTATAGTTTAATTATCCTATTTATGATTTGCTAAATTCTTCCCACTCCGTTCCTGTTCTCAACCATGTGAGGGAGTAACTGCATGAAAATTAAGATGTGAAAAGCAAACGTATTTAAAAAATAACTTAAAACATCAACATGAATACCTTCTAATTCTTTTTCCTTCTTGAAACTATAAAAGAACCCTAGTAGGAGCTGTTATTAAAAAATGGTTGGTGCGTCAGTACTTATGTTCATTTATTGGCTCTAAATATTATTTGACGAAAATTTGCAAAAAAAAAACAAAGTCATAAATTGATCATAGCTAAATTTTGTAAAACAATTTTTTTTCAAAATAAGTATAACAATTTTTTTTATTCATAACAAAACCCTTAAACGCAATTTTTTGGGGGGGTAAGGGGGGGGGTCAAACCAAATCCATTTTTCTACGATCATTTAGTTTCTTATGGCGAAACTTTCGCGGGGGGATACATTTTGATATCTTAATATAAGGCTTGTATAAAAACCCCTAGTGTATATAGAATAGAGCCTTGTTATGTATGTATATCTGAGGTAACAGATGCAAGTAAGCACTTTTGTTTTTAGTATAAAGTTGCGGAAATTACACAATATTTCAAAAAACTATATATATTAAAAACCTCCTATATCCAAGGGATGAAACATGTCCGCTTTTAAAAGTAATAATTACTTTTATTTATGAATGAATGCAGTAATACCTTTTTTAAACGTAAACAAGAATGGAGAAACCTATAGGGATATTTTAAAACATTACCAAATGAATATTGTTAAATGGAGAAACTACAATTATTCCTCACAAGATTACACTTTTAAAATCTTGATTAAATAAGATTGTAAGTTGCAGTTTGAATAATTGAATGTTGAGGATTTTAATTAGTATTTTCAGAAGGTGTTTATTACCAGATTTAGGCAAAATATGCTTTTTCATAATATTTGGATATTCATACGAGTAAGCTTCACTCCCTAAAAAATAAATATTTTTACTTAAATTATCATTTATTATTAGCCACTTGGCGTTTCCTTGGATCAATCCAATGTATATGTTATAAAGACTTATCATTCCAAGGACCTTGTGGTATTTTTAACATTTGGGGTGAGAAGGAAATCAAAAAATAAAAGCTTAAAAATAAGACTAGTAAAAATTTCAATAAAGTTACAAACGCTAATTCTTTAAAACTGCATTAGGAATACAGTTTTAGTATAGTAAATTATTTTTACAAAAAAATATATACATATATATATATATATAGTATTCGTTTCATCAACATATAATATTATATACTTTAGAAAAAAATCTGTCAATGATTTAATAAGAAATATTACAATACACATAAATAAATGATCATTGACAATTATGCATAATACTTATATAATATTAAAAACGTTAAACGGATCTAAGTTTAAATAGTATTACGTGACACTCTTTTTTTATATAGTTATAAATTATATTTCATTCATACAACATTTTTGTAAATAGAAAAGTGGTAGGGGACAAATGGTCAATATATAAGTTTTAAAACACGAAAAATGCTTTTAAAAAAATAAACTTGGATTCAATTTTTTCATAAAATATATAAATGTTTATTAATAATTGATTCCGTCTAGGAGGGAGATGTATCTTTCCACAACTTGTCCAGTCCTATAGGGGAGGGTTCCCCTTGACCCGCGAGGCGTACAGAATTCCTTGAACCTTGGAATTATGGACTCTATTTGAAAAGCGTTCTCATAATTGGGGGACGTTGATATTAGCCAGTCTGGGGGTTCAAGGTGTTCACCGTATGCCCTTTGTATTTTTTCCTCTACTGACTTAACAACAGGGATAATGATTGGGCAGAAATAGAAAAAGTAATTACGTGACACTCTTAAGTTACTTACTAAATTTAAATGTTAGTTGTTTTTCAAATATAATATAATAGTATTCATAAATATAATATTATTTTAATTTACAAGAGACTTGTCCATGGACACTGATTCGATGGAAATGGCAACAGGCCTACCTTGATCACAGATAAATAAAACTTAGGTATTTATACTATATTACAAATTTTTAAATGCTTGTATGGAAGCCGCTTAATCCATTTTCTGACTTTAAACGAAAATACATTGTGGCATAGCTCATTATAAATTAACCAAGATTCGTGAAAATCAATAGTGAAGTTTTTCTTATATCGAACACTTCAAATATTTTTTTGGGTCCTCATAAGAAGGATAATAATTCACAGTATCGTTTGGTGTCAAGACATTACTCTAAATATTTCATTGTATTGATTGTTCTATAATGTTGGTATATTTTAAGCATGGAAACTATAAATTCAATATCACAAAAGGCAGACATTTATGCAATTATGTACAAATATTGTATGCATAAATCGATGTCGACATAATTGCATGTTTTTTACTTTATTTTTCATTAATACATTCTTCTTTGTATAATATGTGTTTATATGAGTCCCCCCTCCCTCAAACAATGAATTGAACTGCATGTGATTTCTACGTATTTTTCATATCTCAAGCTCCTTGAATAATTTATATGGCAGGAGAATTAATTGAAATCAAAGCAAAATGGTTTTCACAAAGTACGGGTCTATAGGACATGCTATGATTGTTACATAAGTCTAACCCATGACCTTTTGATTGGCCCTCTATTAAGTATTAATATCCAATTACATGAACCTTTTTTTCTTTTTCAATATTGTGTGTTTGTGTGTGTGTGTGAGTCAGCTCCTGGACTGTGTTCGTTAAAAAGCTTCAGCACTATGCATCATGAAAATTGCTTTAATATGGCCAGGAATGAATAATTTAGAGAAATGAACGCTATTAGAAACACATATTTAACACAGAGAGACACATTTAGAAAGCTGTTTATTTAAATGGAGAACATTATTTAGCAAAATCGGATTATATAAGAAAGATCTGACGTTAAACAATGGTGACTTTTGTGCTGGCTGTCATAAATATACAAAACCGGAAGTAAGTTTCTTAATTATTTTTTTTTCAAAATGTATGCACGAAAAAAAAACTTAAACTCATAATGGCCATGTGCGAGCTAAGAAGAACAACAAAATGAGTACTTAATCAAGCCAAATCTGTACGATTAACTTCCTAAAAGCTAAAATGGGAATTTATCTACTTTCGATTATTACAGTTATGGGGTATATACAGAGCTGGGATTCGGTAGAAAAATCTTACCGCCGTTAGATATTCGGTATATACGCTCTACCGATCGATATCGGTATTTGTTAGATTTTTAACATATATCTACGGTATCGATCGATATTCGGTACGGTAGATTAGAAAGAGAGAGAAATGTATTTTTATATCTGCTTTTACTTCTTCATATGCATTTAATATCGGACAGTTTGTTAGAAAGGACAATTAAAAACATAATTTGTTATAATTTATTAGAGATTATTTGGAATTTAATACCTAATAATCTTATATGAATTATATATGAACTTGATTTTGTAGGAAATGGAAGGCTATAGATTTTTTTCATTTACTGTTTCTTATTGCCCGATATTAATGCACTTTCAGGTACTCTAGTATTCAATGCACAGCATAAGCTTATATTGAATGTCTATTTATGTATCTGCTCTATATTACTATAAGTTGTAGTTGTTTATTTATTTTGCGAAGTTAAGTTCTTCACACAAGGGAGCGCTTGGACAAAGCGACAGTTGGACGATGTTTCTCTGCTATTGAAGGAAATAAGCTCTCTATATCTTTATGTCTCTATGTGAATGTTACAAAAGTCATACATTCAAATATACCGTACCGATTGACAATCGGTACGGTATTTGGTAGTTTCTACCGAATATCGTATAATCGGTTCGGTATTTGAAATCTATTGTTGGTAGTATCGAATACCGATTTACATTCTGTAGTCACAGCTATATATAGGATATCTATATATATTATGACCTCCAAAAAAACCACTTTTTTTGTTCTTTTACATATACCCAGCGATTCTGGTTCATTTTTTGATGCTGAAAACGAATATCTAATTTAAAAATCTCTAGCATTGTTAGAAATTGGACGTCACTGGGTTCAAAGGTTTCGTTATGAAGCAAAACTTTTTTGTTGTTACTTATTTTGAAAGTATTAGTTTTACAAAATGTAGCTATGATCAAATTATGACTTTGAATATTTTTGCAAATTTTCGTCAAATATATTAGTGCCAATAATGAACATGAGTGCTGACGCACCAACCATTTTTTAAATAACAGCTCCTACTAGGGTTCTTTATAGTTTCAAGAAGGAAAAAGAAAAAGAAGGTACTCATGTTGATGTTTTTAAGTTATCTTTTCAGCATCAAAAAATGAACCAGAATTGCTGGGTATATGTAAAAGAACTAAAAAGTGGTTTTTTGGGAGGTCTAATATTTATATATATCTATATATATTATTGTTAATTGTGCTCCATATGAAAATTGAAATAAATGTACCACACCATAAAAATGTGCAATCTCTTGGCAACTTTTTTACTTGCATATTTTACCACATAATAGAAACATTTGAAAATGGCATCCTAAGGTTTTTTCCAAACATTAAAACTTATGTTTCCATCATTTTTGATAATATCCTAGAATACTAAAAAAATCCACTAAATCCAGGGATTGAACTGTCTTTTTTAGTCAGATATTTACAAATCGAGTTTTGTCATCATTTTTCTAATAGAGCTTAGCCAATAAATGCCT
>CP045902.1:1468591-1489250 GCA_013387185.1 Caligus rogercresseyi
AAACAAACCAACCAACCAACAAACCAACGCCAGTGAAAACCATACCTCCTTCGGCGGAGGTAATAATAATATCTACAGGAGTGAGCTGTGAAATTAATTATAAGCTGTGGGCTTTACTCGTCATTACATTATTTGTTCAAGCTTCTTTTTCATTTTAAATTACTTAAAGCATTGAATTATATAAATATATATATATATAAGTTCTAAATGATGTATGATCTATTTTGAAATAAATAAAATTGATAAAAACTAATACATGACTCATGTTCTTCTAGTGGTAGTACAGAAGTACTGTGCTTTCTTTTTGCCTATATGAAGTTTATTAGATTAAGATAATATGTCTAATATAATTTTATTGGATAAATGGATTATATAGTAAATGAAAGTTGCATATAACACTTATACTAATGAAACAATATAATTATTATTCAATTATAAAGGTAACATGCTTCAAAGAATATTTTTACAAATGGTAAAATATTGAAATGAATGTATATGTTAATTTGTTTTTCTTCTTCTATATAATGCACTTAAGTTTCTATATAATCAAAGTCATCGGTATGATTTACACCGTGAGAAGCAGGAACCGCCCCATGCCCACGCATATGGCTTCAATCATTTACAGAGAGGTGGAAGCCCTTCTCCAAGTCCGCGTTCCAAAGTGAGCTTTATCTTACTACTTTTATTTGTTTACATTATTCCCCTGCTCCCCTCCCCTTCTAATCATCAACTTGATCATCTCCTTTAAAGCATTATCCGATCTTCTTTCCGGTCTTTTTTTAATTTTTATTTAAATATTTATTATTGATATTAACATTGTTAGAATTGAATGGATTCCTGTTTAAGAAATTCCAGTTTTTTATATTAACTGTCTAATATCTTTTTATAATATTACTGACTTACCTGGTTTTTTTAAAGAATCTATAAATACCCCACCATTATTTTATTGTTAACTCCTTTTTCACTCGTATATTACATCATTGTCAATGATATTTTTAGAAGAGTGTCATGAAATCAGGGTATGTAAAAAAACCCAAATTTTGAAAAAAACCCAAAAAACCGGTTAAAAAACTCGGTTTTACCGTGTGTTTTTTCGAAATTCGGGTTTTTCATTACACCATTATTAGCTAATAGCTAATGGCTATTTATGGTGCAATGAAAAACCCGAATTTCGAAAAAAAAAACACACGGTAAAACCGGTTTTTTAACGGTTTTTTTCGGTTTTTTCAAAATTTGGTTTTTTACATACCCTGCATGAAATACATATATAAAAAAGGTAAGATTTTAATAAATGGATTAATATTTCCAGTCATTTCAATAAGATTCTTTATGATCCAATCTTGTTACGCAACTTTTAATTCTTTAAGGCTCATTTCCTATTGTAGTTATGGTAGAAAGTGTCTCATAATATAAAGGTCAATGCACGATTGTGAATGTAGACTGCATGATAATGATATCTGATTGAGTTTGTTGATAATTGACAAATATATCGTAGTATTTCTAGTTGTATTATCTAATTTATGCGTTTAAGCAAGTATTTAAATTAATTTTGTGACTTTTTTATTCACCCATTTATTTTTCTATTAAATAATATCACTAAATGGGGGAAAACGATTTAGCAAGCTTTTCCTTTTGTACTTGAAATAAAAATCATTTTGAGCTAAAAAGACACCCACTTTTTAAACTTGTTTGATTATAATTTTCAAATAAGGCAACTGAATATTGTCCTCATAAACTTATAAAAAATGTGGATAAATTTTCGTCATGGGTAACAAGACGTTTTGTGAATGTAATCATAATAAATTATAGGGGAAGTGAATTGGAAATGAATTAAACGAAGAAGAAAGAGAGAGAGAGAGAGAAAATCGAATGATCATAAAAAGCCTTCTGACTGTTGCAGTGAGTGAAGAAAAACGAGTGAGTGAAAAAATAGAGGGGAAGAGAGATTTTTTTCTCATTAATTGATAGTCATCGGAACAGCATTAAATCAATAATGTCCAAGTTTCGGGTTTTTTATTTATGAGCTTTATAATCTTCTTATAATCATGATTTGTTTTAAGTGTAAGAAAAATATTATTATTATTATATACGGTTCAATATGAATATATATTTATTTCTAATAGTAAATGTATTTAGTGTTATGGAAGCTTAATCAAGGAGCACTTGCCACATAGAAAGGGAGCCTCCATTGTCTGTATAATAAGATCTGGGCAATACAAAAAAACATGTAATCCTAGCAGTGTAACTACTTAATGACGTCACTGGAGAACGAATATATATATATATATATATATAATAATTATATTAAGATATATATAAATATATTATTATATACGTATATGTATATAATATAATATCTTTATATATATAATATAAAGATAGATAGATTCGTTCTCCGATGACGTCATTGAGTAGTCACACTACTACATGTTTGTTTTATATTGCCCAGACCTATTATACAGACCTTGGGAGCCTCCATAAGCAAAGGTTTTTCAAGATAATTTTAATCATAATATATTTTCAATCAAACATAAAGTATTTCTTTAGTAACATATTAAAAAAGAGTAACTATCTATTTTTAGTTTTATATTTTTTTATTACAAAATACAGAGTTACATATCATAAAATGACGTCATTGGATGCAAGCAATTTTACTCCCCTTACTATACTCCTGAGGCTCTATTAAATTCATCAAATAATAACCAGTCCCTAAAAGTAGGAAAGACTCGACACAATCTTTTTTTAAAATCTCTGTGATTAATCAGCAAAATAGGTTCTCCATAATACTTTATCACAATAAAGGCATTAAACGATTGCTTCGGAATCCGAGATCGCATTGAACATCCCACATACTGCCATGGGAGAATCTTTGTGTCTACAGGCAATCCTCTCGTACACACTTTGCAACCCTCGTTGTAATTATATGTATTTATTGTATAAGGTCTTAGAAATATAACGCTTACAAAAGAATAAAATATATATTGGATAATATTGGAACACCTTATTTCTTTGCAAGGAAAAGCTCCTTCTTATGCAGGTTAGAGAGAAACTCTCTTTCAATTTAAAAGTCTTATCCCATTCCTTTTGAAAAATGCATTTAAATTGATTTACCTTACCCCCGGCATTCAACTTGATTCATTAATTCTACAATATAATACGCTAATTTAAAGAGAAATGACATATTTCCAATTTATTTAAAAGTCTAAATTGGCTGGGCATAGGATGGAATTGATTTGAATCAATTGCTTCGATTAGACGGGGAAAGAGAAGGGGGGGAAAGGGATTTTCATTTAAATGAACGCTATTTAGTAGAAGTACAATAGTTGTAATAAATTTGCTTCGAAGGACTGCTCTTTCTGCAAAAGGGACTACTTTTGAGTCGCATTCTTTGTTCTCTTTTTGTGTCGCCTTAAGGGACTCTATTATCCTTAAGGTTCTTTGTTAGAATTAGAAGTGGAAAGTGATCGGAAGAAGCAGTACTTACTATTCAATTTAAAAAAATAGTTGGGAGATCTTCATTATTAAATATTGACTTTTGACCAAAAATCACAGAAAAACTAAAAAATATTAGTTGGCAGATTTTAATATTTACTTTTTTACTTTTGACCTAAAATCAACTGAAAAACTTGAAACTTTTTTATTATCATGCCGATTCCTTGAATGTGACAAAATAAAATAAGACTCATCACTCTTCAATGAATAACTAGTAAGTATAGTTTGATAGATATATGAACTAACTTAATGTTTCATTTTTTCAAACTCCATTGTTATTTTCCCCTCTTTTTAAATTCCAAAAGATTGATTAGCGAAATAATAAACATATTTATTTTCATTGACGTCACATATAGCTGTGTGCACCCGGCGAGCGTCTCGCAAGTACGATTGTAATATGGTATAAATTCTTAGTCAGTGTTACCTTGTTTTGACAACATTTCTTGTCCAATCTAGTGTAACAATTCGAGGAGTGCTGATATTTGTATGTAGTTTCTTATAAATAAAACAATGGGACATGAATTTTAAATATCGATAGATCAGTATATAGGTGTAGCCTAAATATACTTCAGCTGAACAATTAATGGTTAAGCTAGGCTTTTTAGCTGGGACCAACTTCAAAAGCTTTGAGGATTTTTCGAAATTTTCTAAGAGGATTTTTTATATCTTTTGAAATATATAAATTGTCTTAAGACAGGAAGATTATTAATTTTGAGTGCCTTCGGACAAATACCTGTATGCAAAAAACAGGTAACGTAACTTCATCATAAGAACTTTAAAACGAATTTTTCAACAAATACTTTACTTGCGTCTTCGAAAGAACTTTTTAAAACATCATGAATAATTTTATCATTTAGAATAATATATAAAGAAATATCACCAAAACTCACTACATAACGATGGTCATATTTGAGCCTTAATCTCTTAGATATCGACATCAAAATCAGTGAACATATCCTTGCAAGAGGCTACAAAGACTTTCAAAGGCAAATGAAGAAACTTGACAACCCCTACTACAAGCATTGACCCCTAAATTCGTGGAGGGTTTATTCGTATTGTGGACAGAGGAGCGAATGGACCAAATATTTGTAGGAGTTATATTATTTTTTGTTTGTATATAAATTAATTATTATCATGAGAAATGTATTCGTTCTCCAGTGACGTCATTGAGTAGTTATACTGCTAGGATTACATGTTTGTTTTTGTATTGCCCAGACCTTATTATATAGACCTTGGTTCTAGCTCTTTGTTTATGAAAAAAACTATATAAAGCAATGGAATTCATCACCAGAAGTCAAAGGCATCACATTGATTTTCGTACATAATGTGTAAATAATTATTTGACTCGGGGATCATATCCGGGTTCCGGCTAATACAAAATTTATTAATTGTTAAAAACAGACTGCAGATTAAAAATACTTTCTTCCATTGTTGTTGCTGCATCGACCTAAATTATTATTATTATTATAAGATGTACAATAAGCTCAATAAGAAATCAAAATTGCAACTGATGGAGGCCATTTTACTTGTATGATTGACGAACAAAAGCGATGACATTTGTTATGGAAGTCAATGAAATAAATAAGGGAAGGAATTCTGTCCATTGCTCAAACAGTCAAAAGTCCAAATACCTTAAGGAATTGAATAAGGGATAAATAGCCATAAATATCAAAATATCTAAACATGTGTTTTTGTTTCCCGAGAAATATGATGATATGATTAAATCCCCCATTAATCACAGCAATTCCTAAAACAGTCTATTCACTGTCCAGATTAATGTATTCTAAAGCAGCTCATTGCAGGACTCATTGTTCTGTAAGTGCTTATATTGGTTGGTATTTTAATATGTATAAATTACATTAAGTCAAAATACCATAATAATGCTTAAAAGCAACAGAGCCGAGAATAACTGAAGGTAGTATATCGTTACTTTATGTACCATTCGCTTCATCTACATGCAAATTTGATATTTATAAAATTTAATATTTCATCATTCACGAACCAAGAACTTAGCAACAGAAATATTTTTTTTTTTCCAAAAAGAATATAAAAAACAGAAAAAATAATTTGCAATAAGAAGAGCAGCCAAGAGACTAATTATTTTGACTCATAATTCTCATTAATTTAGAGAAATTAAAATGATAATTTACGAGCTCATAAAATTATAATTGCTCATAAAGCAAATGAATAAGAGTTGCAATATTAGATAAATGACGTAGCGTATAAAGCTACTGCTGCTCTCTGGGGATCAATTTGAATTTTGAGCATTAAGTTAATTGCTAAATACATAGGTACTTCATCTGGGAGGCCCTGTTTTTAAAAATGGTAATTACACTTACTAATTGTAATTTCATGTATATCTTTGATGTAAATGTATTCATTATTTTTCAAATCAATGATTAAACGATAGGAAACTAGAAATATATGATCTTTATTAGCTATTTTTATAGTTCAAAAGGTCGGAGAATAATTAAAATATTTAAAGTAATAATTGGACATATAGCTATAAGGGAAATTGGAAAAATAGGGATTTTATATTAGAAGCATATTTTTTTTAGAAACAAGACGTGATTGTAGTTATGCTCTTTATAAAATTAACTTTGAGACACTTTGGACAGACACAGAGGCAAAACCAATGTCTTATTTTACGGTGGAGGGGATGGTTTACAAGAAAAGAAAAACCACACCGCTGTTGAATCCCTGAGGCAGTTCATCATCAAGAACATGACAGGGCTCTCAACCTAATTAAAAAGATCCGAGGTTCATTATATTATATACAATGTTATAATTAGTGATGGGTTACGAGTAAAACTCATTTTAATATTCGAGTTTTATTTAGTAAGTAAAAAAAATCTTCAAAACTCGACTCGTACATGAAATCGACGAGTTTTTACTCGTTACTCGGGAGAAAACTCGCTACTCGGAGAAAAACTCGTTACACACGTGGAAATTTCTTAATCAACGAAAAACTCGTCCCTTCAAATAATACGTCTGAACCAATCAAGAGCTTCAAAAGGAATTGGCTCTTAATAAAAATTAGTAATGAGACAGGCTTATTAATGTTCTTTGTGTACTGAGTATTGTTTTTAAATTCATTTAACCGTTTCTCTACTAATCAGCTTAGCTTCATAAAAATGTATCATCTATAAGTCAAAAACAATTTTTATAGTACTTATTCTTCTTGCCTTCATCGAACTAAGCACCAAGTGACAAAGGAAATCAGCTCAGAGAAAAAAGTAACATCCTCCAAATAATTCCGCTTTCCAAATTTTGTTAAGCAAGTATAAATAATTTTTTCAGGTTAGTCGATTACCACTCTGTAGTCGGGATACTCATCCATGACTTGTATTTGGAAATATAAAAAAACAATTATCTGAAATAGAAGCTACAGAAGCATTGTGTAAGGCCACTCTTTTTTATCCACGTTTTAAAAGATATTCAAAAAGCTTTCATTTCCCAAACTATGGTGACGTGACTGTAAAGGGTTAGTTAGTTAAGTATTTATTGCTGTTTCACCAAAGTACATACAAATATACATTTATATTAGCAAATACATACATACAGATTGTAAGGGGTACGTGATATCAAAAAGTTTGGGAAGCACTGCTTTAAATAAAAACGACCAATCAATGACTAAAAACATATTTGTCTCAAAAAGCCTCAATCTAGTTTTTAGGAGGATTTTTTCCAATCCACTATTCTAAATCAAGACAATTTTGTTCAAAATGTACAAAGAGAATGGAACAAGTATTTAAAGGAACCAAAAGTTGGAGTAAATGAAAATTCGTTAATGTACTGGTGGGAACGAAAATGTCAAATGCCAACTCTTTTATGCGTGGTTTTTAAATATTTGACTGTACAAGGAACATTTGTTCCCTCCGAAAGACTTTTCTCTACGGTGGGGACAATTCTAACTAATCGTTGTAATAAATAGCTCACAGATGTTCATGCTGAACAGTTGTTCAAATTAAACACCAATTTACGATAGTCATTCTAGATTTGCTAAAAAATTATAAGACATTTTTTTTATTTCAAAGAGTTGTATGTTATTATAAACTATAAGTTGTACTTTTTCTATTTATATATCTGTTAAATATTGCATTTAAAATGTTTGTTCTTCCTTATGATACCTTTGTTTTATTATTATGTTGCAAAGTTTATTTTGTAACATCTTGAAATGTCAAGGATCAAAATATTTGCTGGTTGACTCGTAAAGTCTTGTAAACCAAAAAAAAAAATATTGCTGAGATAAATATATGTTTCTTGAAGAACTGAATCTTGATTTAGACTTTGATATCAAGTAATTTAAGAAAAAGTATTACTTTTAGCTAAAAAAGCTATAAATCGGGTTCAAATTACTAACAAAAGTTTATCCAATATATTAAAAGTGTACCCGGGGATAACTTAAATAATTTTACTACATGAAGCCCTTAAGCCCCATTTTTTGACTTTTATAAAATTAAGAAGAAAAAATTCCGAACTACATAGAACTTGTGATCATTTCACATCAATTTTGATGTTAAGGGAGGTTATAAAAAAATACGATTATTCCTAGGAGTATCAAGTTTTTCACGAGTAACAAGTTTCCTTTTTGATATATATTAAATAGAAATGAGCTATTAAAAGTAACGAGTTTTTTTACGAGTTTTAAATTTTGTCCGAGTTACGTGTAAAAACTCGTAAGTACTCGAGTATTTTTTCTTACATCTCGCCTAAGCTCGAGTAGTAAATTTAAGCTCGTGACCCATCACTAGTATAATGGTTATTCATATCCATATTCAAGAGAACTATATATATATATATATATATATATATATATATATATATATATATACACAGTCAACTTCGCTTAAGTCGAAATTGCATAAGTCGAAAAGTCGCCTAACTCGAATATAATCAAAAGTCCCATTTATCTCCATTGACATGTGTGTAATAAAAATCGATTTTTGTAAGTCGATATTTCGCCTAAGTCGAACAGATATTTTGACAGTACACATAAATAAACAAGAAAATAACTTCGCATAAGTCGAAGAGGGAGCTCACTTTCCAAAACACAGCCGCATGCACTGCGCCTGCCGTTCACAATGTATTACAAGGAAGCAGACACAGATGGTTGAAGTGGAGAAAAATATTGAACACTTAAGAATTTGACACACACACACACGCCTACCTGTATATCGAATTTTCTTCGATTTAGCAATCAAAATTTGTAACTCGAATTCGCCTAAGTCGATTGTTTTTGCACAGTCCCGAGAGAATCGACTTAGGCGAAGTTGACTGTATATATATATATATATATAGGGTATGGGAATTAGTTTTAAACGTTTTCCATTGATGACATTAATAGTAACGTTTGTTTCTTTTCGAGCCTTTCGTTACTTGTATTTAAAAGGTGTGTATGTATATCAGCTGTTCAATGCAATATAATATTTGTTTTATTGTGCAAAGAACAAGTATTTTTATCGCATCGAAAGCTTAGAAATTTGTTCCAAAAAATCAGCATTTGCGGGAAATTCTTTTCCTCTAGTATCTTTCGAAAAAAGTGCTGCGAAAGCATACTCTTTGATTGTGGATGCTTACGGCGACCATGTTCCATCGGAGCCAACTTGCAGATATTGGGTCTAACGCTTCAAAAGTGGTAATATTGATGTCAAATACAAAGAACGTGATGGTGCCCCAAAAGTTTCAAAATGAGGAACTTAAAGAATTGCTTTATATTGATCCAATTCAGACACTTGAAGATCTGTCTGTAGCATTGGGTGTTTATTGGTCCTCAGATGGTAAACGTCAACATGCCATAGAGATGTAAAGATATAGAGAGCTGATTCCCTTCAATAGCAGAGAAACATCGTTCAACTGTATTCTGTGTGTCCAGTATAAACGAAGTAATTTGTACTACGTCATCGTAAGCTGATCATAGAGATAGATTCTATCTCTATGATCAGCTTACAATGACGTAGTATAAATTACTTTGTTTATTTTGAACACACAGAAACAACAGAACGGTATTTCTCTTCTATTGAAGGGAATCAGCTCTCTATATCTTTATATCTCCATGCAACATACGCTGGGAATGGTTCAGATGACAGGAAATTGGGCACCATACGATTTGAAGGAAAGAGACATTGAAAGGCTCCAACGACAAGAATTTTTTTTTTTTGCATCTTATCATGACTGGCGAGGAAAAATGTATTCACTAAGACAATCCTAAACGCAAACTAGCATAGATGAAACCATATGAACCAGTTCCATCAACACCAAAACGCAATATTCATGGATCAAAAAGTCATGCTCTGAATCTGGTAGGACAAACGGGATGCTTACAATGTCATTTATGTTTTTGTTTTAACGTAACTGTCTTTATATTTATATTTTTATATTATATATTTGTTTCTATGTTATTGTGTATTTCACTATATTTTTTTAGAATAATAAATATATATTTTAACCCCCCCCAAAAAAAAAACGGGATGTAGTCTACTATGAGCAAGTGAAACCGTCCGAAACTATCAATTCCCAACGTTACAGACTTCAACTAATGCATTTGAATCAAACTATTCAAGAAAAACGACCGGAATGCCACAATAGACCCCAGGAGATGATTTTGCTGGCTGCATGTTGGTCAACCCGTCCGAACATATCTAGAAGGAGTGAAATGGGAAGTCCTACCCCACCCACCGTATTCACCAGAATTTGCCCCTTCATAGAATCATGTGATCCGGTCGATACAGTCGACACCTACTGGAGAGCGCTCACCTCATATGACAGCATACAAAAATGGGTCGATGACTGGATTGCCTCGAAAGATAGATAATTATTTACTCGAGGAATCCGTTTATTGCCTGAAAGATGGGCGAAGGTTGTCTCGCCAGATGGAAAATATTCTGAATAAAATCTTTGATATATATATATATAAATATTTATAATATTTAAAATTTGTAAGAATTCACAAGCATTAAAAAATACCTCAAATATTTTATATTTATATTTGTTAGCTTCTAAAGCGTAACATTTAGTAGAAATACATCAAAATATCAAAAACAAACCCACCTTATTCAAAATGCACCGTGTAATTCATAGTTTCATTAATAAAAATACATATAATGTATACAGAATGTCTAGTTGGATTAGTACGTTGACTCGCTCAAGAATTTATCATACATGATCACATTGTTTGATATTTATGAGATGAGACGCTTTTTATGAAATATACTTGTGTATTTTTTTTGTGTATTGACACTAAGAACGACCGTGATATCATTTGTGATATTAATATGATATATGTATATAAAATACTATCCCTTTAAAGCCATATTAATTTTAACAAAACATTTATTTAGTTTTTAAAAAACCTCATAAGGAAACATTTAAAGAATGACATGACAATAATCGTCGTCTGAATGCCCATAGGTCCATTATGTCACAATGATGTCATAATTTGGTTACAAACCAATCACCAGTGAGTCTTATATCGCTGTATCCCTTGTTATGCGTTCTTACTATAACATAAAGATATACGTGTAATACATCGATTACAATTATGCTCTAAGGACAAAATGTAAACTTTATATATATATATATATATATATATATAAGAGAAGGAGAGAGTATTTTGCCTCTCTTCTCTCCCCTTCTTTTTTTTCTTTCTCTTTCTATCCAAGTAACACTAGCAGCCGTTACCAAGTGGTAATTGTATATTCTCATATCAAAAGATCAATTTTTTGGGATAGTTCGTGCAAAAATGTATTTGCTTATATCTCTTAAAGTATAGCGATTTTTAGAACACCAAACATATCAAATGAAAGCTTGGTACACCAGCTTTAATATTTTGGTATATTAAATCATGTCAATTTAATAAGTAGAGAGTTATATGTACATTAAAAAAGCATATCTCGCGTACAAAATGACACATAAATGGATTATAAATGCGTCAGAGACAAAGTAAATTTTTGAGAGGATACCTTGACGCAAATCTAAAAAACACATTATTGTTTATTTATTTCATTATCGATTTCTTATAGGTCAATACAGGCTCCGAATCAAATGATGTAAACTCAGATTGTACTGAATTCTGAATTGATAGAATGCAACCAAGGTAATTTTTGATTTATCATTCAAAGGTTACTAAACTTAAAAATACTATTTACTCTGAAACGAACAAGTCATCTTCTACAGGCGAGTGAAGTTAATTGATACAAAACAGCTATGAAATATGCTAACATTACTCACTCCATTTTTTCTTTGTCTTTTACTGAAAACTTTGTTTTATTAAAAAAAACATCATACATACGTCTGGTAGTAAATTAGATTAGATTTAAATTAATAATTATTTGAAGTCTGTAACGTCCACGATTTTCAAGAAATTGGCGGAAAAACTATATTTTTACTAAATTTTTAAAACTTTGACCTCGTTGCGCGACCTCGTAATGTTGACCGATTTTGTTCAAACTTTGTATGTCGTCTTCTTTATCACCAAGAAACAGAAAATCCACAATGTTGCTAACATTTCAAACATTTGAAAAATAAGAACAACCCTTATATATATATATATATATATATATAATATATATATATATATATATATATATATATATATATATATATATATATATATATATATATATATATATATATATTACTTTATAAGTGGGAGGGCTATTAATTCAGTCTTTGCTTTATAATATTATTTTTACCACATTTAATGCAGCAATAATAATTTAGATAAAAAACACAAGCAAAAATGGATAGTTTAAACCTAAAAGGCAATAATATTTTGCATTTGTTTTTAAGAATATATTGTTTACAGCACTAAACATTAAAAGTCGGCCGATATATCGTTGCTGTTAGTAAATTTTACAAATTATCGGTATCAGCAAATTTAAGCACCGAGGGGTATATATTTAGTTCTTTATTATTGTCTAATTTATAGTTATCTATACATACTCCAATATACAAGATCTTTACTCATGTAAAATAATTAAAATAGGTTAAAAGAGTCACGGGCAAATAAAAATTCGGATGATAATTAAAATAACATAAAATAAGAAAAATAGTATTTTGAGTGGACATTCGGTTCTTGATCCATTCGTTGCAGAGGTTAAATTGGATTGGTCGCTGAGGAATCATAGAATTCAAAGCATTCGACGAGGACAGGCCCCACCGCTATGAATAGCATTTTCATTCTCATCCTTCTCCAATCCCATTTGCTTATTCAAAGTCCTGTCCAAAAGTCTGCCCAGGCCCAAAGGAATCCCTGTTATCTTTGTTCGTGCTGCGTATATGTTATATAACACAGACAACTTCTTCCACCTGGAACTGACGTTTTCGTGCTGGTGAGGTAAGAATGAGAAATTCGTTTTACTTGAAGTATTTCTCCAAATGCGTCCTTGATGCGGTCTGTTGTCATCCTCATTAGAGGAGCTACTCTGTCGCAGTAAAAAAAAGATATCTGGAAGTTCTTGACTCTGGCCACAAAATGTGCACTTCCTTCTTCGTGGATTTATTAAGGAAAAGAGACGAAGTCGCCCTCCTGTGGCGAAACCATTTCTCCTCCGAGCTCAATAAAGGGTTTTTAAAAAAGAGTTTTAGAACCTCCGAGAACGTCCTCCATCGGGGTGCATTTCAAGCACAAAAAAGGTTGCGGGTTAGGAGTTCAGGAGATCTTCTACTAGGCTCTTCTGATGGTTTCTTTGAATTTTGGAAAGAGGTAAGCATTCAAATGCAATATAAAAAGGAGGTGGGGGATCTATGACTTTGTGAAATGTTTGCTTGTCCCACTGATATTAACTGATGGACATCTAAAAAATCGTCTTTTGAGTTCAACCTGGTGTTGTGATTTCAGGATTCGTGGTATCCAAATAAGGAGAGGACGGTGACGACTGTTTCTTTCAAGATGAGGCTACGGTATCACAATAGTTGCCAGAACGGGCTAGAGTCTTCATAAATTCTTGAGGGCCCATAAAAATTATGTTTTCAAACTTAAAGTATATAAAAGATTTATTTTACTAATAAAGCTCAAAAGTCATGAAAAGTTCAAAATCATCCAAACAGAATCAACTCGTTTCAGCCCTAGACCCCACTTAGATATTGGAGCCAACAGGCGGTTCCTTGAGACGTATGTTCTCTTACTTCCCATATTAACTTATGTTGCAGTTCCTGTAACTGGACATTGGCGGTGCTTTTGTATAGAGTATACCTCAGTAAGTGTACCTCATGCGTGGAACTACGATTCCATTCCGTATGTGGATTTTGTCTAAACATTCCAACATTGTTTATCATAGAATGTCGTTGATCTAAGGACGGAATCCATAATATTTTAAATCACTGTCTTGGATCCGTTCTTCGAAATCGTTGTGCGAAGAAGGATATATTTTAGCTTTTTGAAGATTTCTTAAATCTTAAATTTACATTTCAGGGTTTTCAAATATAATAATATCTTTAAAAATATACATTAATATAATCAAATGGACAAAAATAAGTTCCTTTTCTTTTTCTTTAATCGAAGTATTATAATAAAATGCAATTATTTCAAATCTTAGTAAGCGTGAAGAGCTTTATGTTATTTTTTGTTGCAAAAAATGATAAAAATTTATTTTTATAGAACGTACAAACCGTCAATTCATCGGCCATCGGCTTTAAAACACTATCGGGATATATCAGTAATAAAAATCAACTATCGAAAGGGGTGCGATACCGTGTGTGCTTAGGCGTGTTCAACTCTTCAATGTTGGGGGCGCAGGTTCGAATCCCGAGAGGGGATGGTCATTTTTGGTCTACCTCATTGATAAGATCCTAGGTTCGATACACTAATTTTAATGCTATAATGCTTATTTATATCCTGTTGGATGCAATTCTATCGAACCATATAGGTAAAAAAGATTCTATTGATCAACCTCTAGTAAAAATAATTCTCCGAGTTCAACATTTGTTAAAAAATTAAATATCAGTTGCATTTTAATATAACATTTATTACTTCTAAGGTTTCATTTCATTATTTGGTATATACTATTATTTTAACGATTTTATATTTAAATTGAAAACATTCTTTTTTCCTTCCTTTCTATCTATATAAAATCAAATTGCATTTTATCAATAAATAAATAAAAATACACTTATCCCATCTACCTACCTTTAACCACTCGAACATTGAACTCCCTTTCCGGTATTGCAAGTATTGAGGGAAGGAGAAAGAAAAATAAATGTTCAAAGAAAGATTTTTAATTAAATAAAAATCAGAACATTTCAAAACCCAATAATTAATTTCTTCAATATCAGGTACATAAATTTAATTAAAAACAAGAAGAAGAAGAAGAGGCATCGAATAACGATGAAAGATGTGCCTTTAATTGAAAGTTATCGAATTACATTGGCTTCAATACATAAGATTTATATCCAAGTTCTCAAAGAGTGATTTTTCAGTGGGTTTAACATTGAATGTGTGGTGTGTGTTTAATGCCGGGTAGAAGGGAATATTATTATAAGTATCTATTTAATTGATGACGAAATGGGTACCACCCAGCCATAATAGCAATTTATTTGCAATATACTGTTTTAAATTAGCAGTATTAAATCTTTTGCAAAGGGATTGTCTAGAGAATAAAAAGAGGAGTGAACTCAAGTGAGTAGAATACAACAGAGCAATAAATATATGTGAAAAACTTACTTAAACATAGACTATGCTTGAACTACATTGGTAGTAAGTAACCATAGAGATAAAAGATATAGAGAGCTTATTCCCTTCATCTGTATTTTAGTGTTCAATATAAACAAAGTAATTTGTACTATGCCATCATAAGCTGATCATAGATATACATTCTATCTCTATGATCAGCTTACGATGACGTAGTACAAATTACTTTGTTTATTTTGAACACACAGAATACAGCTGAACGACACTGTTTCTCTGCTATTAAAGGAAATCAGCTCTCTATATCTTTATATCTCTATGTAAGTAACACGTTGAAGTACAGCGTTGACGAATGAGCAAAGGATGATATAGTATGAAATAATAAAATGCCAATGATGAAACAAGAGGCTCATAGAGCAATAGTTGAAAACATGATTCTGGGCAATATAAGCTGACAACATCACCACCTCTCACAGAGATCTCGAGGCAGTTGGGCTTTATAAACAGTTAGAAAAGGTCAAAAGTCTACTCACATTGAGAGGAAGGTCGGTTTGGGTGCAAAAAAGTCTCTAGACGGGAGGAGGTGAAGCAGATCCTCATAGATAGAAGTTGAATTAGATAAGGTACCACATAATGACATAAATTGCATCGTTTATACTGAGGACCAAGTTTATCCCCTAGGTCTCAAGAAAATGACTCCCCGATGGGAATGTGGTGCTCCAGCAGGAAGGAGCACCGCCCATACGTCGTGGGACAACGCAGGCGTTCCTGGGGCAGGAGATGGACTTCTGGGCCAAGGACTTGTAGCCCCCCAGAGCCCCGACGCCAACCCCTTGGACTACACCTTCTGGCCGTACATTGAATCCAAGTCCTGCAAGCTTTGCCCCCGAACATCCCCGCCCTGAAAGCCGCCGTCAACTAGAGTGGGCCGGCATGGACGAGGACTTGTGGTCAAGTCTGCCAGGCTTTCAGGAAGTGCTCATGGCCATCGTGGCCGCCAACGGCGGGTACATCAAATGAAAAGATTTAAATACACTATGTTCTTTCATTCTGTAAAATGGTTTTCACGTGATTCTCTTGTGCTGTACTATATCCCAATAAAGTTTGACCTGTTAAGTGTAAAAAATTTCACTTGTACAACCTGGTATCATATATATAGGTATAAATAAATAAATATATATATAATTTAAACTATAGTACACACTTACAGTTGCCTCCCATTCGTTTGTAAGCAACGTTTTGAAAAAATGAGTTTTTTAAATCAAAATTGGATGAGACATTCTTTTAATCTTATTTAATAAGAATAAACAAATGACATTTTCCAAGCTAAAGAAAAGAAAACGATAACAACTAAAATTAACCATACTTTTGCAAACCATGAACCAAATGAACATCCATTAGACCGCCTATTGAAGCCACTACTTGTTAATTTAAAAAAGTTTTAAATGGTGCATCAAAAAAATCAAAGAATATATGGCGGTCATGTTATTAAAGCAAAGATTTTTTATGTATTAAAAACATTCATTTATTAGGAACTTCGTGGTTATCGGTGGCATTTTGAATATATTACATTTGGGACTTGCTAAAGTTGCGTTGACTTGAGTTCTCCCCAGTCAAGATATTCCCTTTGCCGATCACAGCTCCGAAGCTATTGAACAATATATTATATAGTTAAGTAAAGTTTCTCTTAACCTCATACAGTTACATTTACAGTGATTTATTGTTTCCTATTCTTCTTTGTGGAAGATAGAGATGCTTCTCTGGCCGTTAAATAACTTTAATATTCGTACCGTCAGTGTCCAAGACATATTTGAAACATTGTTTTGCCGAGTAGAGTAGCCGATATTTGGTCACTTAAAGGGCTGTCAAAATTGCCTCAAAAATGACATGCGAATATTCGTTTGAAAAAAAAATGACGATTCAAACTAATTCAATTTTTTTAGAAAAGAATTTCCAAAAAAAGTGACCACGTTTTTTATAGATTTTTTCCCAAAAAGTGACATTTTTAGAAAAGAATCTCCAAAAAAAGTGACGTTTTAGAAAAGAATCTCCAAAAAAAAGTGATGACGTTTTTTTTAGAAAAGAATTTCCAAAAAAGTGATGACGTTTTTTTTAGAAAAGAGTAAAAGTGTTTTTTAACATTCGAATATTACTTTTTAAGTTCGAATTCCCTTTTTGAGGGATACTATTCGAACATCGAATATTCATTGACAGCCCTAGTCACTTTCATACTTTAATCTGACTCCTGGTCGCATACCTATAAATAAGAAATATAAATTACCAACTGAAAAAGTTAGGTTGTTGATGAGTTGTAAATAACATCTTAAAGAATTTATAAATATGGATACATAAAACGGATATTTATGTTCCATTTCCCTTATTACCTTCCCAAGACAACATTGTTCACCTCGTTCCCAGTGAGACAGCTATTTTGAAAATATTTTACAAAAATCACTTAAAAATCAAATATTGTTTTGTTAAATGTACAGTAATAAACGGTAAGGATTATTTATACCCGACATGGCATACAAAGACAGAGAAAAAATGCGTTGATTAGAAAACATAGAGATATCTTTCTTGCATCTCCTGGCATCTCTTTGAAGGTATCAAATCAATCACAAACATCTCCCTGCTTTTATATTAATATGCTGTGGGTGTTATAATTTACATAGATTATACAGCTTATGTTCTATTTAATCTGCACAAGGAACTTTGATACGGAGTTCCCTCCTTTGTCCGGAGTTATTTATTCCACAGGACTCGTGAACGAGAAGAATAAACCTGTCCCTTCTTTAAATTATTAACAACATTTAAAAGTAATTAACCAAAAGTGGTGTTTTTATATTGCGTTATAATAAACAGTTTGAGTTCCTCCATTCTTCTTATCAGGGTTCCTTCTCAAAATAGAAAAACTCAAGCTATTTACTAAATGTAATAATAACAACAAACAGCTTATTACTAATAGAAAAAAGGGAGAGGTTTGTGATGAATTTGATACTATAATAAAAGAAATGCCAGAGAGATATACAATAAAGATGTCTCTATGTTTCCTAATCGACAGCATTTTTTTCTCTTTCGTCATGTCGTTTATAAAGTAATACCTTGACGTAATAAACTTGGTTGTTTGTTTGAACTTAGAGATATAAATATATAGAGAGCTTATTGGATTTTTCAGATAAATACACCTCATTGTGTCCAATATAAACCAATCTTTCTATCTCTATGACCAACTTACGATGACGTAGATCAAATACTTTGTTTAGATTGGGCAATGGCGACCGCTGAACGACGATGTTTCTCTGCTATTGAAGGGAATAAGCTCTCAATATCTTATATCTCTAGGTTAGAACCCCAATACGCCATAAGACGAGGCTTCCCTGTTTCTTCCTTTCTTTATGGCAAAAGCATTCCTGCGAGTCATGAAGAAGAATCACGAAGAACAAGAAGAAGAAAGAAGAAACGGTTTGCACAATAGGAGCCCTAATGAGAAGAGGAGGAAAAAAAGTTTTTTTTTATTCTTATTATCATCCTCCTCCTCACGGTCTCATGTCTCCTTCACTAATTGAGTCGCATTGTATATACTGCTACTTTTTTATAGAATAGTTTATATATATACATATAGAAATATGTGAGCCGTTTTTACTTCTTGATTTTTTGTTGTTCATGATGATTTTGATTTGATCACTTCTATTATTAAATCAAGGCTTTTAATGGAGGAGCTTCACTTCAACAGCCACGAATTATATAATACCATCTACTTTATATTTATTATTATTCCCGCCTTTTTCTTTCCACCAATCAGGCTCGAGAAAAAGAGTCCAGTCTGGAGTTACAACCATATAATATAACAAGTGTTGGGGGTTGAACGGAGGAGCCTTGTTGCAGCGGGGATATCCATTTATGTACGCCTCTTTTTAAAGATTTTCCCGGTTGTCATGGTTTGAATATATAAGTTTTTGTTACAACTAATAAAGTACAAAAAATTCCAATCAAGGATGTTATGATATTGCATTGATATCTCTAAGAACGCTTTTATAGCTGCTATTCACGAAAAAAAAAATATTTTTCACTTCAACAATCAAGAATGAAGGCATGCCTTCTTACTAGCGTTGTTCCGATCATGTGTTTTTGCTCCCATCGATCATTTAATTGCGATTATCGTCCAATCCGATATTTCCCGATCCGATGCTTGCCTCGATACAATCTCAATCATTTCTTATCATTTTTACCGATCAGACACATTCTTGGTTAAGCCTTCAGAAAAAAAAGGGGACTCAATTAAAATATCCCAAGTTTTTTTTTATTAGTATCCAATCACTTCCAAATTGGACATATTCACTTTTTCCCCTGCATCAAGTTATCAAAATAATAAACCTCGGCACGGGTGCTTCCACAACACAGTACAGTTTATAAAATATACAAAATAATGTAAGCTTTCAGTGCAGAATAGTTCAATAACAAAAAAAAATAAACTCAAAAGAGGTAAATGTATGTATATATTAAAAAGATATTGGACAAAGCCGACATATTTTGTCGATTCCGCCCCCGATCGATCGGGAAGCGATCGATCAGGACATCTCTACTTATTACATAATATATCTACTTTTATTATTTTCATTATTATTTCCGGCCTTTTCTTTCCACCAATCAGGTTCGAGAAAACCAGTCCCAGCCTGGAGTATTTATTTTTACAAAGCATATAATATAACTAATAAATAAGGTCACACTTCACTAACGCTTGACTGGCCCCTTCGATAGGGTAAGTCTTCTATATTAAAACATGTCCCATGTTTTGTTCAAATCTTGGACATTCTTAGGAACCTAGAAGTGACCTAGAAGTTGAGACAACCGGAAAAAAATATTATTTTGTTCTCGTCATAGCAAACTAGTTATTACTTTTATCTTTTTGAAATTATTTTGTCTTTTAATTTAAGTACATTTATTACTTGATAATTTACATGGAAGCTTTATTTTCAAAATTGAGTTGCTATAATAAAAATTACAGACGTCTATAATAATTATTGGGTTGATCCTCCTTCTCATGACATAGTGTTTTTATATTTTTGTTCTGTCTAACTCTTATCGGCATTATATCAACATAGTGAAGCTCATTTAGTCCATGGAGAACTTTTCTCGTGTTACCTGCTTATGGAAAAATTATTAAAAAAACTTTATACGCCAATTCAAGGATTTAAAATCGACCCGTTTTTATCGTTAATTATTTTTGTTTTAGATTGTCAAGTGTTTAACTATAATTGTATTTTAGTGTTCGTTCATATTGATGTTAAAATTTTAAACTAAAATGTTTAATTATGTTTTTAGCATTAGCAATCTTTTATATACATTCTGTTTTTATGCTTGTAATATTTTATGAACTGTGGAAAAAAAAAAAAAAAAACAATGACAATAAAGGTGAAGCGTAGGAATGATTTTATAGTGGTTTTCCTTAATAGGTAACACATATTTTTACGGGCTGCTTTTTTAAATTGTATGGTAAGATGGAAAGCTCATAGAGAAAGATAGTTTTCAAAACAATATGAA
>CP045902.1:1489350-1524294 GCA_013387185.1 Caligus rogercresseyi
AGTCAATCACATCGATTCCATGGACAAATATGTTTCTTGATGACTGTTTGATTTATAATCTCCAAGAGGAGGTTACATTTAACCCTCTATAATAAATATTGAGTTTAGAACTACTCCCCCCAGACAATCACCCCCGGGCATTACCCCCTGTGCTAATCATACCCACGTGCCATGACCCACGTTTACTAATATTTCTTTCCTTAAAGTCAACTTATTAAGTTAACTATGTTTTCTTTATAACAAAATTGTATTAGTGTTTAAAACCTATGTTCCCAATATCGGCCAAATAAAAATAGGAACATAGGTTTTAAACACTAATACAAAATAAAGCATAATCAACTTCATAAGTGGACTTTAAGGGATAATAAATATTAGTAACGGGAGGTAAATGGCACGGAGGGTGGTAGCCGTTAACGAAAAATATATTTTATTAATCAATATATAACACATAACCCAAACTAAATATTTTTCTTTTTTTCAGCATATGAACAATGTCTGTGAAGGCAGAGCCTCAAAAACCTCTACAGGAACCCCTGAGGAATGCGCCGGCTGTGGAAAGAAAATTCAAGACAGGTAATTTCATTTGCCCGATTTGTTTATAGCTGGGATGAGTCAATCCAGTGTGTATTATTACAAGTAATAATATTAATAATGATTTAAGTTCCCAATTTTTCATTTATAAAACGAGGTAGGCTATCATTTTGTTGTTAATATACTGTGAAATAAAAATTTCGCACACTTTTTTAATGAGGTGATGATGTTTTGAGAAAAGCTAAAGAGTACTTTTGAATATGAGGAGGACAAAAAAATCCCATCCTGTCAGTGAAGTGGAGTCTCTTTGACAACTCTGTTATTGGACCATAATATTTTAATTTGTTGTTTTTTATGTCATAAGTTTGGGTTTTAATTTTAAATAAAAAGTTTAATTATCCATACATATTTTATATATCACTGCTTTTAACAAACTAGTCTTTATATGAAAAACTTTTCAGCTACATTTTTTATTTATTTGTATCGACAAAAACTACATTGGAAACCAATTCACAAAGCATACAGTCGTTGTTTGACTTGGCGATAATTGCTTTATTTCTATTTATATCAATAAAGAGAATATAAAATACTCTTGTTTTTTTTCTAAGACTTATTTGCTTAATTATAGTTATTTATAAAAATACAAAAATAAAACCTTTTAGTTTACAATTAAAACACTAAACATAAGTCGAACAAGAGCGAATTAAACAATCTTTATAATAAAATACCTTTAAATCACAACAGATTCAAAGAAAACAATTAAAAAAAAAAAATAGATATACCATTGGCTCATACTTTTGAGCAATCTTTGGTAGCTTTTATATCGGTGAATTAGTCGTCGAAGAAATTTCAGGCTCCATTGCGCGCCATATGAAATAATCTTAATATGTTACACATAATTTTGAATATAAAAAGGGACAAAACCAATGGTGGTGTTTTTTTCGCCTCAGAGGCATATCTTTATTCATAAATTATAACTAAATTACAAACATTAAAGAGGACAACAATATCAGCTAAGTGAATTATACAATAAGTAATGCAAAAATAAAAATATACATCTTAAAGTTACAATTGAGCTAGCTAAGACTAATTAAAAATAAAAGCAAATTTGATTCCTCTCAATCCATAGTTTATAAGCTACCAAAAACTTATTGCATCAACTCTACTCTATTTACAGATACCTACTCAAGGCTCTAGACATGTTCTGGCACGAAGACTGTCTTAAATGCGGATGCTGTGATTGCCGGCTGGGTGAAGTGGGATCCACGCTATATACAAAAGGGAATCTAATCCTCTGTAAACGAGATTATCTTAGGTAATTTATAAATAATAATATAATTTGGGGCTTGTTGTAAAACATAAGCATAATTGTTTTGTATAAGGAAAAAACGGTCTAAGACCAATGGGCTATCAAAAAAAATGCCCAAGAAGAAGAACATAATGGCATAGGGAAAAAACATCAAAACACAGGATATTCGCATGTATTTGCACCAAATAAAAAACCTAAGATGGTCAAGGGTGTGCGTTGAGGCGTATACAAACTCTCAATGTTGGAGGCGCAGGTTTGAATCCCGAAGGGGATGATCATTTTTGCTTTACCTCATTGATAAAATCCTAGGTTCAATAGAACTATTTTAATGCTATAATGCTTATGTATATCTTTCGGATGCAATTCTATCGAACCAATTAGGCAAAAAAAATGTCCTTTCAATTTGTGGTAGGCTAAATATAATAATATTATTACTAACTATTTGCATATAAAATTGCTTAGATAATAGTTTGGTCTTTTATTACATTCAAATACTTGTTCTTAATGTATTTAGACCGGGGGTTTTTTCGGAACAAAAAATAGTGGGCAACCGGAAAAAGGGCAAAAAGAACATGGATGAACAAAATATATCTGAGTGGATTAATACATCTTAATATTGTCGAATATTTTATATAACTAAATTAATAGATTTAAAAAACCCTAAACTTTTATTATTAAACACTGTATTATTACCCTTATATACTATATTTTTTATATTGGACAATTGTCCATATAAACTTATTTCTATTTAAAACAATTACTGGGACATTTTTTAGCCTAAGTCATATCTTCTGAACACCATTTTAAGCACATATATTAAGGAAGCAAAAGGTCTGAAGATACGAAGAACGAAAAAAAAAAATACCCTAAGGGACTTTCCATAATAAAGTCGCTTTAATATATGTATGCATTATTAATTAGTGAGTGTTATTTTTCGCCTAATTTTTCTTGAAAAAGAGAGAGAGAGAAAGAGAGAGGAATGTGCGAGAGTTAACCCATGGGTGGTGGCTTTGTAGTAGTAGATAAGTTGAGAAATGCATTTTTAATAAGATTAAGACGTGTAATGGAGTGTATGAATGAATTAATTAGGGGCTGGGAAGGGGGGGGGGGGGGGGAGGTAAGCCTGTCTTTAAGGACATATCTCATTCTTTTTTGAAAGAGACGAGATGAATGCTGTGTGGTGTAGGTTAGAGAGTCAGTCAAGGACATTAGACAAAGGATGTAATTTTATATTTTTTTCTATGTGGTTCGAAAGAATTGCATCCGACTGTAAATAAATAAGCATACTAGCATAAAATTAGTCACTCGAACCCAGGATATTCTTATCAATGAGGTTGACCAAAAATGACCTACCCTCTTGGAGTATTCGTATATAGAGTTGGTCACGCATTAACACATGGCTATCCTTAAGGACGTTTGTAAATACAAAGAGGAGTATATAGTGAACAATATAATAACGTGAATCTCAACCGAGAAAAAAACATTCAAAAGAAACTGCAAGTATTTAGTAATGTAGTTAAAATGGTTGCGAGGTAAACAATGGAATCTATATTAAAAATGATATGTTAACAAGTGCTCGGAGAGCGGCAATGACTCTTGCGGAGCTCTCTAGATTTTTCTAGTTCTATAAGTATCATTTATTTATGATAATTATATAATTGTTTTTCCCTATTATTTTATTACTATGTTATTTTTTTGTGTATTATATATATTATATATAATATATATATATAATATATATATATATATATATATATATATATATATATATACTAGTTTACTAAATAGCTGCTGCGAGTAAAGTGATACTTTATAGCAAAACACAAGTGTTTTTTATTATCCCTCCCTATATTTTTTAATCACGTTACAAAAAAAACACCTTTATTCTATCCATAACTAAAGACTCCATCAAACACTCCCTTTCATTACACTCTAAATAAAAATTGCCGGTTTTTTCACATATTACATTTTTTACACTATAAAATTCGTCAACATCTGGGCAATAAAAAATATATATCATATACTTATTCATAACCCAGCAAGAAAATGAAGAGGAAAGAAAAACGATCTACTACATATATAAATGTATGTGCCTAGATATATGGGTAAGTGAGAAATGAAAATTACCTTTTTCTAATATTAATCGAAAAATATCAAAAATAATAATAACTACAATTTAAATTTTCATGTTTTAATAATAAAAAAGATAAAATATTTAATATAAAAAGAGAGAGATGGCAAAATGTGTGTGCGTATGTATAAGGATCTATGATATCATTATTTATTTCCTTCCTTCTATGAAAAGGATGTAAATTAAATTTATAATAAGAATAATAATAATAAAAGCAGGAGAAGAGTCATTGTGAAATATATATTTAGCTCAGGCATTTTTATTGGATATCCATGAAGGAGGAGGAGAAAAAATTGCTCATATCAAAATTTAATAGATTAAGGATATGTCTTTTTTTTCCTTTTCTTGTTAAAGGTCTTATTATTATTAAGGCAGTTTTAAAATGAAGGAGAAGAAAATGAGAGGCCTTTTATATGGATAGTCGCAATGAGAGGCACGGAAAATGAAGACATGTTCCGAATTTTAGGCCTAAAAAGGTACTTAAAGTAGAAACCTAATATAAAGTAATATAATATTTTATTTTTATTGAGGCTGAAAATAATTTATAATAAAACACAAAAACATAATAAAACAAGAGGCTCATACACTCAGAGAGTGCAAACCTCCGCCGTCACGGGGTCTTTATGAGCCTTCCGAGGCGGATTTTTCACAACTGGGGCGGGCGTAGAGGGACGGAGGAGGGTTCCCCTCGTCAGAATTCCGAGAGGAAGACGTTCCCGGCACGCTGATTTCACAGCACAGCGACATCTATTGGCAGAGTAGGCTAATTGAAAATTTATTAGTATTTAGCTCGTTTGGCGCCTTTATTCTGCACTCAGAGATGCCAAAATTTAATCATTGTGTCTTTTGGCATTTCCAACTCCACAAAGTTTCATCCGAATCCGTTCCGTACTTTTGAGTGATCCTGCTGACAAACTAACCAACAAAACAACGCCAGTGAAAACAATATCTCTTCGGCGGAGGTAAATATATAGAAGAAGGAATTATGTGCAAAACATCAATAAGCATTGTAGTTTAAAATTATTCCTCCCCTGAGTCGCCTTACAAAACAACACATATAACAGCAAATATTCATAAATAATTCCAAAACATCAGAACAACACATATTTAAAACTAAAGCATACAAACGGAAGACATAAGAGAATCCTACAAATAAATTAACTTCTTTTAAAAATTTCATTAAGATTTAATTATATTTTTTATATCGTAAAACACTTTGCCGAAACTTTGAGGATAGCGCTTAAATAAATCCGCCGCATCCAGCATAATATAGTAATTGTTCGTATACTTAAAGGAGTTAATTTCTACGTTTCATAGTATGAAGCAGATAAGTCATTTTTTTGTAGAAGGGAAATAAATTGAATCCACTTGGAGTCTCCGATGAAGGGCTTAGCTGAGTGTTTAAGGGATTGCTATAACCCTCGGAATGTAAAGGGCGAAGCTTCGATTCCCGGGAGGGGATAATCAAGTTTAATCAATCTTATCCAAAATATTCTAGCTTTTATCATTTGTTTTCATGCTATTTATATCGAACCAAATAGGAACGACCAAACAAATTACGAAAGCTCAATGGAAGTGTTGATTGATCTCCTCAATGTTAAAGAGCGCGGCTTTGACTCCCGAGAGAGTTAATATTGGTCAACATCATTGAATAGGTGTGTGTAATCGAGTATATTTCTTGCCATTGGGCATATTAGTTACATTTGTAACTAGTCTAAAAATATGAATAAATAAAGAAATAATAAAATTATATAACAAAATATAAAATAAATAAAAACAAATAAAACAAAATGCCATGCAGAATGGATTATATGGGGACGCTGCGTCCAATGGCCTTAGCTGCGGCCTGGCTGGTGTAAAAGGTAGTGGCCGACCTCAAGGCCTTAGACAAGTCCACCACAGATATTGCGTGACATGCAAAAGTAGCTGTCTCCTCCCAAGTGGGTACGCACTGAAGGTTGTGGACCTCATGGGCCTCCTCGGGATGGGGAAGACGAATCACCAATTGGGTTCCTGGCACCGCCGCCCCGTCGCTGGAGTAAAAACATTTCCAAGTCTCCATGGCCACCGCCTGGCAGCCACCTCGTTGAGGGAGGGAAGGCCTGCTCTCTCAAGGAGGTCCCCGATGTGGTATCCTAGGTTAGATTGAGTAATTTTAATGCTGAGTTTCATGGAACCATTTTGTAAAAAAAAGAGTCATCTATTATAATAATAATGCTTATTATTACACAATACAATATGCAACTCAATCAAAAGATATTTGACTAAATACAAATATATAAGTATTTGTTTCAGTCGACCATAGTGGTTTGCCAATTGGATATATATATTTTTTCAAATAGAGAAAGCCATTATCCATAAAATATATTTTTATATAAATACAGAGCACTACTCAAATTGATTAGTTTATGTACATCAAAATTCAACGAGATATTTCAGTTTTGAAATAGTCATTTTTATGGAAAAATACCCAAAAATGAACATTTTGAAACTTTTATTATCTCGTTTGATTTTGGATGTACATAAAAAATAAACACTGATTTGGAATCCTTGCAATCATATCTACATTTTGCGGCAAATTGTTTGAAAATAGCATTGAAATTAAGGACATTACAGGCGATCGCATGGCGAATTTTTTTACTACATAAGTTTAATAAATAACTTTGTGGGCCCATTGAGCGGGTACTTCCCATTATTCGATTTCGTTCAAACTTTCACAAGATGATCTCTATTCACTAAGGTAAAATCCTGGGGGAGCCAAATTCACAAATCCCAAATATGTGAAATAAGAATCACCCTTATATATATATATATATATCTATATATATATATATATATATAAAATATATATATAGAGAGAGAGAGAGAAAGGGAGAGGAGAGATATAAATATTATCTTTAAAAATATGTTAGACTAAACGAAAAGGAAAAAATAATTAATATAAATTAAGGTTCAATTAGATAATCATATAAATAATTGTATATGGGCTTATACTAAAAAACAAACGTTTGCTTACACAAAAAAAAAGAGTCTATATGTCAAAGCAAACTTTTTTGAGGTGTATTTACACATTTTTTCTCTTCATACAAGAAACAATTTGAAGCCCATGGATTAGAAAACAGTAAATAAAATTGAGCCTCGCCACTCGTTGATCACCCCTCAAATGAAGTGTACTTCATTTTCTTGAGTCTGTCTCCCCTCCACCTCAATTCTTCTTGGAGATTCCTTCTCTCACACACACACACATAGATATATATATACATATGTATAAATACTAAATATAACTTTTTAGTATGCATTACCCACTCTCAGCAATAAAAATATGGAAATCCCTTCCTTTTTATTCTTTTACTAGTCCCACTTACTACATACAGATATACAACAACATGATTAATGCCCGCTGTTGACAAAATTTTTAAATGTTTTTTTCTTCTTGTTTTCTGATTATGGTGTTTAGCTTTCTACCACTGTAGTAAAAAAAGTTTGGAGTTTTTTTCAAAAGCCAGACAGAGGAAAAGGAAGATATATAAAGAATCATGAGGCTCTACATATTGAGGGATGGGAAGATTAAAGTTCAGAATAGGTGAGGAGGATCTAATTAGATGGTGCTTATCTAAAGCAGTTAAAGTTGCTTAATTAGCCAGAATCAAGGGCTATAGAATGGAAAGTATGTTTAAGGTCAGTGAAACGTCAGGGATCTTATTAATACTTTTTATAATCATCAAAAATATATCGAAACTAGAGGCATATATACACTCAGAGAGTGCAAACCTCCGCCGTCACGGGGTCCTTATGAGCTTCCGAGGCGGATTTTCACGACTTGGGCGGCGTCGTAGAGGGACGGGGGAGGGTTCCCTCGACAGAAATTCCGAGAGGAAGACGCTCCCGGCACCCCATTTCACAGCACAGCGACATCTATTGGCAGAGTAGGCTAACTTGAAATATTTATTAGTATTTAGCTCGTTTTGCATCTTAATTCTACACTCAGAGATGCCAAAATTTAATCAATTGTTCCTTTTGGCATTTCCAAACAACTCCACAAAGTTTCATCCGAATCCGTTCAGTACTTTTTGAGTTATCCTGCTGACAAACAAACCAACCAACAAACAAACCAACGCCAGTGAAAACAATACCTCCTTTGGCGGAGGTAACTATATTTTCCCGCTTTTCAATGGGTTTTTAATGGATGCCCAACAAACGAAAAAAATCAACTCTCCTGGCAATATGAACCCACCTTATATTTCAACATACCTAGGCAAGAATCATATCCAAGTATGAAAAGCTAAAGAACTCCGAGAACTTTGGATGTTCGTCACTTTGTAATATTATTATTATTCGTTAAACTATAATGTAATGTTTTTTTGGGTTATCTATGGTTTAATGTTTTGTCTTTTTTATCATATAAATATATATGTTCTTTAGTTTTGATGTTTTGATGGTTCTTTAAAAAGGAAGAATAATATTAAAATGAAATAGTTATAGCTATGTTATTGTCACACAATACAAACTTTGTTTATCAAAATACATTTTATTACTAATTATGTATATTGGGCACTAACTGATAAAACAACAAGTGAATGCGACATAGACTGAAACAGAGGAGGGAAGATCAATGGTGTAGAGTAGTCAGCTGATGAAATCAAAGAAGAGAGGAAATAAAAGGAATAATCACCAAAACCCATTGATTACAAAAAGCCTGATGTCACTGGTAGGATTCTTCTATTCCCTAATATTCCTTGTCAATGTAGATCATTGTTCATCTACGTCATGTTGCGTGGCAGCCATCTTAAATTCATTAGAGAGGTCTTCAAATAGTTCGACTGTTTCGTCTCTGTTGTGATACCAGTTATTATAGAGAGGCCGGTAGTATTTCCGTTGAATAAAATAGAAAGCTTGCAGGAAAAAAGAAAGTTGTTTGCAGGCATTGTATCTTAAACTCAGGATGCAGCTAAATTTTAATCTTTATACACGTCCGATCTTCAGATTGGAGATCTATTCAACTAAGTTTGTTTTCAATATTTCTCTAAATATGTTGGGATTTCTTTCAGCAATTTAATAAATAAAAATATATATTATTGAGATAGTTTATTCAAAAGACATTGAGAAGAGTGCTTAAAGATGTTGTTTTTTTCGCTTATGATGTTCACATCCCAACAAGTCTCGAATGAAATGATGTTTTTTACGTCACCAAATGATTTTACTCTTATCCTTAAGCAATCATGATAAAGGGATTATCTGATTTGTTTATTGTTGATAACTAGACCTGAAAAACTAAACGATATACGTTCTAAAAACCATTTTGATTATTTTAAAAGCATGACTCAAAACATTTCAGTCAGCTATGAAGCTCGAGGAATGTTTAAAAAAATGCTAAAAAAGGGTGTTAATTTTACTATTTTAAATATGAATTAAATTAATCAATACTGTTATATTGTTGATATTTTATAGGTTGTTTGGAACAACGGGCTACTGTGCTGCCTGCAATAAAGTGATCCCTGCCTTTGAGATGGTGATGCGGGCACGAACGAACGTTTATCATTTGGAGTGCTTTGCCTGTCAACAGTGTAATCATAGGTAAGTAATTTAAGTCCAATTTGACCTTTAGTTTCCATGGAATTGGGGTATCATCCCCTTAGATAACATGGCTGAAATGAGTCACTTCAAAACCTATGATATTTTGAATGAGGTTGATCAACAAGATCTTACCATCTCGAGAGTTGAATCTGAACCCTCTGTATTGAGAGTCGAGGACGTTTTCACACGTTTATAGCTTGTTTCAAAAGGTCCCCGATATATATATATATATATATATATATATATATATATATATATATATAGTGGTTGCCGAGTGCGATGAAATGAGCGATAAACGATAATTATCGCTGAGGTCAAACCTTTTATCGTTATCGTTTATCGCAAAGTTTTCTAAAATTACCGCTCATTCACTTATCGTTAGTCCAAAAAATGAGGAACGATAAATTCAAATACGACTTTGTAAAAAAAATCGAAATACTTTTTCTAAAAAAACCGTCATCACTTTTTTTGTAAATTATTTTTTAAAAAAAAACGTCGTCACTTTTTTTGGAATTCTTTTATCGTTTATCGCTTACCGCAGGTTGGGTTTAATTTTTTATCGTTTATCGCAGGTTGAGAAAAAAGTTATCGTTTTATCGTTATCGCAAGTTGAAAAAAAGTTAAACAGAAACCACTGTATATATATATATATATTTGAATTGAAGAGCAAAAACAGGAATTTATGTAATTTATACTACATACTTATTTCTAAGAATACAAATCTAGTTTCTGTTAAGAAGGGCTTGGCAATTTCCATCGATCATTTCCCCTGCTTTACATAAGAAGTAAGAACTCTGATAGATATCTACTAGCAGCCGTCAAATAATAATTTGATGTCTAAAATCAGTCCTTACTAAATTTATTAAATTTAAGAATCAATCGTCTTCAAAACAAACATTTTCAACGAATGATTAGCGAGCAAGGATGCATCTTTTAAGCTATAATTATCTCTAGTTTTTCATTGGCTGCAGACACTCTTAGTCCAAGTGATGTTCCTATTTTACACTCTCAAAACCCTGTTTTGTGTTTCATAATTTTCATTTGATTTATATATGTAAATAGTGTCGAACTACACACATTGCCATACAACTCTAACAAAGGGGAAAGAGTAATTGGCATACAACGCGGCAAAATATATTTAATATATAAATTTATAAATAACAAAACTAAATAGGTCACGCCTATTCAAGGCACAATTAATACACAGTGCAACCTGTGATCTTTGCAGGAAGAGCCACAGACTGCAGACCACCTGATTAACAGATGCCCGACTCTGTCCCTCGAAAGGCATGAAGTGTCTCAAGAAGAAGACGCGGACATCCAAATTCTAAAAAAATTCAAATGTAAAAAAATGAAAATATTATTGTAAATAATTTCAGTATTTAAGAAGGAATTCATTTTGCTGTTGTAACACAGATACCCCATGGTGTGGTTGTGTTCTTTACCTTAGTGTCTATTGTTTGTATGTACTATTGTAATCGGCAATACATTTCTAACTAACTTAAAACGGCACAATTAATTACTTTGAAAAATAAATAAAGTTTTTACTTTCATTGGTTTGAGAACATTATTTTTCAATGCGAGTTTTATTTATTTTCTCCCAGATTTTGTGTTGGTGATCGTTTTTTTCCTATGCGATAACAAGATCCTCTGTGAGTACGACTACGAGGAGCGCATGGTCTTTGCTAACCTGGCCTACAACTCCTCCAACTGGCTCAGATGAAGCAGCAGGCCCGGAGCATGACCTCATCCCCAAGCACCAACGGAGTACCACCCCCTAACTCAAATTCCAATCCACAGCCCTCACAACATCCCCGGGAGTACCAACAGTAGTAACAACAACAGTAGCAGTAGTAACAACCATTCCGGCAGCCCCGGTAACAACATTCCTCCACCACCTCCCGGCCACCACGGCGGGCTACCCCCGAGTCACTCAAAGGTAAACACACCCAATAGCCTCTTTGATGAAGAAAACAAAAACTATGTATTCCACGACATTTTAAACGTTATTTAAGTTTTTGTAAAGCAATGAGATTTTATTCCTGAATATATATATATATATATATATTGAACATTCAACAGTTGTAAATACGTATAAAAGAAAACAATTACATAAAAACCTATGATTATACGTGAAGGCTCACATAAATAAATATTCTAATGATGTTTTGTATTTGATTTACTAAATCAAGTATTATATAGGAATGTGAAATGTACTTTTCGATTAGTTTTTTTTATAATATATATTTCAGTTCTTCAAATTCCAAAGTAATTGCGATAAAAAACATAAATAGACATTGTAGTCTAAAATAATACTTTGGAGAAGAACGACAAGAATTAAAAAATAGAATACAAAAATAATCACACATAAAATGACACAATACATACTTTAAAAAACGTTTCTCCAATATTTTAAATATAAATCACTTTAATATTTCAAAAAACGACGTAAAATCTTTAACATGAGATAGGGAACTTGATGGGAAGTATCTGACCTCCTCTGAAGCAAAGGTCCACGAATCGTTGTGAAAAAACGGAATTTTCAGGGAAAATGCAGTATATCTGGCTGCAGCTAATAGCAAAATTGCTCGTAGGTCTGTTGGCTTCACATACTCTCGCTTTATTAAAGAGCAAGCAATCCATGTTTGGCGTTCAACAACGCATAGTCTATTGCCATTGAATTGTAAGAACGACGTCCTTTTCTTTTTTGAAGTCCAAAAATCACAACTGCCTTTCTAATTCACTCCCCACAACTATCGAGACATCTGATGTTTAAGGAAAATAATTTCTTCAGTATAGAGACAGCCTGGCAATCCACGAAGGCATTTAAGGTGTCACTATATAGTCTTCTGCAATCCTTGCAATGCTCCGAAAAGATTATGCAGTTAGAAGAAATGTGGAGTTGGTTTGTGAATGTCTTCCCGTCATGGATTACAACTAAGGACTGATTCATTATATGCCTCCATGTTTCAAAGCTTTAATAAACTGACAAAGAAATCAGTCAACCCCTTAGTTTCTTAGCTCAAATTGGGAAATACCATTTTGAGGTGCCATGGCACTGGCATTAAATGAACAACAGGGGCCTTTCTTAGAGGAAATTTAAACCTTCCATCATCAAATGGACTTTAAAAGGGATAAGAGTGTATGGATAAAACATTGTTGTTTAAGCTTTTACCTCTAAAATGTGGAATCTCCCAAAATTTTGGAAAAATAGGGTCTCGAGTGATTTTTCCGAATGATGTCCACTATTGAATCACTGAGAAATTTTGGCTCACACTTTTAGATTATTCTCTGAGCTGCCGCCCAACTTGAATTTTTTAAAATACTAATTATGAATATGTACAAAATTGAAAAACGCAATATCCATATTTCCATTTTTTTCAATTTTTTATATCTTTATTTATCTTTTCAATTTTAAGACGGAATTGAAGTAATGGACATTAATTGTTCCACAAACACTGTTTTATAAATATTTATTCTTTACTTTTGAAGCTATATATATATATATATATATATATATAACTGTCAGAACATGAGATATATATGTTGCGTATTACTATAAATAATAAATAAAAAGTAAAGCTGTATATTTATAAAAGTAATCAAAGATACTTTACTAATAAAGTTATAGGCAAATAAATAACGGTCATTATATTTTATAAATGGATATTATTGAGTGATTTTAAATTTTCATTAGCAAATATAATAATTTTAATATTTTTAAATAAAATATATACATATATTTGGGATATTCTAATTTTATTATCTAAAGAGGAACAATACACACGAATGATATATATTTACAATAAAAACACGTGAAAGCATGACATTTTTCTTTCAGAGTGAGATAACGTTAAATGCTTCAATATTTTTAATTAAGGAAGATAAGATATTTAGTCTTTTGGCATAAACTAATAGTTATATTCTGTTATTTATATAAGAAAACTAAATGGTTAATTACAAATCGAAAAGAAAATACTTTAACGAACGTTATTTACATATATAATTAATAAAATCGCGTTTTGCAGATTTTTGTTATAATAAGAGATTGTCAAATGTTTCAGCGTTTTGTTAAAAAACTAGGAGAGAGCAAAGCATTTCATTTTAGAGTGCACTTAGGTTTAAAAATGTTTAGAATGTGTAAGATCATTTTCTTCTCTAGTCTCTAGCAACTAACTAATTGAAATGCGGATACGTCAATTGGCGTAGTTTATAAATGATTTCCATGATATTTTAGTTTTTCTTTAGTATTTTGATGAATGCCCTTTATTGACTTTTGATTATTAATTGGAACTGATACAATTTGGAATATTTGAAAGACAAGCCCCCTGTTTAAAATTGGGGTTTAGCTACTAGAAATCACTGTTGTTTATTGACGCATAATAACTATACTTTTATTGCCTCTTTGGTTCGTAGAATTGCAGTATCCGACTGAATTTACATAAGCATATTAGCGTGAATTAGTCGTCTATAGAACCTAGGATTTTATCAATGGGGTTGACCAAAATGAACCTACAATAAATTAAATTGCAATACTTAACCAATCTAATAAGCAGAAAACGACCGGGGGTACTCGGCCCGGCCCGATGTCTAAAAATCACCGGGCCATCACATTTTTTTATAAAATAATTCTAATTTTTAAAAAAATAATAGGAAATTTATTTTCTAAAAAAAATCGTTGTCACTTTCAGAATGACAAAGGAAGGAATATATGAAAGTCCCGGCTTGAAAAATACAAGTCCCGGCCCGGGTCCCGGCGAAACAAAGGGTCCCGGTCCTGCTAATAAGCAAAAGTGATGCAAAATTTCTCGCAAAAAGTAGGCAATTATGGTTTCAGAAGGAAACGACTTTTAATTTTTTTGTCCACTGTATTCTTTATTTTATGAGTCTATTTAATAGATATTTTTATCAAGATAAATCATTTAAAACCTACATAATTCAGGGATAATATCACGTATTCTAATATATCATGAGACATCACGAGTCTAGCACCCAAGTAACTGCCATCATATTCTTATAAACAAATTTCACAAATATTAATAAAAGCGCGTGAAAAATTTCACGGGAATTTTTCTTTTATAATGTGATATTGTTGAATGATTAAACCTTTTTAATTAAGAATGAGAAATAAACAAAGGAGATAAGCTGTTCCTCGAGGGATTAATTAATTATAGGCATGTGTACATGTTCTAACCTACGAAAGAGAAGATATGTACTTCTTCTGCTCATTACAGCAACATAGAATCCTCTTTATTCGTATGATAGGCTTCAAGATATCTTTTGTTTGCTCTCTCTCTCTCTCTCTGTGTGTTTGTGTGTTTTCTAGTCTCATTTAGGAAGGGGGTGTACTTAGCATGATGAATTGGCCCTTAATTAGACACCAATAACTAAAGTGTTAAAGTAAAGTAGCGCATGCATAACATAAAGTTCTTCCTTTTTCCCCAAAAGGAATTGGCCAAAATTTTAGTTCGTTCTTTAATGCTAAGCTCTTTGAAATAATAACAAAGTCCTTTTATTAATTATATTTGGTAGACGTTTTTTATCTTGAAAAAAGTGATATATTTCAAATCATCAAACTTAATCCCTTATAACCGGGTTTAAATAGGATTGTGACGTAATTTCATGGACTAGCGACATCTAACGTTAAAGAAAATAACCAAAATTTTGGCCAATTTTTTGTTGTTTACTTTTTCCTTGCATGCGCTACTTTACTTTAACGCTTTACCAATAACATGCATGAAAGTTCCTTTTCCCTTATAGGGCATTGAAATGGGGCATAAAATTTATGCATGGAATTTTATAAACATTTGGAATATAATGCGTTTGCCCTTTTACGTCAGATTTTTAGAGAGGGGCATTTGATCTACATAGTTGCCGCCTATTGATCATCAGTTCATTATATTTAAAGTTAAATTTTTGGATTCTTCCAAAAGATGTGCCTACATGGACAGCTATAAGAGAGGTTTGGTGGAATATATGGATACTTATACTTCCTTTATTATTTATGTATTCCAAGAGCCCCAGGATTGAAAGCATATAGATATAAAGACATAGAGGCCTTATTGGATTCTTCAGAGGAATACGTCATATTGTCCAATGTAAACAAATCTTTCTATGATATCTATGATCTCTATAAGAAAGGAACGCAAAGTAAAAATCGCTTATGTGTTGGAGCACCACCAAGCTACATAAAGAAAGTGATAGATGGCTTCTTCTATGAAGTTTGGTGCAACAGATACAAAAAGGATCTTGGAATGAAACATACTCATAGTATGTTGAATATTCCAAAACCAAAAGTTGTCGAACTTTCACGTCCCAACATGAAATTACTTGTTCAAGCCTACACAGGCCATGGACCATTCTGGCCCATCTGAGCAAATGAAAAACACAAATGCCATTTGTAATATATGCATGGAGGAGTCCCAAACCGCTGACCACCTAATCAACAGATACCCATCGCTTTCATATGAGAGATACCAAGTCATGCAAGAGGAGGATGAAGATCTTCGTATTATTAAATTTATTAAATGTAAAAAGATGCAACGAATTATTGATTCTAACTTTAATTTAATTGCTTCATAAGTAGATTATAAAATAATTTCTATAATGTAATGCTCAATATCCGTTTTTGCTGTTGTAGCACATATACCCCTTTGTGTGGTCGTGTTCTTTTGCTGTATGTATGTATTTGCTTTTATCAATGTATAATTGTAATATTTGTATGTACTATGGTAAGACAGCAATAAATTCTTAACTAACATGATTTGCTTACGATGACGTAGTAGTACAAATTACTTTGTTTATATTGGACACAGAATACAGCTGAACGACGATGTTTATATGTCATTGAAGGGAATAACCTCTCCTTATCTTTATATCTCTATGTATTGAAAGGCGTTGCGCATTAGAATAACATTGATTCATTGTTTGTTAGGATTTGCTCCTAAAGCCCTTCACTGCGAAGAAAGAATCTTCGTGAAGGATTTGCATGATTGAACTTGTAATTCAGGGTTCGGTACGTAGACACTAGAATTATCGATGATTAACTGTCTCCTAAACTCTAACGTCTGGCATCCCTCCGTTTTAGGATCCTAGGGTTCTTGTACAAATAAATAAAAAATGAAGTGTCCATGTTTTCCACCAAACCTCTCCTATAGCTGTCCATGTAGGCACTTCTTTTCGAATCAATAAAGATGCAATTCGTTCCAATTAAATGGGTCAAAATGTCTCAAGCCATTAGTATGTAGTAAAATCCACCGTTTCAATTTTAAAAGAAAATAATCTGCATTCGTAACATTTTAGAATATATATTGGATTTTTGCCTAAAAAGTTCAATTGAACTTCATTACACAGGCTATGAAGAGTATTAACTTTCTTAATATTACCATATATCGTAATTTTGAATCATATGTCATTTAACGCAAAAACAATTTAATTATTGATTTACTTTTCTTTGCATGAGTATTTTGTACACTATTTTTTTTATTGTAAATGTTTTCACCATTAAGAAAATCAAGAACCACCTAATGAACTTCCAACCCTCTTGGGAATTAATAAGTACAACAGGTTTGTTTTCATGTCATAGAAGCATTTCATTATCTATAAACAACTGCAAGGCCTCTGATACGAGGGACATGTGTTTTTATAGTTTACTTGCATATAAGTCAATGTACTATCTCTTAATGGCTCCTCAAATGATATGTGCAGAGGAGTCTTGATATTAATGGAATATGACATGCTTGAACTCCATAAACGTACCTTTATGAAAGATCTCGCCGTTTTAAATATATCAGACTTGTTGACGTTCGCAAAAAATTGTCGTTCGTTTGTCATTCGCCATAAGTTATCGTTCGTCGTTCATTTTAAATTGAATCGTTCGTCGTTCATCGTTCGTTTGTCGTTCGCCATTCTGAAAAAAATTGACGACGTTTTATTTAGAAAGAAATTTCTGAAAAAAATTGACGACGTTTTTTTAGAAAGAAATTTCTGAAAAAAGTGATGACGTTTTTTAGAAAGGAAATTTGTCCATGAAAATTTAAAATCTTTGTCTTTTTTTGGCGCCAAAACGAACGACGAACGATAAGGATTTTCCTTATCGTTCGTCAAAAACTTTGTCATTCATCGTTCGCGAACGACAACAAATGAACGATAAATCAACAAGTCTGATATATATAATTGGGTTTAATGTAATTTAGCCCATGTTATATATGATGGAAATATGCTCGTTACAATAAGTAGTTCTGCTTTTTAGAAATAAATTATATATATTTTCGTTATTAAATACATTCAGAAATTAATCATTTTAGGATTTTACCATAGAATGACAAAGTATTAGATTGGCCCTACAATTTACCAAAGCGCTAGCTGGCAAGGCTAGGCTACTGTTAAGGATGTAACAATAATCGGTTTCCTTCCAAGATTGTGATTGGTGTAATGAAGAAAAGAAAGTAATTGACATTAGACTCAAAGACTCTTTAGAACGCAAAATTTGATTTCTTCATGGTTTTTAAGCGTTGTTATTCACAATTCTTTTGAAAAGATTATTTCAATATGATCTATAACGCTGTGATTATTTTGTTTAATCGTTTTTGAAGATGATATCTGAGGATAAGGGGAAAAAATACTTTTTCCTTTTTTATTCGGGCGTATTATCGTCAGAAATAGGATACCGAATGAAACACATTTATTAATTTCAGAACATGAGGAAACGCTTGATTTAATTAACTTTATTATGACGTTTTGGTGAATCAAATGAAACATTTCACTTTCAAACTTGAGAGTGGAAATGGTCCTAGACATTAGTAATGCTTTGATCACCCCCACCTTCTGTATACATCTGTTTATTGTTTTCCCGATATAAATCATGACTACAGATAATTATATGTACCGCTACGACATTTAAGAAAATTGGAAGATGGCATCCCTTCCTACGACTTCAAATACCTACTTGACGCACAAAAATTAACAAATTGTTAGTTGTCATCAAAGACTATTAAAAAAAGATGAATATACAAAACCAATATAGTGATGTACATTTTGACGAATTTTTGGATAAAATAGTGGACCTTTCTGACATTGCTAATTGTCAGTGTTATAAAGATAAGAAAATGAGTTATTTTATTCTGCTAAATTGCACGTGTGACTCCTTCGAAAAGATCTACAACCAGATTTCACTTCTACAAAGATCAATATTAAAAAACTCGTTGTCCAATCATTTATTGACAGAACAACAAGTTTGTCCATTAACCAAAATTATATAAAGTTGTCAAAAGAAGGAGGAATTAATTTACAAGACGAAAAGAAACAAAAAAACAAAGGTAAAACTACTTTGAACAGAGAAAAAGAGGAATTGATTCGTCAAAATTATATTTTTGTTGATCATGAAAATAATATAGATGTTTGTGAGACACTTTATAACAAATTATGCCAACCAGCGTAATTAAAAAACGAAAGAATATTAACATTTTAAGGGCATTTTTTAATGTGGTTGTTATTGCTCTGTTCTATAGGTACGCTTACATGTATGGCCAACAACTCTTGTGCAATATATATATATATATATATATATAACTATCTTTTCCCAACTACGTAACTGTACTTTATATTAAAGCATAGAAGTAGTAATGTTTTAAACTAAGTACTCTCTATATTCTAGTACATATACATATATATCCATTTGTATACATAAGAAAGTCTAAAAAGATCCAAGAAAATGTATTTCTTCTTCCATTTCTACTACCTGCTACGCCGAGTGGGGAATCGAAAGAGGCTTTTAAGCTGCAATTTTCAATAATAAAAACAACAACAAGAACATGAGAATAAGTTGTAAAAAACAGTTTTTAAGTAACTACTACACTACGTCGTCGTCGTCGTCTGAACAAGTACAACATAGAACACATACACACACACTAATGGTCTTTGACTAAAAGGCAGGAAGGGATAGAAAGAGAGAGAGAGAAAGCCCTGAAGACAACATGTCTTAAAGATTGATAAAATGAGGGGAAGAACATGAATTAATTATTGTGCATATTGGTGTAAATACGTTATGGAAGGGAAGGAGCTTTTTCTTTTTCTCAAAGTGAACGGAATATGAGGATTACATCAGTGCACAACACTCACAACTACAACCTAGAGCAGACATGTGCAAACTAAGACCCGCGGGCCGTGTACGGCCCGTTACACAAATTAATCCGACCCGCCGAGCTTGTCCAGTAAATAAAATAATAATGCTTCATAAATCATTCATTACGTCTTGTCCATGCAATACCGCGTTTCACCAACATGGACGTCGGAACTATTTTCTGATTTTTTTGGGGAGGGTCGGGGGAGAGACACACACACTTACAGTATCAAGGATTAACGAACTATAGTGCAGCATCTTAGTTGTTAAGAAAATGAAACAAATAAATGAATGAATAAATCAAGCCTTTATGAAAAACACATAAGCCTAGGCTATAAAAATAGCATTCAGAAAAAGAACAGTTTGCGCTCCAAAGGGCTTTCACACTTTTCCAAAAGTGGACCTTCTCTCAGTTGACCTGCTGATGAATTCTTCAAGCAGGGCCGAAACATCGCATTCATCAAGAAGGTCACTATGCGCATTCATAATGGCTAAATGCGTGAGTCTTTCCTGCTTCATGGTATTGCGCAACCAGGTTTTCAATCTGCGCAAGGCAGAGAAAGAGCGCTCGGATGCCGTGACAGATATGGGCAGGGCCAGACAGAGCTTTATGAGCTTCTCCACCTCCGACAACATGGAGCGGGTTTGGGGCTGCAAGGTGTGCAGGACGTACACAACATCCTGAATGGTGAAAACTTCTCGCCCCCCTACACACGCCTCTCATATGTCCAGCTCAATGCTAAGCTGCTCTCATGAAAAGGGGCTCAGTTCCGGGGAACCCACATCAACCCGTTTCCCTTGGGCTGCCTCAATGACTGGCTGCTCTCGCCCTGCAGCTATGCGGAGTCCCCCCTGATCAAAACGCCGCTCTACCTCTGAGCCCACTACGTCCAGAGCCTCAAACATTTCCCTCTTCCACAGGCTTGGATATTCTGTAATATTAAATATAACACCAATTAAATAACAACCAACCTAAAGTTTACTCATGGGCTGCTTATTTATGCGGGTCAAACATTTATTATTAATTAATTAATTTCAAGTTCATTCATTAATTTCAAATTCATGAATTTGGTTTGTTATGAAAATGAAAAATTCATAAACCGTTGTTTGTGTATTATTAATTACGGGCTCATTTCTCAAATAGGCGTACGTGGATGTACAGTATTTTGTTTGTTTGTTTGTTTGTTTGAGGGTAGGATCCAAGAGTACGAATTGAAGTCGAGTCTTGAGTCCAGGGCGGAATCGAATTTACGATCTTAGCCCATTCCCTAGAACACACAACCACTTTAACCATGTTGTCTACCCATTCTACCTCGGGAAGCCAAACAGGTAACCAATGTTACAATTCCTAAGAATTGCTGGTATCTGCTTTAACTCTGGAGGATGTTGGTTAAAGCATTTTTGAGCGATCATTCTCTTAAGACAAAAGAAATCACACTCTGCCAACACGTGATAAGACGTCTCATCACTCTGCTGGCAAAAACGACACTCTCGGTGAGAAATTTGTTCGACAATGACTGGTGATATCTAAGAAAGTTATGACCAGTTATTATCTGTATTTGAATACATAGAGATTCACGACTAAGATTAATCAATCGTCTCGATGCATTAGGGTCCGGCTTCGGAAGCCACAGTTTACTTTGTCTACAGGAGCTATCCTGTGTCCATCGGGAGGCCCATTCTCTATAGAGACCCCTCCTTGTCAGGTCTGACATAAAAGAATCTGGAATAGGAATGTCCTTTAATAGATTTGATCTTGATCCAGCTTTTGCAAGTCGGTCAGCTTTCTCATTTCCTGGCCAACCTACGTGGGCTTTAATCCAATGAAGGTTGACATGGTTTACACGTCCAAGTGCATTCAAAACATTGATGCAATTGTTCACTGTACGAGACTTTACAACAACCGAGCCAAAGATACAAGAGCTGCTTGGTTGTCGACATAAAAATCAATTTTTTGGTTTGAGATTTTCTTTTCTAATAATAAGAGGGCTGCCTTTAAGATAGCCCAAACTTCAGCCTGAAACACAGTGGATTCGTCATTGAGTTTCCCAGCTGAATTTATTATAAAAAATAAAGGATTGTACAAATGATAGCCCCATCCGATTTTGTTAGCAATTTTGCTACCATCGGTGTAGCATTGAATACCATTACTGGCGTTCAATACCTCACCTACAGAGAAGCTATCATAATTAATGGAAAATGTTTTCTTCCAACTCATTTTTAGACTCGTAGAAAAGTCTCTGTTAATACAAGATGAAATTCCTAACTTTTTATTTTCACGCCACTCTTCAAGAATATGACCAGGTTTAGACCCAATGCTCTCCCATCCATGTGGCGTGATTTTCAAATTAAAAAGTGCCTTTCTGGCCCTCATTTTGATATATAAATCTAGAGGAGGCAAATCGAAGATTACCTCAAGTCCTTTCGTAGGTGTACTACGATAGATAAAGGTTGTTCTTATCATACCAAGCCGTTGGATACGTTCCAGTTTCTTCAGGTAATTTTGGGTTCGTCGAGACCAGACAATCGATCCATAAGAGATCTTAGGACGAATTATGCTGGTATATACCCATCTCATTGCCCTAGGAGTCGGACCCCAGGTTTTCCCGACGGCGTTGTTGCAAGCCATCAGTAGTTTTTTGGATTGGTTGAGCTTGGATGTGATGTGGAGACCGAAGTTTAATCCCGAATCCAGAGTCACACCTAAGTATTTAACAGAATTAGATAAGCATATGTTAATACCATTCATATTCAAGTTCTTTATTTTAGGGGCTTTCTTCTTCCTGTGGAAGAGAATAGCCACTGTTTTATGGGGAGCGAACTCAGGCCACAGCCATTACCCCACTCAAAAGCTTGTGAATGGCTTCTTGAAGGATACAGACCATATAGCTCGGATCTGGACCTTAAATTAAAAGAGCAACATCGTCAGCAAAGCCAATGGCCTTCACTGGGCCCGAAGCAAATAACCCAAAAGCTTGTCAAATACAAGATTCCAGGCAATCGGACTGAGTACACCACCCTGAGGTGTCCCTCTGGTGAGAACTCGGTGATGTACAGTATATTGAGCTATTGTATCGTTTTTATGTCATAATCTATGAATAGATACATAATATCAGCCTGTCTATGTGTGCGTATGTATTTGTTGCATTATTTCACATATACAATTACAGGCTGATGAGTTAAGCTATGTGTTATTTAAAAATACTGTTGGCATTATTATCATTTATTATTTACCTCTATGTTCCCCAACTCCCCTTGCGCTGGATGAGGAGGCTTTAAGTTGTAGCGCTCTGCGTACTGCTTGGTCTTGTCCACAAGGTCAGCGAAGGTGTCATCCTGTCGCAGTGAGTTGAGTCGCTGGCAAAGAAGTTTTGCAGCTTCCACTGATCCAAGGGCTGTGACCTTGATGCCTTGCAGTGACCGAGCCACGGATTCACACGGAGTAAACATGGTAACGCAGGTAAACAAACCAAAGACTGTGCGCGCAGTGGTGCCCTTTTGAGCAATCCTGCCACTTTGGCCACGCGTCTCCCCCTTGACAGTCCTGTCACTCTCCAGGGTCCTGAATGTCTGCAGCATCTCTCCATAGCAGGCAGCAAGCGTGACAGTGCCACAACTCTGACGCACCGCCGAGTTGACACAGGGCAAGCAGGTTTATCACTTCTCCACATCCAAAAAGAGACTGGTATAATGTTTTTCTCTTTGCTGAATCATTAATAACAACAGTGACTTCTCGAACGAAGTTTAGTGTATCAGCAACAAGGCGCACTTCTTTTGCCACTTCTTGTAACACTAAATCCAGAGAGTGATTTGCGCAGTGAACAAACACGGAGTCAGGACTGTTTCCTTTAATCTTGCCTGCACTCCCGTGAACCTCCAAGACATGTTGCTGGCTCCATCAAAACTGTAGTCTTTCAGCTTCTCCATTGGTAAATTGAGCCGAACAAGGACATCTTTTATGCACAAAAACAGCATCTCTGCTGTTGTGTCTGGGGGGTTGTAATAGCCTAGAAATAAATTCTGAATGTCCAGATTGTGTTCAGCAAACTGTATATTGAATGAAAACTGTTCTTTGCCACTGAGGTCGGTGGTTTCATCAGCAGTTAATCCAAAAAAAGAACTTTGGGATGCTTTAGCTCCGATTTTTTTCTGAATGTCATGCGCAAACAGCTCCAAGAATTTCATTTTGGATGCTTCCAGACATCCAATTATCTCTTTTTTATCCAGCCTTCTGTAAAAAAAATGAGTGGACGGTCAATGTACTGCTGTGACCCTTTTTCAAATTTTATAAACCATAGTTGCCTGCAAGTCAAAAAATTTGCCCATCCCTGACTTATTGAGACGAAATCAGGGACTTGTGTGAAAAAAATATATTATTTTGTCAATACTAATATATGTAGAAATAAACATATATTAAGTATAATTATAAAGGATCGGTAGAAACATATCTAGAAATTAATAATACATGATTATATGTATTATTTCTATGGGACAACTTAAATAAATTAAGACATGGATGCTTTAATCAGAGCTGCAACTACCGAATGTAAATCGGTATTTAGAACTTGAAGCGTTGTTATCTGGTGTGAAGAAGTTATACTTTGTAAAATAATAAACCTTTTTTATGAAACAGACTGCAATGTACCTTGGGAAGGTGTTAATGACATTCACGGGTTTGGATGATGTTAGTTGCACATTATTAAACTTTATAGAAGAATATCTCTTTGTTCAAAATGTCAGTAGCTTTAGGGGCGCTCAAAGTTCTGTAAAACGTATAATTTTATATTTTAAAATCTTTTAATCCCCGTATTGCTATGGATATTATTCATTTTCTCTACACCTATATTAATTTTCTTATGAATACAATCAATATACCTAGTTGACGTGAAATTTCCCAGATGCTTTATACAAAGGATCTATTCTTATTAGTGTGATTTTATAATAGATTTCTTTCCAAAATAATAAATCTTTATAAATGTTGAATAATATGTTTTTTTCCAGCTTAATACTTAATAATCTAATGACAATTTTTCCTCTTCTCCCTCTCTTCTAGAGCCTCTCATCCACCGCATCAACCTGCGTTTCGTCTTCCATGTCCCTTGGGCCAATGAGCGATCCCCATCTTCATCATCCCATTTGCTCTCATCTTCCTTAAATCCTTCGCCCCTCGGGCATCTTCATTCACAGCAGCAGCAGTCGCAGCAGTGCTTACCACCACTTCTTGGCGGCCGGTCACAGGGCCCCGGCCTCCCTTCTCCCCTACCTCCTCCACCGCCACCTCCCCCAATGTCCAACTCAAACTCCTCCGGACTGCAACAATCCCCAATGGTCACATAAGGACGGAAGGAAATCTACAATAATTTATATTATTAGTATTATATTTCAACTTCATGCTGCTCTGCAAAAATTTGAAAAAATGGGCGGGAACTTTGATAAGAGCCTCTCATTGACTGGAGTAAGTCCAAAAAGTGACAATTTTTAGGTCTTTGACAAGTGAGCCCTTTGGGCCTGATATAAAGGGTCACCAGTCAATTATCTTACCTGCCCAATATGTTGGACCGCCCCCCCCCCCCTAATAGTTTGCATTCATGACTACTTTTCCTTCTTTATGCACTTTCAAATTGATTTATTTCCCTATTTTGAACGTCTGGGGTGTGTCATAGGGCTACACGGAATAGTAGCTTTATCCAAGGTATATTGAAAGGTACGTCCTATTTTAGCTGGCCGGCGATATTTAATGACGTCACACCGGCAAGCGGGAAGAAAAACATTTAGCTGTTATGTTATGATTCCCGCTCATATGATAAAAATAATGACGTCAAAAAATATTATTATTGATGACGTTTCACTATCCATAAAAACATGAATACACCTTACATTCTATATACCTTGATGTTATTCAAAGGGACATAAAACTCACCATAATGCGCTAAATTAGTTAATGAAATGTAAAGAAATAATCACTTAGTCTACTTTGAAAGTCTTTCTCAAGTTTGCGCACGTTTTATCTTTAACAATGGCATTTTTTAAATAAGACCTTCCTTGATATTATTGATATGTTCAAGAAAATGAAATTATATATGTATATATATATATATATATATTGAGGGCTAAAAAACGTAAAATATATTATTTTATTTGATCCTCTTAACACAAATTTGCTATATTTGACTTATCCAATAATAACCATAGGTTTGAAAAAAGGAGAGGATTTCAAGATATCAAAAATATTTTATTTCTAATGTATATGAGATATATTCGTAATGTCCCGCCAAATAAAATCGTGTTGTTTTAGAAAACGTGGCCTTATGCAAAAATAAGAAAAAATAATCAATGTAAAAGCTAAAATGTAAATTGATTTAAAACGACAGACGTTTTCAGATTAGTACTCCTTCAAGTGATCTAATTTTGCAACTATCCCCTCCCCCCCCCCCTCAAAGCAAATTTTCATTTCGCAGAGCAGTATTATTATCCTAATGATATCAGAACGACCTTCAGATACTTTATTTACATTCTTTGAACCTATTCCTCATTTTCCCATTTTATTCCTAACGCACTTCTTGTTGCACATTTATATCGATCGACGACTTATGAGAACAAAAGACGCAATAAAGAATTTCATAATACGTATCAATAAAGAATAAACTAACGAAAATAACCAACACGCATCTTTTTATTCCAATTACTAAACTGAATGGAGATTATGAGTTTGACTCTTGGATCTGCTCCACTGCATCAGATTTCTTTATCACCCTGGAATAAAATATCAATGAATTGACCTTTATGTTTTAACTATATTTTTTCTCATCAGCAAGCTCGTATTAGAATAAAATTGTAATAATATAAAATAGGTATAATCAAAATTGTTTTTTCAATTTTATAAAAGACATTTTACTTTAGAATTAATAAAATTAATTATTTTGTCAAACAGAGTTGCATCAAGTCGGGATTGGTAAATTTTGTAGAGGTGGCGTTAAGTCTAATATGTTAGATTATCGCAGCCATAATCCTCGAAGCAGTTTTCCTCATGAAAATATTATGTGTGTTGGGAGCTAGTTTCTCCAAGTGATAATCCAAAATATGGGTAAGTTGCGTAGTGTAGTATTCGTACGTAGATCTGAACTTTTTTTTAATTAATGATTCATATTTTGAATTTTTAAAATATCAAAACTTCCTTTTTATCCAGCTTATCTTTTCGTACATAAGTATATGTACCTTATCTCTGAAGCAGAATGGCTGTGTGTGACCAACGTTCTCAACAAGCCACTCTTCCGTCGACGTGATGATGGTGAAACAGGATGTCATGCCACTTGGAAGGCAATTAATGTGGATGGCTGTCCAATGACAATAACGTTTGATAAGTATGACGAGCTCAATGATTCAAAAATTCTTAAAAAAATTACCTTTACCAATTGCAACGCAGCTGTCAACCGTTCCAGGATCTTTCCTAGTCTCACGCGTTCGGAATGATGCAATCACTCATGCAAAAATGACTATATCCCTCTCAGGTCAGGTCATGTGCCGGATCTTTTTTAATATATTTATATTATGTTATTCTGACATATTTTGGTTTTTTTTCTCAAAATATATGTCTTTTCAGTAGCCATGATGGCTGAACCCAGATACATATAGATAAGATATATCACAGAGAAGGAGTTCTGCCTGCTAGGACAGAATGGGGAGTGTGACATCACTAATATACTCTTATGTTATAAATTTTGATGAGAGTTACTTAATATAGTTATATTTATACTTAATACTTGTTTTGATAAACATTAAAATGAAACATAGATCATATAAGATTAAAGGGAGCTCGATAGCCGTGCGTGTTAAGGCGTGTTCAACTCTCAGGGCGCAGGTTCGAATCCCGAGAGGGGATGGTCATTTTTGGTCGACCTCATTGATATGATCCTTGGTTCGATAGACTAATTTTAATGCTATAATGCTTATTTATATCCAGTCGGATGCAATTCTGTCGAACCATATAGGCAAAAAAAAAAAAGATTAATAAGACCTTAATTTAATGAAAACATATTTTTCCTATATAATTACTTAATTTGAGGCCATAATTGATTTCTGGTGAACGGAAAATTGCCCATAGGAAATTGTCTGCAAGAAATTACCCACAATTCCCTATATAAAATACATCTTGACAGAATTAACCTTGCAAGCTCAACATGAGGATGAGGATTTGATACTTGATATGCAAGGAAATAAAAAAAAAATCGAGTTGGGGTTCCGAACACCACCGACCATGGGACCTCAGGGTCTGCCGGTTATAGCTATAATATAGCGCGATTCCGCCAATCACAACTACGATATATTTGGGTTCCAGCCCAACGAGCATAGGCCCTCGGTTTGCATTGGTCAGATTTATGACATATTGGAGTTCCACACCCTCTTTCCAAGTACCCTTGGGTTCGGCCGATCATAACTATGACATATGGGGTTCCAAACCTACCGATAATGGGACCTCGGGTTCGGCAGATCACAGCTATGACATATTGGCGTTTCAAACCTACCGCTATAGGCCCACGGGCTTGCCCGATTACAGCTATAGCACATTAGGGTTCCAAACCCACCGTCAATGGACCCAGGGCTTCGGCCGATCACTACTCATAACAATATATAATAGCTGTGATCGGCAAAACCTGAGGGCCCAAGGGCGGTGGTTTGAAACCCCAATATATCATAAATTTGGTAGGCGGAACCCGAGGGCCCTTGGGCGGTGGGTTTGGATACTCAATATGTCAAAGTTGTGGTTGTTGGAACCCGACGGCCCATGGGAGGGTATTTGTAACCCCAATATGTCATATTTGAGACTGACGGAACCTTTGGTCCCATGAGCGGTGGGTTTGGAATATATAATAGCGTTGACCAGCAGAACTCGAGGGCCTAAGGGCAGTGGGTTTGGAACCCCAATATGTCATAGGTAGGACAGACGGAACCCTAGGGCCCATAGGCGGTGGGGTTTGAGTCCAAATACATCATAGTTGTGATCGTCAGAACCCAAAAGCCCATGGGCGGTGGGTCTGGAAATCCAATTTGTCATAGCTGTGACCGAGCGAACCGAGGGCGCGAGCTAGTTAGAGTTGGAACCCCAATATTTCATAAATAGGATAGGCGAAACCCTTAAAATAGTTAGTGCATACTTCAGTTATCAATCATTGTCGGGATTGGAAATCCAAATGCTGGAAGATCTTTTGAAATTATATGAAGCATGATGCATTTATATAGTAATTGTGGGCAATTTTTTCTGTGGGTAATTCTCCTGCGGGCATTGTCCTAGCAACCTTATCTCTATGTATCTTGGCTGAACCTATGATATATAAAAATTATGGAACAATGCCAAAACTATATTATTTAATATAAAATTATGGAACAATGCCAAACTATATTATTTAATATAAAACTTATATCTAAGTAATTGCTATTAATTGTTAAATATAGTGAATGGGCAAAGAGTATTAAAATAGATCCGATTAATTAATGTAAATATTGATCTCCTCACAGATGCAAGTCAATCAAATCATATAGACAAAGTAAAAAGTAAAAAAAAAGGATTGTTGTTCATTTTCGTTAGAGTCTATAACGTCATAATGAAAGAGTTTATATTGTAAAAGAAATAGTGAATTCTTCATTATCCATTAAGTAAAGCAAATCAACATCTTATCTTTTTATTCCCTTTGTCATATTTCTAAATAACGAATGCCCTAAAAATCAAACATAAACCCTCCTTCATACCGATTCCGGTCTCTGATGAACTGATTAAAAATCATCGTTTTATTGATGTTATTATTATTAATAATAATCATAATATAATTCAATATCCAATCCATTAAGGAGACGAAAAAGAAGTATAAAAGAAGCTTTTTCTCTCTCCTCATAACTCTCTTTAGAAAGCTTTAAATAAGGAGGGAATTTGTCAATGCCACTTTATTAGTAATAGGGTGTGTGTGTGTGTTAATGCCTCTTCTTTTTTGTCTTTACCAAGTTTTCAATTAAATTAATATTTTTAATGATGAGGGGGGGGGGGGGGTCCCTCTCCACTCCCCCATCATTGCCTTCCCACTTTTCATTCAGCCATTAAGCCAACAACTTTGCACTGCTTTCATTCTACTTAATAGGGGTATAAATATGACCCATTGTGATACAAATTTTGCTTTTTTGCCAGATGTTAAAGGACGGGCACCATTTTTTAATTCAACAGTTCATGATAAAATATGTATACAAAACGTTATACAAAACAGATACTTGTAAGTAGAAAAATACAACATATAATCCTTATAGTTAATATTTTTACCATCTTACATGAACATACTCATTAACTTCTCCAAATGTAATAATTAAACTATTAAAAGATAAACACCAAAGAAACGAAGTGTAAAAGATTTTTTTTCTTTAAAAGTGGTTTTAAGGCATCTCTTAAAACTTTGCCCAAATCGGCAGCTAGCATCCATGAGTCCAAATAATTTTATTTAAGCTCGGAAGTTGAAATTAATATGATAATTGTTGACCAACTGGTCAATACAGCTGAGTTTTCAGTAATTTACTGGAAACATTAGGAGCATCATCAGCCCCAAAGGACTGGCTTGCATGAGCATCGCTAGGGCCTTAATTACTTAGGGTACAACGGGTCCTCTATGCCTCAAGAGCTTTCCAGGGTGGATTCTCTTTGGGCCTTCAACTTCTATTTAAAAGAAGGTTGAATTTTTTCAGTAGGGACTTCATAGCAAACCAACCCTTTCCTTCAAAAGGATTGAAAAGTTTTAATAGAAAATATCATAGCAACTATTTTATTTTTAACTTTCTCTTTTTCACCATCACATTTTATCTTATTGATATTTATTCGCAATCTTATTACTAGAGGTATATATACACTCAGATAGTGCAAACCTCCGCCGTCACGGGGTCCTTATGAGCCTTCCGAGGCGGATTTTTCACGACTAAGGCGGCGTAGAGGGACGGGGGAGGGTTCCCCTCGACGTAAATTCCGAGAGGAAGACGCTCCCGGCACCCTATTTCACAGCACAGCGACATCTATTGGCAGAGTAGGCTAACTTGAAATATTTATTAGTATTTAGCTCATTTTACATATTATTCTGCACTCAAAGATGCCAAAATTTAATCACTTGTTTCTTTTGGCATTTCCAACAACTCCACAAAGTTCCATCCGAATCCGTTCCGTACTTTTTGAGTTATCCTGCTGACAAACAAACCAACAAACAAACCAACGCTAGTGAAAACAATACCTCTTTCGGCGGAGGTAATTATGTATATATATATATCACAGAGGTTTTTTTAGAGGAATGACTAAAATAAAAAAAAGTATTTTTTACTTTTTAATGTTAAGGGATTGGACGAGTGTCCCAATAACATTTTGAAAGCCGTTGTATTGTTTGGCTTTCCTAATAAACGAAAAAAACAATCAGATACATTTAAAGCGATTATAAATACATTATAAATGCAAAAGCCCTTATTGCAAAAAAAGTTAACTGCAAACGAATGCATCAGATCCGAGGAACTTAGAGCCATAATGCTCTCAGCGACGGCAAGATATGAAGCCCTTTCCCTAAGGATACTGTCGCTTCTGGACAACTCCTGGACCGTCGCCACGAATGAAATTAAGTACTTCCCCTCAAAATCAAAGCATCTTTTTAAAAATAATGAATAAATTATTGAAGTTTTACTATCCTTATTATTTGTTTTATAGTGCATTCAGTTTTTATTTGATGTCAGAAATGTAAAATCGGTTTAATCTTTTATGAAGTTAAAATTTTAGATTACAATGTCTTTTTATGTATTTTTTACACAATAACTTCATATTAATAAAGATTTGATGGAAAAAAAATATGTTTAAATAAGTAAATATATTGATGTACAGAGATCGCTCTATACCTTTAATGTTGTTTTATATGTTTAAAAAATCCTACTCGATAATGATTCAGGCCGTTAAAAACAATGCCATATGAGAATGAATATTTATAAAAGTACAAAAACTTATATTGAAACTCTTTCATCTAAGATTTCAAAGGTTTCTAAGTGGAGAAAGATTCAATTTTCCCCGTCATAGATCGAGTAAGAATATTTACCAAAAGAGCTATCGTAGAATAGCTCAAAGAGACTAAAAGTGAGCCAGATAGTATATGATGCAAAATATTCATTGGGTGCCTCAAAAGATCAAACTACATCTAAGCACAAGGTCTAGGTTATTGTTTAAAATTTTATCCAAAATTTTCAAATGTTTTAATTTATATCTCGTTGCATCTGCAGTATGAATGGAGCTCAATTTTGACAATTGATAATGTTCGAAAAAACTATAGAAATATTTATTTCTTCAAAAACATTCTACGCACAAAAAAGCTGGAGTAGATTGCTCTATCTCTAGAGATTTATTCAATAACGATATTCATGGAGCGACAGTATTTATTTCTGGAAAGTTCTTCTTTCCCCTTTGGAGAGTGGGAATTTCTATTTACGTTTCAGACCCTTTGAATTTGTTTATATAATTAACAAAGTTTTTCATATTCATATGGCTAAATTTTCTCTCCAAACATGAAGTCCTTATAACATAAATAGTTATTACCTCCGCCGAAGGAGGTATTGTTTTCACTGGCGTTTGTTGGTTTTTGTTTGTTAGTTTGTTGGTTTGTTGGTTTGTTGTTTTGTTGGTTTGTTGGTTTGTCAGCACGATAACTCAAAAAGTACTGAACGGATTTGGATGAAATTTTGTGGAGTCGTTGGAAGTGCCAAAAGGAAGAAGTGATTAAATTTTGGCATCTCTGAGTGCCGAATTAAGGCGCCAAATGAGCTAAATACTACAAAATTTTTCAAGTTAGCCTACTCTGCCAATAGATGTCGATGTGCTGTGAAATTGGGTGCCGGGAGCGTCTTCCTCTCAAAATTTCCGTCTAGGGGAACCCTCCCCGTCTCTCTACGCCTCCCCAGTCGTGAAAAATCCGCCTCGGAAGGCTCATGACGGCGGAGGTTTGCACTCTCTGAGTGTATTTATGCCTCTAGTTCAAATATACAATTGATCTACATTCCTCATATGATATTTGAGTACTTATAACATGCACAAGAAAGTATGTATGGATTCTGAAACAGTTTTTTACTCTCTGTATATACATTTTTATAGTTTAAAAGATATAAAAAACATAATATATGTTATACAAAAAGAGTTTTGAGGAGCATATTCCTTAGTTATTTTACTTCATCGAATCCCAAGGATCGGCTCCAGTGGTGTATTTACCACAGAATACCATAGTAAACTTCTTCCACCAACGTTTACTTCTACAAATATTTTAAAACAGATTTTACCCTTATTTTTATCACAAAAAATATTTAATTCCATTCATGACTTTATCTTTCATTTATTCTTAAAACTTCAATAACAGTTTCCACCCAGAACTTCAATTGTAGGCATCAAAATGTCTTTTTAAGCAACAGATCCAGTCTTATAATCATCATGCTGTTGTTGTTGTATGATTTTATTTCGGAGCTCATATAACTCAAGCCTCCATGGCTACTGAATATATATATATATACACAAACTAATGATATGACAATAGTAAATATTAATAGAAAACAAACCAACAAATATTTATATATACATTTAAAAATTATACTTATATACATATATAGGTATATAATCTTTATAATTAAATTATGCTTGAGGAACTAAAAGGATCTAGACAGTCCCGAATAGTCTTTGCCACCCTCCGAGCATAACGTACATGCCTCTCTCATATGATGTGACAGGTTCCAGCCCTTAAAAGGTTGACAACAACAAAGCTTATTAAGCACACCGGGCGCACTCATCGAAGCTTTCGAGCGCCCTCTCCAAGGGACAGCTCTCCACGTTCATAGCCTTCCAAGCAGACGTAACAGCCTGCTTCACTATGATCTCATTTACGGAAGGAGGATGTGACCTGTTCAGAGAAGGTCAGCAACACGCAACCCATCAACTCTCTCCGAACTCCTAGCTAATGCATTGTATTTAGTTTCTTAAATAAGGGTGAGCAGCAATAAACAATAATTGAGCAACATCATTTCGATTAATTATTAGTATTTCAATAACTCTTTAAAAGATGGTCTCACTATAATTTACCACGCACCCAGGATGATCAAAGTAGCAAAATGAATAAGTATGTTATTAAGACCATTGAGTCCCTTTCATGATCCCTTTTTCCCTTTCTCTCTCTCTCTCTCTTTCACTCAAATCCATCAAGGTTTATTTATTTAAAGAAGGTAGTAGTATACGACCATTATATTATTGGATATTTAGCCATAATGGACCTCAAGGAAAAAGGAAGAAGAAGAAGAAAACGCAAATGGATTTTCTTTTTCTTATAGCCCCCCCCCCCTTTTCTCAGCTTTTCCTTACACAAAATTGTTATTTATAATGACATTAAAAAACATTAAAAATCACTTTGGGAGGATTCTTCCTCTTCCCTCCCTTCCGTCCCTCATCATTGCTCCCTTCCCATTCTTCTAACGTTTTTGTTGTTGTTTTCTCATCCACATGTGGCATAATTTCTTATAGATTATTCTTCCTTTTAATCTGAATGTTATTACAAAACAGGTCTCATCGCTACCTATCATGTTAGATCATAGAGATATTAAGATATAGAGAGCTTATGGGATTCGTCAGAGAAATACGTCATTGTGTCAAGAATACAGCTGAATGATGTTTCTCTGCTATTGGAGAGAAGAGGAAAATGTCATTGTGTTCATAATACAGCTGAACAATGCTTCTCTGTTAATTAAAGCTCTCTATATGAATATCTCTATGTGTTAGATCCATTAACGTGAGATTAATGGTCTTAAGGTCAGTGTAAGACAAAGAGTAGGAAGGAAGTCTGTTGGTCCCAAGGTCTGTATAATATGGTCTGGTCAATACAAAAACAAAACATGTAATACTAGCAGTGTAAGTACTCAATGATGTCACCGAGAAGAACGAATATATATATATATATATTAGGGTTGTTCTTATTTTTCAAATGTTTGAAATGTTAGCAACATTGTGGATTTATGTTTCTTGGTGATAAAAGAAGACGACATACAAAGTTTGAACAAAATTGGTCAACATTACGAGGTCGCGCAACGAGGTCAAAAGTTTTAAAAATTTATAAAATATTATTTCCGCAAATTTCTGCAAAATGGTGACGTTACAGACTTCAACAATAATATTAGTTGGAAGGAAATCTAATTACTACAAGGTATGTTTGATGCCTTTTAATAAACAAAGTTTTCAGTAAAAACAAAGAAAAAATGGAG
>CP045902.1:1541847-1586742 GCA_013387185.1 Caligus rogercresseyi
TTTTGACGAAAGTTAATTTGAATTGCAATAAAAGGACACTTATTTTACTCTCTGGGATACACTTTGTACTATTATTGTTAAAAAAATATTGCGTAAAAAGCTAATCTAATCTAAAAAGAATTGATGAAATCTGAATCACTATTATTACTTTCGTGAAACGCTGTTAATTAAAAGTGAAGGTATTATACAGATTAACAGAGCCTATGCATTGAATTGGTGAATATACATCCGACCCTTTGGATAAAATAATTTAAATGACGCCTATAATTCAATTGCCTGTTAAATGTCTCGTTTTATTTATATTAAGTCATATTGTCCATGATCTTATTGAGTATACATATTCCACCTACGACATTTTAATTCGACTATGGTTGAGTCATAAATAATGAGCCGCACCCAGTAACCCTCGGATTTTTTATCAAATATAGAAATATTTTATAAACAGGAAACATCAATCCTCTCCGACTGCAATGCGTCATGGCAGTGGTCTTTGTATCTTTCGGAGATGGTGAACAGCTCGTCTTCACTGAGCCTCTTGTCACCAGCTTCACAGCCAGTGTGGCGCCTTCGTGCCCTCCAACTCATAATTCCGGAAAGGTAATTCAACTTTCCAGAACAGTAATGGTGCAGGTTTAGGTCGGGTGAGTAGGGGCTCTATTTCACCTGTTCAACATCTCCGGGGTCAGAAAGTCCTGATTCATCGCTGCCTCTTGTTGGTCTCATAGAACTGGTGGGGGACGAGTACACTCAGGACGTTTCGTTCTCAAAATCCTCGTCAAAGTCCTGGAAACGGGTTTCTGTGGTTAGAGAAACCTCGGCGGCAACCTGTCAAGTGGTCATCCAGGGGTATCTTCGAACAGGCGCTTCACACAGCGGCCGATCGTCTCCGGTGTCCTCACCTCCAGGGGTTCTTCCTGATGACGTATTCTTCTCTAGAGCAAACTGCCATAATCGAAGTCCTTTCTCCATCTTTAATGGTGGGGAGGCCAAGGCAGGGAGTCGTGCAAGGTAGAAATAAGGTCCTCGTTAATCTCGTGGACTTTTTTGGCGAGCTTGATCCGGATCAAGAAGTAGGAGCGAAAGTCGAGTGTTTCCATTTGAAGCGACGAATGGGGTACTGATAGATTATGTGCGAGTGTTGACCATCTATACTACCAGAGTGGCGCCACATAGTCGCTTCCTGCACAAAAATATGCGATAATCACGCTCCTGTTGCAATTTTGAACCATATTGTTTATATTTCGAGATAGTGAACCTAGCCCATTCTCTATTACTCTGCCTAATATATGTAGCTTATCTATTACTGTCTATTCAGTGTTGCAATTGCAATACATTTAGAAGAAAAACATAATATACCATATATTATTATGATGAATTTATAAATTGCTGAAAATCCGCCACCAACATCTAATTTAACGCCATTTTATTACACAAAGATTATTTTTATCGAGAAAGTATCTATCATTTTGAAATATAAAATTAAAAAGAACATAAAAATATATCTTTCCATTAACACCCAATATAAATGTAGTTTAGATATGTTAAGTTAATATAAAACATTTTTCTTTGATTTATCTCCAGGTGTCTACTTCATTTCTTTGTAGGGGGTCAATGTTATTATAAATAGAAAAATTGTCAATGAGGAGTGGCATTAAAAAATATATATTGAATTTATATTAGTATTTATTTCACTTCCAGGCTTTTTAAGTGATAATGTCATCTGCATTGACGTGCATTAACATACTGGCAGTACAATCACACTTATCACTGCAGCAAAAATATTTTGCCTTGCCTCATAAACAACGGAATCCTATCCTTTTATCTTACCATTTCAATATCTTTATTTTCATATAGAGTTCATATAAAGTGTTAAATTGCTCATTTTCCAAAGTATTTTTGAAGGGATACTCATACCATAATGGGGGTTCATTCATAGGGGAAAGCCCCAGTTCATTTACGAACCATTAGACACTTAAAGATTAATAACAATAACAAACTCTATGTAAAAAGATTCTTATTTTGTTGCATATAACAATCTTTTTCTACTTTATTTTTTTCGGTTCATGAATTCTTAGAATGTCATTATTGTTATTGTGTTCGCATTACAGGGGCATAGAGGTATTTATATTAATAAATATGTGTATATTTTATGGAGTCACAAAAGGGTTTTTTCTTTCATAAGGAAATATATATGCTTGTAATAGACGCAGTTCGTGCAGATAGATAGATCCGATTTCGGATTTTAAAAAAAAATTGAGGTCTTTTTTTTCTTCCAGATCTACCCATATACCATATAGCAAAACCCTACCGGCAGCAACTTGTCCAATCACACTGGGCACCAACTGGCCCAAGTCTTACGTAAAAGATGGAAAAATTAAATAAACATACTCAAAGCACTAAAGTCAAACATGGACTTATCCCAAGTGATTTTTAGAGCTGAGCCAAACCGGGCAGCCCAAAAGCATACTAGGACTCTTTTGAACCAAGTGTGGATCCTATCGTATGCTTTTGAAATTTGTTAATGCTTTCAGATCATTACGAGTCATGCAAATCCTCTTGTGAAAGTTTGAAAAAGATCGAATAACATTAAGTGTCTCCTCAATTGACCCAAAAATATGTTGTAAACTTATGTAATATTATTTTTACGTCATTCGATCATGCCCACAAAATAAATGTTATTTTAAAATAATTGGGTCAGAATTTTCATAAGATTGTAAGGAGCCAAATCATTTTTAATTTTTGATGTAGGTACAAACATACTTGAGTAATTAAGGCTTCGAAATAGTAATTTTGGATTATCTTTATTATAAACGGCTATTTAAAAATCAATTCTAATTGCGTGAAACAGTAACTAAAAAGTTTGCAACATAACTTTTGGGTCCATTAAGGAGACACTAAATGTTATTCGATTTCGTTATATATATATATAATATATATATATGACGGTTGTCCCGATCACGCTTTTTTTACTCTCCCGGTCAGATTACGATAATTTCAATTCGAGTATTCTATATACTTAATTATGATCAAGGAGTAGATAATTGAGCTTGATAAGCTTCAAAACACTGAACTTTTGCCTCCTCTCCTATATTCTTTAAGGTCTGTTTCACTCACAAACTAGCTCCAAAACCTATCCATACCCAAAGGGCGAACATATGGGCACCTTAGGCGCCCAAATGCAAGTATTTTAAATTTAAAAAGATATGGACAAAGCCGATATCTTTTTGCCAATTCCGATTTTTTTTAAATGACGTGATCGGCCCCGATGGATTGGGACATCTCTAATTATTATATATAAATATATATGAACATATCAAGAAACGACCGGGACACTTTTTTTCGCCGGGACCCGGGCCGGGCCTTAAATTTTTCAACTAATATTTCGTTCCTTCGTCATTCTGAAAGAGACGACATTTTGTAGAAAAGAATATCCAAAAAAAGTTACGACGTTTTTTTAGAAAATAATTACTAAAAAAGTCCCGGCATTTGATTTTTAGACACCGGGCCGGGACACTAACAAATACCAGACGTGGCCCGGTCGTTTCCTGGTATATATATATATAATAATCATTCCTTTTCAGAGAATCCCTTGAAGTAGATTGTAGTCAACTGTTGAGGCACTCCTGATTTAGAGTTTTTATTTAATATTAGTGTGATTCTTTTACACAATATTTTAATTTCTGAAGTAAGGCACCCGATTCAAATTTTACTTTTGGGCCTATTAATATCAATGGACAACATCCAATGTGCTTCCAGAACAATTGAGCTGATTTGTACTCAACCAAGGCCACTGTGCAAGAATTTGATATTTAAAACAGTTTATTGGCTTTCAGTATAAGATATGCACCTTCCTAAAATTGCCTTGATCGGAAGGTTTCTCTATGACAGTTTTGTGAAAACTCCGATTATTTAAAATAAACATATCTCAAAAATGAGAGCCAATCAACGAATTTCGAAGTGATATTTGCATAGAGATAAAAATATATAGAGAGCTTATTCCTTCATCTGTATTTTTGTGTCCAATATAAACAAAGTAATTGTACTACGTCATCGTAAGCTGAGCATAGAGATAGAATCTATGTCTATGATCAGCTTACAGATGAAGTAGTATAAATAACTTTGTTTATAGTGGACACACAGAATACAGCTGAACGACGCTGTTTCTCTGCTATTGGAGGAAATAAGCTTTATATCTTTATATCTCTATGGATAATTGAATTCACTACAAAACTTGGTAGGAATAGGCTAATAAGAAAAATTATTGTCCATTGTAAGGTTATGGATGTTGAAGCAAAATAAAATAATATTTAGTGGCCGTTCAACGGCCGGTATAGGTGTTAAATATATCCCCTCCCTCTTTCCACCCCATTTCTCGTTTAGTCGCCATCGAGATCATTAAATAATATATGGTAAGCCTACGGACCAAATGAACATTCTCCTAAGTTTTTCCAATCTATGATGGATTCCGAGCCCTTCAAAATTCTTCCTTTGATCATCATAGGCGATCTCAATGTTGACTTAGACAAAAATAATGGGAATTACCCTAACGTTCATCTGCTCAACATCTTAATGGCTAAATTAAATTTGATTGACGGCACAAAAAGAAATAATCCCCTACCATGCATTTCGTGGAAGAGTGGATCTTTATCTTCGCGAATTGACCACGTCTTGGTCTCACCATCAGTTTTCAGACAAATTAAATGGACAAATTATAAGCCTGAGCCATTCTCTGATCACTTCATTTTAGAGGTCGAGATGGATTTTTTCCCTGGTAAAACGTCCTTCAAGGTTCCTAAGTGGATTCTAAAAGAACCCAAATTTAGAGAAAAATTAAGAACAAACTTGGAAGGAAGCTTCAGTCCATCTATGTCTTCGCATCAAACAGTCTCTGTCTTCAATAGAGTGATTCGTTTCTCTACCTTGAACTTCTTACATAAACACAGGAAACAGAGAGGGAAAGACAAAAGAAGATTGACAGCATACTCAGTGACAGTTCATCTTTTCTCCAGACTTTCACAGCGGAAGTTTTTAATTCATATAGAATTGCGGAAGTGGCAGAGTCGGAGATGGCAAAAAAAGTGGAAGCAGAAAGTGACCCTTTATCAAGTTTAAAAAATCCGTTGATTCAGGGAAAATATTCTGCAAAATCCATATCAAAAATTATTCACAATGATTCTGTATTCACTCGTCCTAATGACATTCTTAACTGCTTTTACTTGCAATTCCAGAAAGTTGTTCATTCCAACTTTACCAACTATCCAAGACAAAGGAAAATTAGAGCGTGCAAAATTTATACCTTGGAAAAAATTAAATCGTACATCAAGAATAAATTCAACGGGAAGAAGACATCTGGTGTGGATGGTATAATCGGGGAAATTTATACATTATTTCCTGAAGAAACTGCTCCTTTCCTTCTTCGCATTGGAGAATCAATGGAAAGAAAAGGAAGGCTACCGAAATCTATGACAAAAGGCAGGATCGTTCTGATTCCTAAAAAGGGTAACGGGACCGAAATCAATCATTGGAGACCCATCACAGTCCTTAATCAGTCCTATAGGATTTTATCCGGAATCCTAGCGCAAGATATGGAAAAAGAGCTCAATAAAAAATTGGGAATAGCCAGAAAGGTTTCTTAAGGAATCGCAAAATTTCCGACGATTCCCGAAATATCCAAACAGTGATAGACTCTGTCAGGTCTAGAGGAAAATATGGAGCTCTGGTGGGAATAGATTTCAAAAAAGCCTTTGATTCTATCTCCCACCAACAGATACTTCGATCGGTGAGGAAATTGCTGCCAAAGGAATTTTTCAACCCTGTTCGTGCTCTTCTGCTAAATGGATCGTCAGTGATAACCTTAGGAGGCCTTGAAAGTAAGCCAATCTTACTAAGGACAAGCTGTAGACAGGGATGTCCGTCTGCACCTCTTCTCTTCATAGCCGCTATTGAAGAACTTGTAGTTGAGTTAAAGCGAAAATATAGCGGATTCGGTGTCCAATTTCATGAATCAAAACATCTTATAGACCTTTACGCGGATGATATTACTCTAACATTAGAAGCCAACTCTGAGGCGCAATTAATAAAAAGAGTTGTAATTATTCTCAGGGTTGTTTGATTTAAATCAGGCCGATTTAAATCATTGATTTAAATCGCGATTTAAATCAAGTGGATTTCCAATTAAAATCATTGATTTAAATCAATTCATGTTTTTTTCAATAAATTAAATTGATATTTAATTTTATGCTTCTAATTCTCAATGACAGAAACAAAACATTTCATGTCTGTCTTCTTAATAGTAGAGCAGTGGCCTTTTTCATTATATCTATAGCCTCAGACTATAGGCCTATATCATATAATATATCATATTAAGCTTTGAGTTAGGATTATTTGATTTAAATCAAGCAATTTGGATTGCGATCTAAATTAAGTTTTTTTCCCAAAGACATTTTATAATCAATGATTAAAATCAAGTCATGTTTTATCAAATAAATTGTTTATTACTTGTACAATGTAAATGGAAAAGTTAACGCAGTTCAATTTGACAATTACAGGAACGAGTTATTAATTGTCAGTCTTCTTGCTCTTCTAAATCTTCTAATTAGCTTAAGATTTGATGAACATATTTAACAATTTGCTTCTATTCTGCTTGTACAATATGAATGAAAAAGTAAACTCAATTAAATTTGACAATTACAGGAACGAGTTATCAATTGTCCGATTGTCTTGCGCCTCCTTTTCCAAGCGTACCTGGCGCGTCCTAGATTCGAGAGTGACCCATCTTGTAGTCATCTTTGATCAGCCGTTGGCAGCTCCACCCAGTAATTTTTTAAGGTAGAAAATTGTCATGAGTTTTCGATCCTCGCTTGGATTTCGAACTGTCACGTGATTAGCGAGTATGACTCATTACAAGGCCTTTGAAGTTCTGTAATTTTATTGTTTACTCCTTTGCATTCTTTATTAAAATGAAATCATTAAGTAAGGCAACTAGAATTTAATCAAAGACAGCATTTAAAGTCCCCTGAGTAATAGGTAGGCCTATATGTATATTGGGCATGTTTTAAAAAGTTACAATTTAAAGTATGGACAAAATTTACACATTGAAAAAAAGATTTTTGGTTCATAAAATATGGTTAACAATTAAAATCAAAAAAATCTGATTTAAATCAAAAAAATCCGATTTAAATCAAAAAAATCAACAACCCTGATTATTCTTAAAACTTTCGATAAGTTCAAAGTAAGGTATGGATTGGAATTGAACCGATCTAAAACTTTCGTCCTCCCTATAGGTTTATGGGATCCTTTGGAGGGTAAGATGGTCCATAATTGCTTCGTGAAAAAGAAGGTTTCGATCTTAGGAATTGACTGGGGTTCCGAGGGCCTTCTCGAGAACAATTGGAATAAATTGTCCTGCCTCATCAATAACGGATCTCAAGTTTTAGACGGTTTAATCTCAAAAGAGAATTGACCTCTACAATTCTCAAATCGTTCCTGCCGTGTTGTATAAGGCTTCCATCTCTCTATAATGCAGAAAAGGCTTTGGTGGAGGAAGATGTTTGGCTCCTCAAACTTTTCCATCGACTTAATCTTCCAACACTAAAAAGACCTAAAAACAAATTGGAGGAGGTCTCGCTCTTTTATCTCAGATTTTACCAAAAATATATCTTAAAGTTTTTATTGACATCACTAAGAATCCGGATAAGGAATGGAGATGTACTATAACAAACAATGATTTGTATGTTCGTCTACTCTTTGGAACTGATCTTACCAATGCACAAACTGCGAGGCTATCAGAGACTTGGGGTGCCGCGCAACGGATTATTTGGAGATGGGTCCCTAACTTTGAAAGCGACTGCATCGTGGATATCATTCGCAAACACACTAAGAAAAAGTTATTTTTCAAAAATCTCGATAGTCCATCATATTGGAAGAAAAGGCGATAAGTAATAATATTTTAAGTCTTCACCGTACATCGCCCGATTGTCTATTTCGTGATGGACGTTTTCGTTTTCCTTTGGAAAGAGCAGCCCATTTACACACACCCCCTGTCCATGGCACCTCAAAATGTCTTCTTTAAGCTTTTATGAGGGAGCTGAGTCTATTGCCAACGTCCATATAAAAAAGCTTTCCCTTCCAGGGGAATGGAAATCAAGGATATTAAATTCTCTCTCTGGAATCTACGACGGAAAAAAGTTCACGGTTCAGTTGCAAATATCTGATGGCTGTTTATCCTTTAATTTCCATTGCTTTAATTGTGGCAAGTTGTACAACGACGTCGAGCACGCTTTTGTTGACTGTCCGCTTGTCATAATATTAAAAAAGTTTCTGACAATCAACGTAAGGGGATTTAAGGTCACCAACTGCAAATATACGAAATCAACAATCCTCTTCGGTCTTCTAAAGAAAAAAGGTCACAATTCCCATAAAAGTCAAGCTATTGAATTTGCTCTGTCAAACTCCAAAGCATACATAGCGAGTTGTTTGACGAAAAAAGAAATAGTAAAACCATCTATTCTTCGATCTGTGATGCTCTCAGCTGCCGCCCGATACACCGCCCTCTCCCTCAAGATCCCCTCCGACACCGAGGACTCATGGGTCCATGCGGGGAACGTCATCAAACTTTATCCATCCAAATCAAAGAATATTTTAAAATTATGCAAAAAATATTGAAATATTTTAAATAGATACCCGTTTGATATTTTGTTTATTGTTTTACCTTGTTTAGATTTTATTATAAACTATAATGTTTATTTTACTTATATATTATTTTTTATATAATTGTATATACATCTAAATAATAAAGGAGAGAAGAAAAAAAAATATGTTAATCAGACCGTTACAAGTAAAATAATTTGATCCCTTCTTCTGGTCTCATGGACATCCAGTTTGATGATATATTTGCAAATTTAGTTCAATATAACTACTGCAATTCAAAGAAGTACCTCATTGCACAATAGTAACACCCTTTTTGTGTAAATATATTTTACTCGATGATATAGAAAGGCATTAATTCCCTTTAGCAGTAAGTCCCTTGCAAAGGAAGCATTTTCCCTCTCAATCAATAAAGGAATGAGTAAATAAAAAAATACTGATGAGTATAATCTAAATTAAAGATCTACTCATCAAGAGGTTATAAAACGTGTATCTGAAGGGGAAGAAAGGATTGAAAGAGAGAAGGGGAGAAATGGATTTGTTGTCCAAGGCAAGGAATGAAATATCCTTGTGTTGGTAGGCTGTAGGAGGAGTATTACAAAACCAGTGAATATTAGGGTATATTGAATCTCATCACAATGAACTTTTGTGAGAATATTCACTTATTCGAAAACGAAAGAAACACACAGCAACTTCAAAGGTTCTCAATGTTTTCATATGAAAGTACTTATTTGAGATTTTTATAATATTCTCTCTTAACAAATTATAGCTTTATTTATTTATTCTTGCAATTTGTTTCCAGCTTCAAATATATATATATATATCAGGAAACGACGACCGGGACACTTTTTTTCGCCGGGAGCCGAGCCGGGGAGTAAATTTTTCAAGGGCTTAAACTCGGCCGGGACTTCGAATATATGCCTTCTTTCGTCATTCTGAAAGTGACGACGTTTTTATAGAAAATATTTTTCCTATCAAAATGTACAACACTTCTTTTTAATTTTTAATTTTTTTTAAATGGCCAGGAACCCGATTGGTGATTTCGTCTTCCCCATCCCGAGGAGGCCCATGAGGTCCACAACTTCAGTGGCGTACCCACTTGGGAGGGAGGACAGCTACTTTTGCATGTCACGCAATATCTGTGTGGAACTTGTCTAAGGCCTTGAGGTCGGCCACTACCCTTCAAACAGCCAGGACCGCAGCTAGGGCCATTGGACACAGCGTCCCCATATAATCCATTCTGCATGGGCATTTTGTTTTTATTTCTTTATATAATTTTTATTGTTATTTATTTATATTTTTAGACTAGTTACAAATGTAACTAATATGCCCAATGTCAAATATACTCGATTACACCTCGTCACTTTCAGAATGACGAACAACAATTTTTTGCGAACGTCAACAACGTCTTAGTTAGAGGGCACGTTGATTGATGTGTGACACCGGGACGGGCCGTTCAAAAACAGCCAGGAACTGGTTCGAGCCAGGTACCCGGCCGTTTCCAGATATATATATATATACATATATATGAATAAAAAATAAGAAAGTTCCGTTAAAATGACAGTATATAAAGACAGTTCCGTTAATTATTTAAAAAAATCAATGAATATTGAAATTTAATGCTCTTCTCTGCAGAAAAATGCTCAATATTTAAAACAATTTAGAAACAAAAACTTATTTTCCATTCAAACAATAAAAGTGACTTCTTCTTATGATATATTTGATGAGCGTGAGCTATCGAAGAGAATGGGAGGGGATAGTCCTCCTCGGGTATCCAGCCCAAGTAATCATAGATATTAGGAATTTTACTTGAACGAGCGAAATAACTCTTCCATCATTATAACTCTGAGATCTTGTACTTGTAAATATGATTTTCAGCCCATTATTTTTGCATATTCATGATTTGATCTTTATTTATTCATGCTTAGTTATAGCATGATCATCATGCATAAAGTTTGGCTCGCCAAAAAAATCTGCAAGAGGAAATCCTTTTGAAGAAAGTTCTATAGATAATGATTCAAAGTTAATAATTGAAAGGTATTTATGTGAAACCCCTCGGAAAATATTGTTGATTCAAAAATAGTATACATAGTTTATCCAATGATGTCAGGGTATGAACACTATAAAGGTATGTAATATATACACTTTATTCATTTTTGGCTTTCGTTTTTCTGATATTTTAATGGATAAAAATGAAATTCACAAACTTTTATTTTATTTTTGAGTATGATATTTCTGTGCTATTGACAGAAAAATATTTAATATTACTTTATTTAAACCTTGATTACAATAAGTATTTATTATAATCATGTATTTAGCAGATATATACAAATAATATGTATCTAAATACATGTTTAATGTTTGCTCACATATTACAAATGTGAGTTAGTATGTGTATAATTATACTTTTCCTAATTAAGCTTTTGATGAATGAGTGATATTATTATTTTTCTCTCTCCCTCATTTCATACTAATTTTCTCTTTGATTAATTAAAACCCATATTATGTTGTGTTCTAAAGAGGGGGAATAGTGTAAGGGGGGGGGGGGTTCAAAAGTTCCTCTTCCAGCATGAAATCAATTATAATTTGATGAGGAAAGGCTTTGATGTTGGGCATTAATTTAGAGTCCTCCATAAGCTTAATTGATTGCATGTCGGGCGATAAAAAAGTAGAATCGGCTCTCAACCTGACCAACTATCACATCCCAGGCTAACAAAGCTTTTTACTAACTGAAAAGCCAATAAATGGAGAGTATTTGTTTGTTATGTAGATAAATAGACATCATCTCCATAAGCCAAGCACAATGTTTTCAATGTACAGAGTTTTAAAGAGTGGTATGCAGTGGTTCTCAAAGCCTTAATGTCTTTAATTAAATAAAACTTCATTGATTGACCTCTTTTTCAACTCAAAAGCTAACAGAATATTTTTTATTATTATACAAAGAAGTGTCCATAATTATATAGTCCAACACCTATTGTTCTCAATTCCAAAGGAACGTCATTTGTAGTGGTGGTTCTCAAACTAATATGACTACTAGCCCAACTGAGCCAGACACCTTTATTTAAACTTTAAAGAATGAATGTGTAAGAGTATTTTTCATATATTTTGCAGATAAATTATTAAGCTCTAGGGCCCAACTCCAATAAAAACTATATGTGTTATAAAAAGGTTTAAGCTGGGATAATCAACTTAATTTGACCAAGAAACAAACTGATCAATCAGTCTTTTCAAAACTCGAGAGCCTGCAAATGGAATTTTTATGCGGAGAAAACACAGAAAAAATAACTATATGGTCAGCTGATAATAAGTCCCGAGACTAACTAAGAAGAAAACATTTTCTTGACAAAATTCGATTTATTATTCAACATAGTTGCCTTCGAGGGCGATACAGCGATTATAGCGATCTTTCAATTTTTCGATTCCACTTTTATAGTAATCTTTCGTTTTATCCGAAAAATAGGCTTCTGTCTCGGCGATTACTCCATCATTGTCCTTAAATTTCTTGCCAGCGAGCATTCTCTTCAGGTCTGCAAACAGGAAATAGTCGCTGGGGGCCAGATCTGGAGAGTACGGTGGATGGGGAAGCAATTCGTAGCCCAATTTATTTAATTTAGCCATTGTTTTCATTGACTTGTGACACGGTGCATTGTCTTGGTGAAACAACACTTTTTTCTTCTTCAAATGGGGCCGTTTTTCAACAATTTCATCATTCAAACGCTCCAACAAGGCTATATAATAATCGCTGTTGATTGTTTTCCCCCTTTTCAAGATAGTCAATGAATATTATACCGTGTGCATCCCAAAATACAGACGCCATAACCTTCCCAGCTGACTGTTGCGTTTTTCCTCGCTTTGGATTCGGTTCATCATATGCAGTCCACTCAGCTGACTGTCGATTGGACTCGGGAGTGAAGTGATGGAGCCATGTTTCATCCATTGTCACATATCGACGCAAAAATTCGGATTGATTACGATTGAACAGCTTCAAACACTGCTCAGAATCATCAATTCGTTGTTGTTTTTGGTCGATTGTGAGCTCTCGCGGCACCCACTTTGCACAGAGCTTTCGCATGTCCAAATATTCATGCACGATATGTCCAACGCGCTCTTTCGATATCTTCAGAGTCTCAGCTATCTGGATCAACTTCACTTTACGGTCATTTAAAATCATTTTGTGGATTATTTTTATGTTTTCTGGTGTAACCACCTCTTTTGGGCGTCCACTGCGTTTATCATCATTCGTGCTCACACGACCACGTTTGAATTCAGCAAACCATCGACATATGGTTGCTTTCGATGGAGCAGAGTCCGGATAACATTCTTCAAGCCAAGTTTTAGTTTCGACGGTATTTTTTCCCATCAAAAATAATGTTTTATTAACACACGAAATTCGTCTTTTTTCATTTTTTCACAATAACAAAAGTAGCTTCACTTAAAACGCAATATCTCACAAACTAGTTGTCAGACAGCTGTTATATTTATGCATGTATGTTTTGAAGGTTGGTACTAGCTGACAGTCATATGAAAACAAATCCACTAGCGCCATCTATATGTTAGTCTCGGGACTTATCAGCCGACCTTGTAATGGTCAAGTTTGATCTCGTTTTATGGTTTCAAATTGTGTATTTCATACTCTTAAAGTAAGAATGAGGATGCCGATGGAATCAATTTGGTATATGAGCCTAAACCAATGAAATTATGTCGAAGCAAATTTATGCCTATGTCAAAACATATACTAAAATGTGTGCTAGCCAGAGGTATTTGCACGATAACTTATATACATAACATTTCTTTATTTGTTGTAACATCTCCAGACAACGTTCACTATAAATACAACATTCCATGTTTTTAAAAAGTACGTTTTTGTCCACTCTCATATTTCGAAAACAGTTATTATACAGCAAATATGCTTGTAGTACAAATTGTGGTCTGACAAATTTAAACATAGTATTTTGGACGAAAAAGTAAGGCCGCAGAAGATTTCCGAAACAGTTGGATATACCGAATTACGAGCATTGCTGGACATAGATGAGAGCGAAACGCAACAAAAACTCACAAAAGAATACATTGAGACCCAAAAATGCATTTTAAATTTATTGAAGGTATTTGGAATGATTTTATTGGTGGGAAGATGATGCCAAACGAACTGACTGAAGCATAGAGAAAATACAAAAAATATTTGGGTAATGTTGCACACCAAGAATAAAAGATGACATTTCTCCATTGAGTCGTCACTGAATATGAAAATAGGAAATATACTTCGAGAATCCCAAACAAAAACAATCGTATGTGAAAAACGGATAACCAAAGACAAATTTCTTCCGTCACAATGCCATACTATATATCTTTTGGCATTAGAACGATGTCGTTTGGTAAGGCCTATAGAAACCCATTCAACAATCAATGGGATTGTTACTGTTGTTCAGCTTTAAGAACACCTCAGAAGTATCTTTTCTTTTTTGCCCCTTGATTCATTATATTTACTAATCCATCGAATGGAACCTTTCAATATAGTCTATTAATATAAGTTAGCAGCTTTTCATATTCAGAGATATAATGAATTTTAAATCATAGTAGGCGATAAAAATATTCTCACACTCTGACGATAACACGATCAAAAATAAATTGCATTGAAAAGGCACCTAAAAACTTAAGCTTATATCGGAGTTTACGAGAGCTACCGTAAGAGCGTCCTCAATACATAACATAGTAGTTACCTCCGCCGAAGGAGGTATTGTTTTCACTGGCGTTGGTTTGTTGGTTTGTTTGTCAGCAGGATAACTCAAAAAGTACGGAACGGATTCGGATGAAACTTTGTGAGTTGTTGGAAATGCCAATAGAAACAAGTGATTAAATTTTGGTATCTCTGAGTGCAGAATTAAGATGCAAAATGAGCTAATACTAATAAATATTTCAAGTTAGCCTACTCTGCCAATAGGTGTCGCTGTGCCGTGAAATCGGGTGCCGGGAGCGTCTTCCTCTCGGAATTTCCGTCGAGGGGAACCCTCCCCCGTCCCTCTACGCCGCCCCAGTCGTCAAAAATCCGCCTCGGAAGGCTCATAAGGACCCCGTGATGGTTGAGGTTTGCACTCTCTGAGTGTATATATGCCTCTAGTTTCCTTTGAAATCATGTAGTTCTGGACTACTCTGAGATCGTTTCCAATCCTTTTCTGCTTTGATATACCCTTTGGAATCCCTCCTTACCATATAAAATACTTTTATTTCGAAAGGAAGAAGGGAAATATAGACGTTTAAATGTATTTAATGTGGTAAAACAAATATTGATTAACTCGTGCCATTTAATTAAATCAATATGACATGAATTATATATAGTTATATTACCTTTATCTTTCTCTCTATTAAATACTTGATTGAGACGAGGGAATAAAGGCCCTGGATGCATTTAAAGAAGCTGTGTCTGAGGGTCAATGGCCTAAGAATTTAAGATCTTGCTTTAAAAAGGAACTTCAATGATTACACTGGTCAACAGCCAAAAAATCGTCAGAGGTTTCTCAGCTGATTTAGACTAATTTTGGTGTTCTGAGTCCGAATATCACATTGATTTTGCTCCATTAGGTCAACTTTTTGAGATACAGCCATAGGCCTACCTGACGAGCTATACATATTCTAATATCAGCGGTTTTGAGTTCAATCATATTTTTCTTGAAAAATATATCGAATTACAATTCACAGACACGAATAATATTATAAATAATTTATTTGTGTTCATCATAAATTTATGTGTATAAATATGTGTAGAATTTATGTAATATTTAATATATTTTTGTGTGAATTTAGGCCTACGAGGGTTATATACTTTAGCAAATTTGGGTCATTCTTCCCAAGGACTCCGTAGTGACAATATTGCCTCTTAGATTCTTTCTCATAATCACATTACCTTTACATTCATTGCCTTTGGCTTAAATTAACTCATTGTGGGCTCAATGTGTGTTTAGACGTGGAAGTGGGCGCACGTCGGTTTTGTTATGCAGGTTCGTTTCTCTGAGAAAATAGTACAATTATGCCATATTCAGTGGCTATAAATCCATAATTTCATTGTCTGACACTCAGCTAAATCTTTCTTTTTTCTTTCAGTTTATTGTGATGGCTTCGGCGCGACGATCATGCAGGAATAATCCTGACGTATTCTGCTACATCTGCGGAGAATACACGCTATCAGGGGCAGGAAGAACATCACAGGATTTGTGAAGCGTGCCTACATGGCTTACTTTAAAGTCAAGCTGGGTGACCAAGATAAGTCCTGGGCACTGCACAAGGTGTGCAAGACGTGCGTGGAATACCTCCAGCGGTGGACGAAGGGCGCGAAAACTTCACTGAAGTTTGGGATTCCGATGGTATGGAGAGAGCCGTTTTACCATGCAACGGATTGTTACTTCTGCGCCATCAATACTACTGGCATCAACCGGAAGAATCGGCAAAGCCTCCAGTACCCAGACCTTCCATCTGCCCGCCGTCCAGTGGCTCACTGCGAAGACATTCCTGTACCAGCGTTCACACAGCTTCCCGACAGCGACAACGAGGCCACCATTACAGACGAGCGAGGAGATACAGAAGAGTTCGAGTATGAAGCACAAGATGGTCCGCAGACCTTTTCACAATGTGAACTTAATGATCTGGTTCGGGATCTCAGCTTGTCGAAGATTTCCTCCGAGCTGTTGGCCTCCAGACTCAAAGAGAAAAATCTACTTGGCAAGGACGTGCGTATCACTTTCTTTCGTAGAAGGCATGAGGATTACATGGGCTACTTCTGCCAGGAGGAAGACCTCGTGTACTGCCGAGATGTCGCCGGTCTTCTTGTTAAACTCGGCGCTCCTCAATACGATCCGAGAGATTGGCGACTCTTCATTGACAGCTGCAAGCGCTCTTTGAAGTGTGTGCTCCTCCACAACGGGAACCAGTTCGCTATAATCCCTCTTGCGCACTCCACAACTCTCAAAGAGAAATATGAAGCAGTGAAGTACGGACTCGACAAAATCCAATATGAGCAGCACAAATGGATCATCTGCGTCGACTTAAAGATGGTGAACTTTCTACTTGGTCAGCAGTCCGGGTTTACGAAGTACCATTTTTCGATTTTTTAAAAATTTCTGTAGCAAAAAAACCTGACCTGATTGAGCAAAACCAAGGTCATTTTCGGACTCAGAGCATCAAAATTAGTCTAATTCAGCATGAAAACCCTGGGCGATTTTCAAAAAATATTTTTTGTTGCCCTGTGTTATGAAGTGACATATAATATATATATATATATATATATATATAATATATATTGATTTATCGTATTGTATTATATCGTTCAAGGAAAATATATCGTCGTCGTTCGTTTTTGGCGCCAAAAAAAGACAAAGAATTTCCTTTCTAAAAAATCATCACTTTTTTCAGAATGGCGAGAAAAATTCTCAATTTTTTTTTCAATTGTTGCCTTATCGGATATGAAAGCCAAAGTTTTTGACGAAACAACGAAATTTCTGATCATTCGTCGTTAGTTTTTGGGATATAAAAAAAGACAAATTTTCCGTTTCTTAAAGAAATCATCACTTTTTCAGAATTGCGAGAAAAAATTCCAATTTTTTTTTCAAATCCAAACGACAAACGAACGATAACTTCTTGGGTGAAATCCAAACGAACGACAATTTTTGCAAACATCAACAAGTATAATATACTCTTAATATAAATTAATATAGAGTTTTGACGTGGAAAAATACAAAGAGACGTCATTGGAATTTTGCTTAGTATTGAAAGCATAAAGATATATATTTTTATCTCTATGATTGAAAGTCGAAAAATTAGAAAAACTTCTTTAGAGAATTATAACCCAGTGACGTCAAAGATTTTTTTTTTTTTTCATCAGCAAGGTTTTTATTATATTCGTGCATGAAAATTACATAGAATGTTATAAAATTAAAATTGGTGTGCAGGGGAGAAGTAGAAGGGAAATATTTTATGACTTCCGAAGCATGATCCCAGGCCGAACTTTGTACCATTGGGATCCTCAAGGAAAATGCCGCGTAACGAGCGGCGGCCGACACCTTGATTGACCGCAGATCTCTCGCATTGATGGTTTCCCCTCCCATTAGCTTTTTCGCTATGTAGGCCTTGCAATTAAGTAACGACGCCCTAACGGTATTTTCCTCTTTGCAGCGTTTCCCGGTGTTGAAACCGCCGAAAAGAACAATGCCCCTCATATTTTCCTCTTTGAAACTTGGAATGAACTCAGAATTTAGAGTGATAAAATTTCTAATAATTGTTAGAGCAGGGCAATCACAGAAGGTGTGTTTGATGTCCACATACATGTATCCACAATCCTTGCAGTGCTCCGAAAATTGATTATATTAGCGGAGATTTGTAATTGGGCAGTAAATTTCCGGGGATCATTAATTCCCACAAGTGACACCAATATTTTTTTCCTCCATCCTCCAGGTAAACCCAGTGAGGATAAATGGTTTTTGCAATTTCATCTGCTTTTTCTGAGTGGGGCTCTTTAACGAGGAACTTGCAATGCCAAGGAGTCAATGGGATATGCTGTTTAGCTCCTCTCAAAAGAGGAAAATAAAATCTTCCGGTTGTGAATGATGTTATATTATCCAAGTCGCCAAACGTTAGCCTGTTCTCTATCAGCGCAATCCTTTCCAATTCTCTGGTGTTCTTTTATCTCTTAAAAAGGGTCTTCGTTTAATATTTTGACGAATAATATCTGTAATACTGTTAGAGTCAAATATGGGTGAATTTCTCCATATTACCATCTGCATAGCTGCCAATTCCTTTGAATATAAGCTATCGTGTAGTTGGACAAGTCAGTTCCAAATATGAGTGTTTTAAAAATAAAAGGGTCACTAAAATAGTCGTGCCATTCCACGTGCGGGTGCAGAGTGAGGTTGTAAAACACTTTAAAAATATTTTAGGTAAAATATTTTGTAGTAAGACCAGGCCTCCACCAAGTTGAGACCTTCTTCTTTTTAGGTAGGAATATATTTCTGGTCAAACAATTTATTCAACCACTTATCTTCTTCTTCAATAAATTTTCCCCCTATTGATGGAATCGCAGTATATATGTAAATCATTTGAGAGATCAATTTTGTATTGTATAGGTCAATACGCTTTGTATACAAAAACTTCTCCATGCCTGACACCATTTATGAGCTTGACTATTTAGGTCTTCAAAATTTAAAAGTGAAGGGCGGTTTATTTCCCACATAATACCTAAAATATTCACTGATCTAACAACCTTGCACCCCCCCTATAATCGACGAAAGTGCAGGTTGCCAAATGCCAATAGGAAGAATGGAGGTCTTCTCCACGTTTACGTTAAGTCCACTTATTTATGAAATTTTCCAAAAAAGGCAATTAAAATCTCAATTCTCCTTATAAGCTGTTCCTCCGAATTCCCTTGCACCATTAAGGTTACATCGTCGGCGTAGAGGTCCATTATGTGCTTTTTATTTTCCATTTGTACTCCAAAACCATAATATTTACGGTTAATTAAAGTGTTTATTGTTCCATCGAAGCGACAAACAAGAGGGGTGATACTGGACATCCTTGTCTACAGCTTTTTCCTAAAATTATAGGGTCACCTTGGAGGCCATCTAAAACAATATTAGAGCTACCGTTAAAAAGAAGAGAGCGTATGGGGTTAAATACTTTTTTGGAAGAAACTTTTTAACAGCTTTGAAAATAAAATTATGGCTAATAGTATCGAACGCTTTGCTAAAATCGATTGCGATTATGGCTCCAAATTTTTGTCTCCGGCTCGTGGAGTCCATGGCAGTCCTGATATTTCTTGACACATCAGCGATATTCTTCTTTTTAGGAATCCTTTTTTCCGGATTTTCCAACTTGACAATAGTCTGGAATGAAAAAAAAGTCACACAATAATTTTAGTGATGCCATCGCATGTGATTTTTTATATTAAAATCAGTTCCTTAAAAAGACGTCATTAGGTCTTCATTGCCATTTTTTACGTTTTGTATTCCTTAAGGCTGGGTATTTAAACATCATAAAAAGAAGTTATTTTTAAGTCATTTCACAGGGAACATAGAGTGCCGAATATATGTATGGTAGTGCCGAATATCAGAGTATTTGTTTGATCTTGGGGGAAAACAGGAAAAACTTCAGAGAGAGTACGACTTCATATATTTTATCAAGAAAGTTCAGAGTGATTGATATCACTCTCCATCTCTAGGCACTATTAAAATTTGATTAGCGTTATAAAAGAAATGTTATTTTACACAAAACTTAAATTTGGGGGGAAAGACAGGGATAGAAAAAAACTTATTTTAATCAATCCTATGGAAAACGATTTTTTTTGTAAAACCCCATTAAAACCAAAACACGTCTTACTATCTCAGAATCATCCATCGAAAATTTGGAAAAAATCTAACTTGGCAATTTTAAAAAATCGGCAAAAACGTTTTGTCTAATAAAATAAACATGTCGATGACGAATTTTCCGCGAGTTGACAAACCCACTAAAACACTCCCTGAGCTCTCAAAACTATTCATTGAAAATTTCGTCAAGATCTAATGAACCGTTCGGGAGATACAGGGAAACGAATGAACGAACGAACGAACATACAAACGAACGAACGGAATTCTTTTTTATTAGTATAGATCAGGCTTGTGAACGGAACGCAAAATTGAACGGCGTTCAGCTGAACGCACGTTCAATGAACGGATGCAACTTTTTTTTTAACGCTGAACGTTGAACGCAAAAAAAAGAGTTTTGCGTTCAGATTTTTCCAAACATTTCTTGGACTTTTTTCGGAAAAACGTCATCACTACGCAGTACTTTTTTGGGAAATTCTTTTCTAAAAAAAAACAACGTCATCACTATGCATTACTTTTTTGGAAATTTTTTCTAAAAAAACGTCATCACTACGCAGTACTTTTTGGGAAATTCTTTTCTAAAAAAAACGTTATCACTACGCATTACTTTTTGGGAAATTCTTTTCTGAAAAAAAACGTCATCACTACGCAGTACTTTTTTGGGATATTCTTTTTTAAATATTTGAACGCTGAACGCTAACGGAACGCTGAACGCAAAAACATTGAACGGAACGCTAATTTTTTTTGAACGCTGAACGCAAAAAAAGCTGAACGCTCACAAGCCTGGTATAGATATATATATATATATATATATATATATATATATATATAGAGATATATATATATATAGATGTTGAAATAAACCTCACCTGTTCACAGATCACTTATTTATTTACAAATTAATCAGCATCATCACATAAGCAAACATCAAAGTAGTGATGAAGTCTTTAAGTAATTATCTCTGCGGGTGTAGGAGTGGTGTCACTTCGGCGAGAGTGTCCCACTTTTTGTTGCTCTATTTGTATCAGTACGCGATCACTATTGAAAGCTTACAAAAAAGATTGTTCCGTTCTATGCAATTCTCTGAGGCCAGAGAAATCAGCTAATTATTGTAAGGAGAAACCTTACAACCAATGTCCATACAATACAATAAGGAGAGTCTGAACTACTGAGATCCGCGCACTGTAATGCGGAAGATTCCAGAGATGCACCTAGTTAAAGGCCCAAGTCCTTAATATCAACAGCATTTCAACAATAAAGGAGCTTACATTACAATAACGGATGAGGGAGCTCAGTTCTCAAGATTCCAAGAGGTCGTGGCCGATCTCTCTCTCTCTGTAGACGACCCTGATCAAGAAGCTGATCTATTTCTTGAAGCAAAGAAGGACAACTGTGTTTATACTAACGCGTCTGAGGACATTGTTACCCATCTCAGAATAGATACCATTGTCCATAAGACGAAGAAGTATGTCGATAAAAATGTCAAGCCAGAAAAAGTTAACCAAAAGGTAGCTTAATCTGAATTTTAATTTCCTCCTGAAGACATCATTGTAGTCATTGTAATTATCACTATGTCACATGACCATCTCGAATTATCACTTCACGCATGGCATCAATGTTATCTGGCAGAACGTGTTGTGGACGATCTTCACTGGATTCGTCTTTAGCGATCGTCTGTCACGATGGTGTTTCATGGCATACAACGATTTAACTTCATCAATGCACTCTTGTCGTGCTACGTCGAAAGTTGTGAAAAACTATATCACTTAAATGTTTGCAAGATAAGTCCATTGCATACCAAAAAAATCAAGTCACTTTTAACAACACGAATGATGACATTCACACATAATTTCCCTTTTATTACACGAGGATGGTTTTTTGGTTAATGTGAGCCCACTGGCCTTAGTTGTTTGTCTATCAAATCGGGATTTTCCGTAAATTACCTTTTTTCACAGTTCAAAAAATACATACATAAATATCACAATGTACACAATTTACAGCATGAAGTTCTGAATTTGAGTCCCATTTTGACGTAGACTCCAAAAATGTCACTTAAAATATCGTCCAACCTTTTTTAGATTCAGGGTTTTCATCATTTCTAATGGTTAGCACCCTGTTATCTTCCTGCAAAGTAAGAATAACAACAAAAGTCAGAAAAATGTATGATATTTATATGACCTTAGATCCATTCCTCCATAATTTCTAGGTGCTAATGAATTGCATGAAAGTTAAAACTATATGAGTAGACGTAGCTTCAGATTCGTAATCAGCGCACACAATATAATGAAATCAATTCACAAATGGAATATAATATATTTTATCTGTTCGCTGTGTAATATATGCCATATTTATTTATTTCATCTTAGAGTAGAAGGACATAAAAAGAAGATAATTCCCTCTCAAAAAAATGTATGAAAAGTAATTACAGAATTTCCCTATTTTTCTCTCTTGATATCATGCCAAGAATATAAATATATATATATATATAATATAACTATAGTATTTTATTCGTATTATCAGGGAACAAATTAACCTTCATAATTAGTTTGCTTAATTGCTTTTGGGTCTATCATATATATATATAATATATATATATATTCTTTCATCCCTCTCTTCTCCTAATTTGGTCTTTTAATTTATTGAGAGCCAAGCAAAAAGAAAGAGAGGCCGAGATCCTTGTGAGAGCAGGAGACACAGGACTAACCTTTTGTTTTATTTCGCAATAGTAATTATAATACTTCACTAATGAAGTCTTTCGTTTTGCTTGTTGTTGGTTGTTGGAAGAATAAGTTTATTTAAAGCTGAATAAGCTTTTTTTCTTTCTTTTTTTCTCATATTGAAAGCGAGGAGAAGGAAATCATTTATGTAGTGTTTTTCATTCCCTAATGGACGTCTATTCATCCCATGAAACTACATAATAGGTTAATTAAATATTGACAAAGAAATTAACGAAGAGAGTTCGTTTAGGGCTCATTATCTTTCCCTTTGTATGGTGTTTTTTTTCCAAAGGTGCTCACTGCGAGATTCATTCTTAAAATATATATTGAAAGCATGGAACTTATTCAATTAAATGATTAAATTTGCGGTTTGCTAAGCAAGAAGGGCAAGTAAAGCAAGTGTATTCCTTCAAATTCTCTCGATACCTCAAACACATCAAATCGACAATAATACGACATCAACGTCTTATTTGAATATAAATATTTTTAATTGGTCATTTTATATTAGGGTTTTATCTTTAGACAGTAATTTTTGAAGATTATGTTCATTACTGTTTTGTTTTTAACGTAACTGTCTTAAGATTGTGTTTTTACTATCGCCTACTTTCTAGTGTATTCTTATTTTTAAATCATAAAAATATATATTCTATTATAACTTGGCAACATTTTGTTATTTATCAAATTTTAGGTATTGTCATTAACTATCAACGATTTATCGTGGCTATAATAATCAATATTAGTTTAAAAAAATATTTGTCATCTGTTCATTGAAGATGTTATTTTCCTCAAATAATGATTTTTCCGTTTTCAAAGCATTAAGAAATGTTGACAACAGGACGTAGGTTATGACGTCATAAAGGAACAAATTTTCCTTTTTTAAGAGTGATTAAGGGATGAGACCAAATCAGACCGGACTGCAGTCCTCGGTCTTAGATAAGGACCGACATAACGCTAGTCACTACTTGGGTACCCGGGGAGCTGTTCACTACAACCATTACAGTATTTGACACACACTTAACGCCTGGTTATCGGGTACGAATTTTATACAATAAATAATAATAGCCAACAGGTTGCTATTGTTAACAAACTCGCGTCTGTTTGATGGACCATGGATCTCGAAGGGAAAAAATAAAAATAACGTTGGATAACAGGGAGTTTAACATTTCTTGGACTAAATCATTTAATTTTGTTGCCAATGCAGAAGGATTGCTTGAATTGGGAAGACATTTACAGGGATGACATGCACATTTACAGCCAGTACCCAATTGGAAATGAGATAAAAGTGCAAATACATTACTTTTTGAGAAATTGGTGCAAAAAAAGATTTAAGAATTGTATTATATGTAGTGTAGGGGATTTCAACCTCGGATCATGATTCGTACTCTAAAATTTTACCTTGCAAACAAAATATAGAGTGCTTTAAACTACAGTGTGCATATGTAACATTTGGGATTTTTTTAAACATCCCTAATCGATATGACGTCAGATATTTAGCTGAATTGCTTTGAGTTGGGAAAAGCTGCACACAAACCGGATGTTCAGTTTTTTGTTTAAATCCTGTATAGTAATGTATTCTATTACAAAGCCTAATGAATTGATCAGTACTTTTGGTTCAGCTTGTAGCATGCTTGTAATTTGCATAGAATACAATCTTATTTTTTCAGTTATCATAATGACTTCTATAAAATGACTATACACTATGAAAATGACGACGTTTTTTAACATTTTAATAAATTTTGCTTGTGTTGGATTGCCTAGAGATTAAAAATTTCGTATGAGGAGTAAAATCCTTTGATGATTTAATGAACGAATCTTTAAGTGGTTCTCTGATAGAGCATTTCAGTTTTATATTAATACTAAAAATTGTTTGGTGTTAGGTCTAAGATGCCCGAAAAATAATTTTGAACAACTTATGAAGCGCAGACTCATTCAAAGATTCAATTATTCATCTGTAGTCTCCATCTTTATATTGTGCTGTAAACTATTACTATGAATAAGTCTCGAGACCAAATTGAAAAAGTTTTTGAGGTTTTGTGATTTTTAAAACGTGTTTTTTTGCGCCCACCAATTAAAAGCTTAGATTTTTTTCCTTTCGCTTGAGAAGAAATGAAGGGCCATGAAGAGGTCATACATCATCACTGTGTGCAAGTCCTTTCGTCACGGCGTGGAGGCCGTCATTGAGGTAAAGTGGTGATATTCACAAATGACATGGCATATATATAGTTTATATAAAATACAATTCATACGTGTCCCAATACCCTCTGATCCATGATGTGTGCATTATTGTCAAATTAAAGAAAGGTCTCAAGACTAATTAATTACCAGTAAAAGTATATTGTTTATATAAGAGAGAAGCGACGGATACAATGTTTACACTAAAAGAGTATTTTTATTTGTTTCTTCTTTTGTTTCAAAATAGCATTTGTAATTATTTGTAAACAAAGAAACATAGATGAAATATAAGGCATATGGACTTTTTTCCAGGGCAAAGGTCTTTATTCTATTCATATAATACAATAATATAAAATACAATAATATAAATAAAATAGATATAAAAAAGGAGGAGATTTGATTTTGGTAAAATATATTAAACATTATAGTTTCAAATTAATATACCCTGAAGACCTTATAATTATATTGACATTTATATCTAAAAACGTAGTAAAAGAAGAACACAATACATTATTTTCTTATAGTAATAACTAAGATTCTTTTAAATTTCTTATTATCTATATAATAAAGTAGAAGTTGTCTGTCTGTTTGTCTTTCCGTTACAAGTAGGCGGCCACATGCTGGCCAATTCAGCTCAAAATTTGCATGCACGTCGCTTATCATCTGGGGAAGGACATGAGCTGCTTTGAAACCGCCTACAAACTCTTGCCGGCGCGCCGGGTAACATTCGCTAGTTATTTATAATTATTCTGATGGCTTTGGCGTAGTGCTGAGAAGTTGAAGGGAAGTATTTGACGAGTACGGACGCGTTATCCCAAGATCCTCCACCGAGAGTGGAATCTTTAGAGCAAAAGCTGTGTACCGAGCTGCCGCTGATATTAGGATTGCTCGGAGCTTGCTGCTTTCGATTATCTCTACTCCAGTTAGCTTCAGGATATATAAGCTTTGCAACATATTGACTTGACTAAAGTAGGTGGCGTTGTTACTATGGATATACAAATATGGCTAAATATATATGTAACAAATAAGAATGAAAGTTTATCATAATTTATGGAATGCAATTACACGTTGCCCTTAATTGTAGTAAACAAATATGTCAAATTATATGTGTTTCAAGGTTTATAGCAGACACCATAACCATCTATCATGTTTCATCAAAGGAATTAATTCACTTACTTTCTTAAGGGCTGTAGAATAATTAAAAAATACGATGCCCATTGAGAGTTCCAGTCCCATTTGAATTGTCCAATTAAATAATCCTACGAGTTTGATGTAAAAGTTGTTTAGATATTAAGGATTGATATAATGAGCTTCCGTTCAACTTCATCGAATTTAAAAGCTTTTTGGGCCTTTGCAGTCACCTTCACGCTGTGATTGAGTCATTGATGGCTTCTCAATAAGCTTCCTCGCTCATATTTTGAACGTTTTGCTCACGTAGGTCATATGAAAGCCCAAATCTTTAGTCAGAGAAGTCGTTGACTCGATTCAGTTGCTTCTGATGATGGTCAGTTCAAAGTTTTCACGCACGTCACATTTCTGTTTGAGGTTCAACTTTTCAGTTTTTTTTAACCTTGTTTATAAAGTTCCTTGCACATTTGAGATGGTTAGCAGTGGCTGTCTTCGTTCTACCTACATCAAGAAGTGTAAAGTCAGAGTTTTGCTTCCATGCTGTTGTTAAAAGAGTTTTAAAATAAAGGTTTGCAAATAAAAAAAAACATGAAACACGTCTAAAAAAGACATGGTGTAGAAAAAGTCTTTCTCATCCAACCTCTCAATTTGGAAATATATTTTGAAAGCTGGTGTCCTCGATTTAAATTAACATCCGGTAAAGAAAACTTAAAGATTTATGCATGAAAATGTATGAACTCTGCAGTTTTTAATTTGAATTGTTTTTGACCGAAATGCAGTTTAATCGTAAACAAATTGAATTCCGAAATACTTATAAGAAATATTTATTCTCGTGTGTTAAGGCGTGTTCAAATCTCAATGTTGGGGGTGCAGGTTCGAATACTCCCGAGAGGGGATGGTCATTATTGTTCTACTCATTGATAAGATCTAGGTTCGAGTGACTAATTTACATGCTATAATGCCTATTTATATACAGTCGGATGCAATTATATCGAACCATATAGGCGAAAAAAGGGAATCCGAAGGCCGTGTGCGTTAAGGCATGTTCAACTCTAAATGTTGGAGGCGCAATTTCGAATCCCGAAATGGGAAGGAGGTCTTTTTTGGTCTACCTCATTGATAAGATCCTAGGTTCGATAGACTAATTTATACGCTAGTATGCTTATTTATATCCTATCGGATGCAATTCTATAGAATCATGTAGGCAAAAAAATATTATTGATTAATTTTGTATGATGAATTAGTTAAACTCGCATATTTGGGCGCCTACGGCGCTCATATGTTCGCCCTTCGGGTATGGGTAGGTTTTAAGTCACATGAGTTGCTTTTTTCTTTTTTAATTTTCTCTAACTCCTCCTCCTTTTTCTTTTTCCTCTCTTACCTCGAAAAGTATGTAGTTCAAATCAGACAAGGTCTGAAATTTTTCATTTTCATTTCTGGTCCCATCACTTTGCAAATAGTTTTATTAGGTCTGTCTTGACCCAAGGATTCCATAGGTACTTCAAAGTTCAAATCTGACCATAAATGTGGGAGGAGATAGCGTGCGGACATACAGACGGACAGAGATTGGTGAATTAATATATAGATATATTAATTATAAAAATTGTGGTAATTTCAGCCTACTTGAGGGTAATAAGTCCTTTTTTCAATACGTATGCAACGTCATTCTTAATCTTAGATTGCAGATCTAAATACTTCATCAATTATTTATTTTGAGTTTAGGACCATATTAGTGTTTATTCAAAAAACAATTTGAGCTATTCCTTATAAACCTTTATACATACATACGAGAACATACGTCATTTGAGTAATAAAGAAGATTGTTTTGGGGAGAATATGTGAAAAGTATGTGACTAGGATTGTTGAAAATTTGAGAAAATAATTAGAGTTCTTTGCCCTTTTCATCCACATTCACGCCTCATAATGAACTTGGCCCAGAAAGTGCATTCCGAGTGCAAGAAGAATATGAAAAAAGAATGACAATGAAGTACAAAATATTCAATGTAATTACCTACTTCTGCAGGGGGGGGGGGGGTGAGTAAACTAACTTTAATTGGCAATTAAATGTTAATTAAGAAACAGAGACAAGCACTTCAAAATATAATTAACATAAATTATATTTTATAAGACTCCAGAGCATTGTAAAATAATGAAGGCTGGTCCCAAATTCATTATGAAATAATAACAATTGAATAATGGCTCTTCATATAAAATTTCCGGCCAGGTTCCACTTTGACGTCATGATCAAATTATTACGAATCCCATAAGATTTACATTCTATATTTCAATCTCAGGATCCACTCTGTCCTCAAGGCAAAATTTTACAAACCACAACAGTTCGTAATTTAATTCTCGTCATGTTATGATCATCTTAGATATCATAGCCAAGTTATTATGACCCTCTCCACTCCTCCATTTCAAATATCCACCCAAGGACCCCTCTGACGTCATATTTATCACGTAACCCCTTACGTCTTCCATTTTAAACTTCCCGCCAGGTACGTTCCACCAACAAATTCAAATTATGTTTACTAAAATTAATTTTAATTTCAAATATCCCGCCCAAACATACAATGACGTCATAGATTAATTCTGACCGCCTCTGTTGGTCCCTATTCTAATGACAAAGCATATTTATAATAACTCCTAGGATTTTTCATTGTCAATTTCCTGCTAGAGACCAATAGCAAAATACTTATAATCCCCTCGGACATGGGACTTTGCAATGTGATTGCAAAGTATAGTATCAACTTAATACAAGAAAAAAACCTGCCTATTAGTCCCAGCGCTTACGCAAGCATGTAACCAGAGCCATAGAGAAACAGAGTTGCGACACTCTGAATAAACCCCTGTGTTAAAAAATAAGGGGGTCATTTCGAATGCTACTTCTGAGTTTTTTGCGTAGCATTACCGTTTTATGTTGGAACCTCATTCACTTACATGGCGTGCATTCAGCAGTTCCAGGGTAATTTGCTGAAATATCGACCACAAGAAAATTAATGCCCATCACAACTAAATATTTATGTGAGAGAGGATTTCAAGTCCGACAGGCCTGAAAATCAAATACTGGTACAGGCTATTTGTAGAAGACGATTTACGACTGAATACTTTCCGATTCGACCAGATTTACGGAGGCTATGTGCATCTTCTCAAGCACACCCCTCACATGAAATATAGCTCCCGTCACGCACTCTTAAATTCGATGCAGAGCTCCACAGTTTTGGCTATATTCTTAACAGGCTGTATTTTTCGTTTTGTTTGTTATGTGTTGTTTTTTTATGTTATATCCGTTCATCTTTAAATGTAGGATCTTTAATATCTGCAAGCTAGTTAATAAAACTCTGATTTTTTGTTTCGTGCGTGGTGGATTGGGGGGGGGGGGGGGGGGGGCGCAGATGGAAATGAAATACTCCAAGGGGCCATTTCATTCAAACATTCTTAATCCAATCATCCATCATCATGAAGCCTCCCAATCAATTTTGAATGAGATCTATGAAGCCATTTAATTCAAACATTCTTAATCCAATCATCCTCCATGAAGGCCAATCATTTCAACTATTCTACAATTCCACAAATAAATCCTTTAAAATTTAAACATTAACATTCAACTAAAGTTCAATGAAACCCGCTTGGTTACAAGACTTTCAACACAGATTTTAACATCATAATCCTTAAGTTTTACAATGATTTTTGTGTCAAATACTTTGAAGAGGCCTTGTATTTGATTCAAGCACTTGGTATTCCTTTATTAGTTAATATCGGACTCGATACTCGCGAAAAAAGTGTATTTCAGACGCGGGACTCGTATTTGAACTCACGTATTAAGTTTACAACAGACTCAAGACTCGAACATATTCTGAAAGTGTATGGATTATATAGCCTCTGCAGAATGTTAGGGACCTTTGATTCAAATAAAAGAAAGGTAGTGCCTTTGAAACGTGATTGGTTGAATGAAAAGGAGAGGAACACATCCAAAAAGCATTTGACAGGTTGCTCCTAATATCACTTCACTTGCGGCTGTTGAGGAGTTCACATCGACGATTCAAAGAGAAGAAAATAATCCTGAACAATAAAAATTGTCCCGACATCAATGTCATTTTCGAATGAACTAAATTCAGTAACTGCTAATACTCATGTAAAAAAGAGTAATGCTTATATTGTTTGCTGTCATCTATCGATAAATGGATCACCCCTCTGACATTTGGACGGAAAAAGTAAAGAAAGCAGTGTACTCAAATGCAGAGCCCAATAAGAAGAGATACGACAATAGATTGGAGCGTCGTCACCTGGTGAAAACAGTATTTCGGCTCAAAACAATGCATGGAATGAAAATAATGATTATTATTCCTATGTTATTGTTAGAATAAATCAATCAGAATCTATGACAAGACATGTGTCCTAAAACCTTTCATATATTGAGGATTGTTCCATGGGAAAATAAAAAGAGGGTCCTGAGCGATTTGATCAATCCACAGCACTACAAGCAGGCAGTGTTGTTTTTTAATAGATCTTTAAAGTTTATATTGTTTTTTTATATTTCGAAAAGTTATCTCAAACGACTGTTTATTTACAGCTCCCTCAATAAATTATGAATGTTTTGAGCCTGACTTTTTTGAGTCAGCTGCTACACAGAAAGTTCTTACGACGGTACTCTACTTATAAGGCTCTTCTCAGATGAAAATATCATGCGTATTGATGAGTAAGTAAGAACGATATTTTATTTATCCCTAGATATGAAGGAAGCATCCTTCCCAACACCTTACGTCCTTCCGTCTTCTTTTTTTAAATTAATATCAAAGCATGCGTCCATTCATCATTGACTCTGTTCCCTTTGAGTCTATATATACACAACAACAACATACAAGATGATGATGGCTTTTTATTAAAAGTGTAATAAGCATCAATAATAGCAATGTCAAAAAAAAACATTCAAGAAAAAAGAAAGAAAAAAGGAGGAGCAGCAGAAGGGAAATAACCTTTTTTTTCGCCTTCACTCTTCTTTTTTGTATTTATATATTGTGATACAAAAATTATTGACAGATTTTCAATACAATAATAAAGGTGGTACACGCATACACACACACACACAGTATCGATGAAAGATAAATCAGTGCCCCTTCATCGTCCATTGCTCCTTTTCTAAATAAATATGTGGGCATCATCATCGTCTTCATCCAGGATTCCTTTATGATTGCTATTCCAAACTAACCAATAAACATCAATTTGGTTCAGTTGGCAACACAGATTTCTATATATATATTATATAATATTAACACATTTAGTAATGCTCTGCAATTGGTGAATCATGAAATGGAGTGCGATGGCTCAGTGCGTTAAGGCGTGTTCAACTTTCAATGTTGAGGGTGCAGGTTCGACTCCCATTTTGGTCAACCTCATTGATAAGATCCTGAGTTCGACAGACTAAATCTAACGCTATAATGCTCATTTTATCCATCGAACCATAAAAGGCACAAAATGAATCCATTCATATTTTCTTAACAATTCCATTATCGATTAATATTTTCTTAACGATTCCATTATCGATTCATATTCCCTTATACATACATCTAACGAGTGAAAGAAGCTGCTTTATTGAAGGAATATAATAGCTATGGGGACTAACGCTCTAAACGTGGAATGTATGTGGAAAGCATTGAATCTCTCATGGATGAAGAGGCTTTTCACAAATCACGACTTCTGGTCTTTAAGAATTAAAAAAAAATAAATAACACAGGACACCATTTTTCGGAAAGAATCCATGTTGGGCCTACAGAACTCTTTAAAGTTCTGCCTCTGTGTGGCTCTTACTGGAAAAAAAAAGAAAGAATCGTGGAAGTCAGTCATAGATAGGATCCTTCCTCTTTTGGGTTCAGATGAGCCATTAACGAAACCCCTAGACTACTTAGTCGTATGGAACTTCTCAAAGACTGTCACCTTACCTCGGTTGGTCAATTTCACAGAAATGAGGAAAAAACAAAAAACTTCGACTTTAGGGTGAAAAAAATAATATATCATATTAAGTAACTACTTTTAGGTGATTATTGAGGTTGTATTTAATATTATTGTGATTTGTTACGAAAAAAAAAAACAGGTTTGCCTTTTTATTTGCAAGTTCCTTAAATAATTTGATAACAATATTGAAATGCAATTTTCCAAATCATAGTAACTCTCTAAAAAATAAAATTATTTTTGACACTTGTAAATAATATATGTAAATAAAAAGGCAAACCTATTTTTTTTCTTCGTAACAAATCACAATAATATAAAATGCAACCTCAATGATCACCTAAAAGTAGTTACTTAATATGATCAATACTTCGTCCGACTAAATTTATCTTTTCTTTACTTTCATGCAGATATCGAAATTATAAAAACTGTTCTGAAATGCATTGACATATACCAAAAATATATTACATATTGATTATAGTCAATAGACTCACCGCTTAAATAGAACACTAAAATATGGTCAACTTTTGAAATATATAGCCGATTTTTTCGATTAGTACGAAAGATATATAAATTATAAAAACGGATTTGAAATGCACAGATATAGTAGAAAAATAAATACTACTGACATTTGTGGTTATTCTTACTTTCCATTAGAAATGATGAAAATTGTAAATTTCACAATATCCTTATCCTGGACACAAAAGTAAAATTAAAAATGATTAAAAGTATTTTATCATTTTTTTTTACATAGGCTAATAGAAAATAACAGTTTCAACTCAAGGACAAAAACTTTGTTACACGGTGTAATCATATTAATAGATATTATGTCCTTTTGTCAGAGTCACAATTATGTCAATTGTTTTGTTCCATGAATATTAATCATGTTGGACCTCCTCCCCCTTTCGAACAGTGGAAGTTACCTTTATCCTGAAGGATTTCTATATACACAAAACCCCAAGTTTCAAATATCCATAAGACTTTACATATGGGTCTGTCACTTCTAAAGCCTAAACGAGAGTCTCTGAGGGTATGATCACCTACTATCATGGATATTTATTGAAGGGCTCAATAAAACTGAGGACTGAGCTTGCGTTATCACACCTATAGATGATATGTTAGGATACGTGATGATAAATGGAAGAACCATCTCACACTATGAATCCTCACTAGTGGATGAGGTTCCATTCTATTCCTTATCCATTGAACTTAAGACCCATACCTCTCACAGCTGGATTAATAATGATATATGAAGAAGTATGTGGTGTGTCGGATCTAGTTCAGTTAAGAGTTAATCAAGTCCTCAATGATATGTGGAAAATATAGCTTTAGATACGGTCTTCCCATCCTGCCCAATCCATATCACGGGAAATCATGTTAATAAATGTCAACGTTATTTTAATCAACAGTCTAAAACTGATTCTTCTGTGGACAGTTAATAAAGGCTCTCGTGCGTCAATGTCTCCAAGGAAAAGGCTTCAAGCAAATCGTCAAATATTATAACATACATATAATTTTATGATTGTATAATTTTATTATTTTTTTAAGAACATGTATGAAAATTAGAATATAGTCCTGTAAACGTAAAAAAAAAAAAAATTGTTTTGTTCTACGTAAAGTTTAATTGAAATGAATGTAATATGTGAATAAATCAAGAAAAATAAATATTTAACGCTAAATAATTTAATATTGTATGAAAAATAATTTTAATACTTAATATTTAATGAAAATAATTTAATACTTAATATAAAAAAATGAATATTTAATGAAAAATAATTGTAATATTAAATGAAATAAGTTAATATTAATGAATATAGTTTTATATTTAATGAAATAATAATAATAATAGCTTATAGTCTGAGGAATAGTTTGTCGACAGATATGATAAAATTTTAAAAAAAATCCATTCTTACACTCAGTCAGACGAGTTGTTTTATTTTATCATTCTTTGAATTGTCTATTTATGCAATTTGTAAATGATTTTGACCCAAGACACTACTTATTGTCAACTATGATGTAAGTATATCTGTGTGTAAATGTTAAATGCTCAATAACATGTAAATGATGCCTTATTCAAGCTCCTTTTCTGGCAGCCAGTCAGCCTCTAGTAAAGTGTCTCAATTTATTAAGCTTAATCATTCCAGATTCATATTTTTTTTTTTTGGGGGGGGGGTATAATATAAATTCCACCTCTCTCTCTCTCCCTTCCTCTCTCTCTCTCTACGTTCAACCTTTTATAATCTGTAAGGAAAGCCTTCCTGGTATTGAAGGATCAACTCTAATTTATATGTTAAATTAAAGAGTCTTGCATGAGTTTAATTAAAGTTATATCCATTATTTAGTGCTCACTAATAAGGGGATAGAGGACTACTTTCTATCTAATGAGAGAAGAGGATATATGTATAATGTATGTATGCGTGTCTAAGGCTTATTTAATTAATCGTGCAATTATTTTGTATCATTTATTATATAATTTAAAATATATGGCGTTTGATCCTTTGTTTTTAAAATATTGATATATAGTGTTTTGGAGGGGGGGGGGAATATTTAAGATTTGCTTCTATTATTTTATATTTTGTTTAAAAAATCCTTATTGTTTTCTTAAAATCCTTTTTTTGCCTACATGGTTCGACAGAGTTGCAGAATCCGACGGGATATAAATAAGCATTATAGCATTAAAATTAGTCACTCGAACCTAGGATCTTATCAATGAGGTAGACCAAAAATGACCTGTCCTCTCGGGAGCATTTGAACCTGCGCCCCCAACATTGAGGGTTGAACACACGCCTTAACGCACACGGCTATCGCACTCCCTTCTTATAATCCTTTCGATAGTTTTCATGAAGAACTTCGATCATCAGTCATTAAAGCTGTGGAAGAGATAATGTTAGAAGAAATCGGAGTATCATTAACCTCTACTGACTGGCTTGTATCAACATCTCCAACTTACGAGGAGGCTTACAAGATCGAGCACATGGTATCCACTGTACAAAGGACCCTCTATGGTTCAAGAACGTGCGGAGGTGGACTTCCTATGGGTCTCCAAGACCTCGTCCGAAGAAATCTGGACATTCTACGCTCTATCCACTGGGAAAATTTCAAAACAAACGGGCCCTCTCTCCTTCGTGGGGACCAGGACAACAAATAGAAAGAAAAACCTCCACCTCAAGACTGGGGATCTTAATAATTATTTTATCACACCTTTTTTACCAGTTTCTATATCTTATTATCGTGTCGATCGTGCCCTGAATTTCTTATGATTAATTTTAATGCCATTTGTATTTAACATCAGAAGACAACGCAGGTTTTAAGTTTGTATAATTCCAGTTGATTCGAACCTATTAATATTTTCAAAATGTATTTTATATGCATATAGAAAAAATGAAATATAGAAATTAATGATTAAAAAAAAAAAAAAACTTCGATCTTGTTGGCGCATATTTAATTATGTCACCAGCCCGTTTCCACGTTGGCGCTCCTCAGACTGGAATTTCGATAGAGAGAGCAGCCGTAGCGAGCTGAAGCACCAATCATGATGGGGAACTGTATAAAGTTTTCACCGATTAAAATGTTTTTAACCGTAGGAATTATCTATATTTTATGACCGATAAGGCGGTACTTTATTTAAGCATTGACTTTACTTGATTTAATGTCTGTTTTTTAAATTAAATGTCGAACTTATGTTTTTTCAGATATTATTTTAATATTTAGGGTAATACAAATTAATCCTTGTGGCTGCAGATGTTATTTCAAAAAAATTGAGGATGTATATACACTAATGGAGCGCGTCAGCTCTGTGCTTAAAAATATGTTCAACTCCCGATGTCAACATCAGGGTGTAGGTTCGGTTCCACAGAGAGGAAGATAAAGGGGGGTTAAAAAGACATTAATCTTTTCATGCGTAAATTAGATCGTTTCGATAGAATAAATTAAAAATAATAGAGGACCTTTCAGGGGAATAATTACTTTTGTTTAATTTGTATCTACCTCTGTCAAGTATATTGTTGAATCCAACTTGACACAAAATAGCTATTGTGTTACTAAAAAACACGCCACATATTATTTGCATATGCTCCTTATGGATGGTATTTTTTTAAACCATCCCCTTCCTTTTTGTCTCTCTTTCAACTCTTATTATACATTTATATTTTTTAATTATAATTAAATAGTTATATACGTTTTGAAAGGATTTTTAATTAACTTTTCACAATCAGGCAATGAATTCTCATGCTTCCCTCATTCTCTCATTATTTTTTCCTGAAAGAAAGTGTGTGAGTCTCTTCTTTCTCTTCCCGTATATAAAGATATACCCCTTGTTCTTATTCTATTAGCTTCGATATTTCTAATTAATTGATATATTAGTTTTTATCCCATTGTCTCCTTAGTTTCTTTTAGGGTCTGAAAGTGTAGTAGCAACAACAACAGCTAGCTAGGTTATTTAGAAATGGAGTGAGTCTGTCTATATGTATCTTTATAACTAAAGGTATTGGAGTTTTGGATGAGATATTCTTTTTAGCAGATAATTGCAAGAAGAAGCCGACAGAAAGTGAATTTTTAAGGACCGCTGTTATAACAAGGGTATGATGTAGAAAAATACGTAAGTATAAATAATATCTTTGTCTATATATATATATATATATATATATATATATATATATATATATATATATATATATATATATACAGGGTGCGGCAACATAACTTCCTTTTTTCAGAAAACAATAAAACAAGATGTATAAATCAGCAAGGTTTTAATTTTATTTCATGATTTTAGTACATATTTAAAGTTTTGTTTCGCATAGTTTTGAAAATCATATCAGGTAGGTGACGTCCCCCATTGTCCATACACTGTATATACCGATTTCGGGTGTTTGCCATGACCCTCACCAGCGTATCAGCGGGTATATTGGCAATTTCTTCTCTGATGTTGGTCTTCAAGTCTGGTAGGCTTCTCGGGCGGTTGACATAAACACGGGATTTCAAATATCCCCACAAATAAAAATCACAAGAGAACAAATCAGGGGAACGGGTTGGCCACTCCAAATCGCCCCTTATTGAAATGAGGCGCTCTGGAAAATGCTCCCTCAAAACAGCCATCGATGCCCTTGATGTGTGAGCCGTTGCTCCATCCTGCTGAAACCAAATATCCCCTTGGTCCAATTCGTTAATTTGTGGAAGGAAAAACTCCTCCAACATGTTGACATACCGCTCTGAATTCACTGTTACCTCATTTTTTCAAAAAACCAAGGACCAACAATTCCAGTGGAGGAAATTGCACACCACACTGTGAGCTTAGGTGAATGTAAAGGTCTTTCATGCAATTCCCGGGGATTGGTTTCAGCCCAGTAGTGCATGTTTTGTTTGTTGACGCATCCAGTCAAATGAAAATGTGCTTCATCACTAAAGTAAACAATAGCGTCTTTAGTAACGTTTTCGAGAAGTGCTTCACATGCATTCCTTCGTGAAGTGAAATCACGTACTGAGAGTTCCTGCATAATCGCAATCTTGTAAGGATGGTAATGAAGGTCATCGTGAAGTATTCGCCTCACTGAACGATCAGAAAGTCCAAGGGCAGAGGTATGTTTGCGTGCAGAACGCAGTGGAGATTGCAAGACTGAATCTCTTACTGCTTCAATGTTCACAGGTGATCTGATGGGCCGAGGTACTCCAGTTCTTCGTCGTGTCGTACTCCTAATTTGTCTTAACGTAGTGACCCACGTAAAAATTGATTTCCGGTCCGAACAGGGCCTCTCGGAGCTACATTGAAACGATTTTGAAAGGCGCGCTGGGTTGCAACAACAGACTGACGATTCGAAAAGTAAGCTTCGACGGCAAACGCGCGCTCCTCACTGCTCCAACGCATGATGGTGACTGACTGTATTTCCAAAAAAACTTCCTGACCGGCCCTATCAAATAAAAACACGCCCACCCCGCTATTACTTCTACAGACTGATTGCAACCGATTTAAAAAAAGAAAGTTATACTGCCGCACCCTGTATATATATATATATATATATATATATATATATAGGAAACGACTGGGACACTTTTTTTCGCCGGGACCCGGGTCGGGACTTAAATTTTCCAAGCCGGACCAAAACTTGTCCGGGGCTTCAGTATATTTTCGTTCCTTCGTCATTCTGAAAGTTACGACGTTTTTTAGAAGAAATTAAATCCGAAAAAAAATGACGATGTTTTTTTATTAGAAAAGAGATTCCCAAAAAAAGTGACGAAGTTGTTTTTAGAACATAATTTCCTAAAAAAGTCCCGGCCTGGTGATTTTATGACCTGGCCCGGGCTGGCACACTCAAAAAACAGCCGGGACCCGTTTCCTGATATATATATATATATCCGGCTTGTGAACGGAACGCAAAATTGAACGGTGTTCAGCTGAACGCACGTTCAATGAAGGGAACGCTGAACGGAACGCAACTTTTTTTAACGTTGAATGCAAAAAAAGAGTTTTGCGTTCAGCGTTCAATTTTTCCAAACATTTTTTGGACTTTCTTGGGAAATTATTTTTCTAAAAAACCCGTCATCCCTACGCATTAGTTTTTTGGAAATTATTTTCTAAAAAACCGTCATCACTACGCATTACTTTTTTAGAAAATTATTTTCTAAAAAAACGTCATTACTTACAGAAAACTATTTTCTAAAAAAACGTCATTACTACGCATTACTTTTTTTGGAAATTATTTTCTAAAAAAAAGACCCTGGGTTAGATCCATATCTTTTTATAAAGGCCCTAAATAGTACATCCATTTTTCTAAATTACACAATGTTATTTTTTATATATTTGAACGCTGAACGCTAAAGGAACGCTGAACGCAAAAACATTGAACGGAACGCTGAACGCAAAAAAAGCTGAACGCTCACAAGCCTGATATATATATATATATTTAGAAAGGAATCTCTCAAATTTCAGCGATATTATGTTGTATTTAATAAAAAGTATTATTATTTCCATTTGCTCTGATAGTCTAAAAGTGTCCATGACCTGTGTCATATTAATTTGTGTATAAAATGATAGTCCTTCAATCAAACACAGATTCATGCAATTGATTTTGTCATAGAGGGTGCACATTTATTTAATATCACCTTTTCAAATATTGCATTTACTTATTTTCGAAAGATTGTTTTTATAATGTATTAAAATTATTGATTGGTCTGTCAAAGGAAAAATGTTTTGCAACGCCTCTGATTATTGTCTTGATAAAGTGTAATTTAATATGTCACATTCTTTTACACCATATCACATCAGGGTTATTGATTTTTTTAAATCATGCTCGTATGCCAGGCTCTGCTCTAAATAAAAACTTTTCGACATCAATATTTTGAAAGGGCTTTCTCTTTTATTTTACCTCAGTATCAGACACTTCCAACTGGTAATATAGGGGGGGGGGGGAAGGAAAAAAAAAAAGAGTTATTGAACCCATCAAAAGTTTTAATGTTTAAAAATAATGCCTTTGTAATTAAGTTTCTTTGAAAAGTTATGGGGTTAGGATTTTTGAAGGGGGGGGTTTCGGGGGTTCTTAACCGTCGTTAACAAGAAGAAGAAGCTCCCTGTCACTTTTGATGACTTTTTTGTTTTGTAAAAAGTAGACAGAGGGAATTTTCTTTAGAGCATCGTTGTTAAATTTTGTTGCTTCTCGTGTTACATACAGGTGACAACAAGAAAAAAGCATGACTCCTTTATTTATTGGACAATTGAAATGATTTTGTAGAAGAAAAAAAACATAATAGGCATCGTGAGTACACCAAGATCCTGAGTAAGCTAGGTCAAAAAATACACCGTGTGACATTTTACTTAAGACAGTTTCTTTTAATAAACTTTACAAAACACTTGCATGCGAAAGTTCGGATAAAAAAGTATAATGACTGTCGAGAAAATCAGTGTAGTCAGTCAAAATGGCCATGCTACTTTGGACGTCTTAAATAACTCAAAAGAAACAAATCTATGAATCTTAGGTTTGGGAATGAAACGCACAGTCGTTAAAAAAAATTAAAAAACATTGTCGGTGAGACGACTATTCTTATCTCATTATGTTATTTTATCCAACAGTGTATTTTTCGTATATATTATATATATATATTAAGCCAATCATGTCTTCAAATACATGGTTTTATTTCGTTGAGAAGATTGATAGCATGTTGTGAATATCTGTAACTAAAATATTCAATTCCATATCGCTTGATTCTCGATCAGACTGCTGGCTGAACTCTTGCTCAATTAAAAAAGCTATCCTTGGAGGACCATCTGACAAATTTATTTATTACCTTGTATCTAAGTATAAAATAAAATTTAATAATTATATCTGTCTCTTAAATAAATCCGTATCAATTGACTAAGCGTAGGGAGATATTTGGTTTGGGGGGTCAGCATTAAATTTGCTCAAATTTTAACAAGAATTGGTTCAATCGGTGAAAAAAAACGAATGAAGAAAGCTATGTAGATTAATATTTTATTATAGTAATTAAATACTATTAATTAAATTATTTACTTGGGTAAAAATCCAGTTGCTTTCATAATTAATATTTTTTTCTACAACTTAAATGCCTGAAAACATCAACCAATTTGTCTAATTGAGAACTCACCCTTATGTTGGAGGACAGATGCCCCCCTGTCTCCTATGCATATGTCAACTGATACCAGATTAAGTTTTGGTTTGGTTAGGGATTATTTTTTAATAATACAAACAAACAACAAATACTTACTTTTCATCAATATAAATAAGTTGTCACCAGTTGATATCGTAAGTGACAGTTTTGTCAGCAAATGATGAGACATATCATCAATTATTGGCTAAGGTTTATATGTAGTTCTAACAGCATCCATATTCTAAATTTAATACTTAAAAAAACTGAGTTGTTCTTCAACTTGTTACCATTTGTGAAATGCTTTTTAATAGTTGTTTTGACAAATTCGAATAAGAATTACATTCATTCAAATAAGTTTGAATTAAATTATATAATTCTGAAGCTTTAATTTATATCCCTAACAAAGTCATATGTTCTAAGTTGTGCATTCAATGTAAGTTGCAGGATTACTTCTCTAATATTATGGAAATTAATGTAAAAGGAAGAGCAACTTAGAGCAAAGTTTTATTTTTGGGGTGTCAAGTAAATGTATAAATTTTATTAAGTTTTTTAAAGTTAAAAAGACATCGTCTGGCTTTATGAGTACTGGGATGGGAATATTTTAACTACAAAGTTATCAAAGCATTAAAACTTTCCAAGCTTTTTTAAAACTCTTTGGAATGAGGATTAGGCTTTTTTGTTTTCTAATTCTTTAAATATCGTTAAAAATAAATATAATTGAGTAGAAATTATGTTAAAGGCCGCTAAAAATAAATTACTATATTTCATAGTTATATAATTTATCTATACTTCTTACTTGTATAAGGTCAATGGAAGGTATGTATGCTACTAGTGTTCAATATTTGGTGGCTAAGGAATGTTTACTGATTCATATCATTTGGTTCAATATCTTATGATTTATCATCACTTTAGTAAATTAAATAAATATGTTTATAAAAACAATGCTTTAAAGGACGACCAATCACAGCATACATTATGAAACAACTTATGTCTTAAGGTAGCAAAGATTGTGTTTCATTGGCTGTTATTTCATTATCTACGGTCTTCGAGTATCTACGAGTTAGTATGAGGAAGTGGTAATAAAATATATTTTACAAAAATATTTTTCAAATAGATCTAAAGCAAGATTGTTACATAATCAAGACTATCTAGTTTGTTTTTCTGACCTTTTACTACTTAGCCTTAAATTTAGCGCAGGTTTTTTTGCCTACATACTAATTTGTGTACACAGATTACACAAATCTATACAGTGGAATTAAAATTCTTAGAATTTTTGGATATAAATCAGTTAACGATGTAAGATGATTTATAAAAACTGTGTTGATGGGCTCTCATATTTGCTTTTTTTACCTCAAGATTAAGCATGCCCTCAATATGAGTCCCATAACAAGCATATTATAAAGTTTTGAGGTAAAAATAGGTAGTATCCAAACAAGTATTTACCAACAATGCTGTTGTCTTTTTATAAAAGAGTGTTTTATTTTAGTAATATGCGTTTAATTAAAACAATTGTTAATAGAAAAGTGTTTAATGACGTCATTTTGTTATCATTTCCAATAGGAATATGCGCGGCTAGGGAGAATGAAACACAATTGAAGTTCAATTTTATCAAGCCTTTAGTAGTATCAGATTTGATTTCTACGATATATAATTCATTATAGTTGTTATGATGTTAAATTCCTCCCTGTCTGTCAGTGTAAACCTTGAATTTGACCACATTCTGACAAGAAAAATCTATTAGAAAGTCACTTGTCACAAACCAAAACATGACATCAAATCTTTATCTGCCGTTTTCAATTGATTCCAGAGACCTCAGAGTTCATTATGCCTTACACATAATGCTAAGAAATCATCGTTTGCCACCTTCTTAATTGAATTGGTATTCCATAACATCTATTAGATGATAGGAAAAGTAACACAATAGATATAAATTATGTACTTTGATAAGCTACACAAATTCAAGAAGCTGTTCCGGCTTAAGCTTCGCCATGTTATTGGCTCACAAGTGATTTACCGCAATCATATGAATGTATGAAGTTGTCAGTTATCCCTTTTGTACATAATATTTGGACCTTGCGCCATGGAAATAAAAATCTATGGAGTGCTTACCTACTAAGAAAAAGGGGAGCTTGTGTGTTTTCATGTCGAGAGGATCAGATCAACAGTTATTGTACATTTATTATCGTTTTGATCATGGTGTCAATGGTTTATTAGGTGAGACTCTACATATTCTGAAGTGAAATAATGTCAATGTGTTAGACACCTTGACTGATATTAAGATTTGGTAATGCCCCTGAATTAATATCCTTTCCATTTTTTAACCATGTCAACTGTTCAAGTGCATCATTCTTCTTCTTCAAAATGATCTCTTTGGTTTATATATCATTGCTCAATACGCATTGAAAATGATATCACAAATAAAATAAACCCCCTAATTATATAGATCATAATTTCATTGGAATAACACTGGGTGGACGAGCGGGTTATTTTAACCCGCAATTTTTTTTAAAGGTGCTGGCTTTTTTACATTATCATACTTACATGTCCCAATTTTTTAATCTATATATAAAAGCTATATGTGCTTAAATTTAAACACTGTATTATATTATTAACTAATTTATTTGCACTTATACCTAGAAAGACGAGCGGGTCATTTGAAACCGCAAATATAAAAATTAAAAAAGTATAATATTACTGACATAGTGTTGTGTACGGGTAACAAAGTTGTAACGGGCGTGTATATATTTTTTTACATCAGAACTCCAAACGAATTAGCATCTTAGGATTAGTGTTACCTATGCTTATGTTAAATAGAGTAGAGCAGCTTTTGCTTCATCTCGGAGGTTTTTTGCTAACAATCTGTCAAATGTCACGAAGAAAACGTTTCACTGTCGACGAAATTCAACAACTTCTTTTAGCAACGCCATTGGATAATCAGATGGAGCCGAATAGAACCGAACCGAATTAAAAGAAAAAATCATCCCTAGATCAATTTTTAAAGGAGTCTCTTCATAAACAACAGTCCTGAAGAAAAAGAATTTGACCCTCACTGTAACGAAGACAAACCCAGCCAAAATGTCTTCTTCCTCACTGATGCGTCAATCTCTACTGGTTCGAGAAGCTTCTTGAATCAGGAGAATATTATAACCCAAACAAAGTATGGAGTTGATGTTGTTGATCTAAAGGCGATATTATACAGCATAAAGGTATTTTCTCGTCGTTGACCGCTGCAGGTTTGTGTGGTACAAAGATGTAACCAGTGCAAACATTTCAAGACGAGATTATCTAATAAAACTAATATCCGAACAGAAAGTACTTGCTGAAGACTGCTCCATGGTTAGGGGGAATCTGATTCTGATTATATCTCCTTTTGTCAAATGAAACTGCGCATGAAAATCTAGGAACAAAAAAAAACGCTGTGGAAGATGTAAGCACCTGTTTGTAGAAATATGCTTCGCACACAAGAGTAATATAAGAAATGTTAGTACGCCTTATATTATATTTTCCAGCACTATGTAGAGTAACCATGTTATTGCACATAATGTTCACTATAAAAGGATAAATACTATATAACACAAAAGGACTAAAGTGAAAACCTTGTTTTAATGCAAATAACGAAAAAACTTAAAATATATAACTTAAATTATACACAGATTTTAACCTGAATTACATCAAACAATGCAAAAAATATTTAAAATATATGATAAAGTCCTTGAAAAGCACTATACAAACATTTATAACTCTATTAACCGTATGATATAAAATAAAGGACTTTTATAAGCGGGTTAAAATAACCCGTCCACCGAGGTAGTAGTATGACTGCCGTCCATCTAGTGTTAAGGAACATTATTACATAATTGGCCGCGAGTAGCCCTAAGGATATTATTACCTCCGCCGAAGGAGGTATTGTTTTCACTGGCGTGGGTTGTTTTTTTGTTGTTTGTTGGTTTGTTAGTTGTTGGTTGTTTGGTTGTTTGTCAGCAGGATAATTCAAAAAGTACCGAACGGATTCAGATGAAACTTTGTGGAGTTGTTAGAACTGCCAAAAGGAACAAGTGGTTAAAGTTTGGCATCTCTGAGTGCAGAATTAGATGCAAAACGAGCTAAATACTAATAAATATTTCAAGTTAGCCTACTCTGTCAATAGATGTCGCTGTGCGTGAAATCAGGTGCCGGGAGCGTCTTCCTCTCGGAATTTCCGTCCGAGGGGAACCATCCCCCGTCCCTCTACGCCGCCCAGTCGTGAAAAATCCGCCTCGGAAGGCTCATAAGGACCCCGTGACGGCGGAGGTTTGCACTCTCTGAGTGGTATATTTTATATGTGTCATTCCATGATACTTTTTAATCAG
>CP045902.1:1586842-1598391 GCA_013387185.1 Caligus rogercresseyi
AACTTAATTTAGCAATGTATGAATTTGAACTGTCCTTAGTTGTAACAATGTCTGTTTGTGTTATTTCCCAGATTAGACTTATCACACCGAAACTAACTCTTGTGTTAGCGGCAAGTGGACCTATATAGGACCCTAAATATATATTATTAATAGTAATGGTTTGGTGTTTCATCGTTATCTTCACAGACTCAACGGTTTGAGCTAGGCCTTTTCCAAATGAATACATTTACTTTCAATTGTGAACAATAAATAAATTCTTATCTATGGGTTAAGATCGAATTCGATCCGCCTGGATCCTAGATCATTGGTCACCTGTTGACTTCCCGAGGTAGAGTGAGTAAACAGCATGTTCAGAAGTGATGTGTTTTCTAGGGTCAACCACAATATTGTACTTTGGATCCTACCCTAAAAAAAATATATATATCAACTATTTCCTGTTAGATGGATGTGAATATCCACGCCTTTGACTTCTCCAGTTTATGTATGCACTTTGATATACTCTTTCAACATTCTTACGAGCCTTTCAAATACACTGTAAAGATGCAAACGCCTTGGGGTTTGTTGGATTCTTAATTCAATACATATAGTTTTTTTTAAGTACATAAATTGTGGTCGAAATAGTAACCACAAAGTACCGAAATAAGATAATTAAAAACAAACTTTTCCTTCAATATCTAATTGGTAACGGGTCCTTTAAATAGAATTCATGCCTTATTTATTGATGGACTTTTAGTAGGTGACAATGATGTAAAATTAAGGCAATGTCTATAAGAATAGGACGGACTCCTTGTCGGATGAATAACGAATTGCAAGGACACTTAGGTCTCCATTGCAATAACAAAACTTGATAACTTACACTCAACATTAATGGCACATGTGGGCAAGAAATAAAATTAATTAATTTTTAAGAAACTACATCAATAATGAAATCATAAATAATCAGCGACGTGCAGTCAGGTGAGACAGGGTAGGCACTGCTTACCCTGCACTGCTTTCCCTAGACCAATAAGTATTCAATATTTTTTTAAATAATCCAATAATCCTAGTTTTTTTAATAAATATGATTTGATTGATATTTATTTGCTATATTATGTAACACATAAAAAAGTTTTGATGTTTAGCAATTTAACGAAAACATTAAATTTCAGTATTATTAAGTAGATGCGTTAAACGAGTGCTGCAATCACAAGTAATACATATTTCACACTCTATGTTGTAATATTATATAAACTCAAATGATATCAATAACACACAACAGCTAAAAAGAAATACGTGCGTAAAACGATCACAACTACAAAGGTACACAGTGTTTCTGCTCAGAATATAGTGTATATTATATGCCGTATGAATGAACGCACAAGCTTAGGGGATTTGGCCGTGCGTTGTCTCTCTTCTCACTGCCTTTCAAAAGGTCAGGGAGTTGTTAAAAGGGGTATATTTGATATTTGCTTCAGGCTAATTGTAGCTAATTTCGATCAAAGCATTTTAATAAAAAATACTTATGATCATATAAACAGTAACGCAGTTATATGATCATGACATCGTTCCTAGTTTTTGTTTTATACACTTTATAGTCATTATGAGTGAGATGACTGAATGAATCGTAACATTTAATTTTCTTTGTTTACTCCAAACCTTTATATATATATATTTTTTTCCAAACACGTAACAATACAACTCAGAAGTGTAAGAGAACCTTTCTAGGATTTGAATATTTAAACAGGGGCAAATCAATTTCCAATAGATCTTGAATTTATTTTAGACTTAATGTTGTGTATCAGAGCTATAAATCGTGAATTGAGATACATGCTAATTATATCTCCAAAATTGATTGGATGTAATCGTCCAAGTGCTATCATTCGCCTACGTAAAAACCAACAATTTCGAAAGAGGTAACTTAGTTGGGTTTGCAGTTTTATTATGAACTTACCTTCATACATTTTGTACTCTTTAAGACCTTGCTGCCTACCTAAACGTGGACTTCATCGCACGTTACTGTAAAAGATGATAATAAAATCTCCTCTCTTAGCATGACAACAACCATCATTTATCCAAATCCGATTTATATATCATTTTAAATTGATGGTATCCTTACTGAAACGGCAGAAGGATCCTTGAGGGTTTTCAGTGCTCCCTTGCAGACGAAGCACTAATCGACTTAGTCTTAGATGTAGAGTCAAGTGAGTTATTTATGTCAGAAAAAGTAGTAAGGATTAGTATAGTAATCGGAGTAGTCAATGAGATACCATTATATGGATATCCCCATCATCTATTTTTTTAAATATCTGTATGTAATGATTAGGACTGGAAATCTGGAGCTTAGCCTTGGTGCTTATAGATTCCATGACTGTTTTTGGCTGTGAAAAAGAGAGAGGGGTAAAGGAGGATAGAAGGAAAGAGAGAGAAAGAGGAGGAAGGAGAGGGAAAAATAAAAGTTTCCCCCTCTTTTCTCTCTCTCTTTCCTTCTATCCCTCTCTTTACCCCTCTCTCTTTTCACGACCAAAAACAGTCATGGAATCTGAAAGCACCTAGGCTAAGCTCCAGACTTCCATTCCTAGTAATGATACCTCCTCTCTCTAGGTGGAACCCATTCATCTCATTATACTTTTATTCAAAGAATCTAATTTAACGTCCACTCTCTCTAAGTCTGGCCCAACCTATTTAAGTGATTAAAGAAGCAAGCAAGTCATATTAGCCATGAGACCCACGATTTTTTTTTGCTTCTTTCCATCATCTTAATGTAGAGCCCTTTTTCTCATTCCCCCCTTTTCATTACAATACTTTATCGATTAATTTGAATGCTTTTAATATAGAAAAGGAGAGGGGAAATAATTAATTTCCTTTCTCTAATACGTATTCAAACTTTAATTACTTTTTCGTGAAATAACCCTTTTTTCCGAGGGAAAAATAAAAACTAATTATAAGCTATGATAAAGTTTTTTTGTCTGAATACATAGATATCTTTTTCTTCTCCTTTCTTCAATAGTTATAAGAGGGAATTTTTTCAGGTAGGAGTAATATTATTATCAGAAATAGTAGTAGCAATAATACTTGTATTTTCTCCGATATTTTTCCTAATTTATTCCTCCTTTGAACTACTTATCTTATTGGTTTCCGCTTGGTTTTTAATAAATATGTTACTAAGAGGCTTTCAATTTGAACATTGAAGCTATATATTGATACATGTTCAATTAAAATAACTTTTTTAATATTAATAGTTGTTGAATAATTGGAAGTAGTTTTTGATTATTATAGTTTGAGGTTTTGTGATACTTTTTCAATCAAAAGTATATATCTATATTATATATCACTGAAAAGGAGAAGAGAATATAATTAATGCAGATCTTCTGTTCCTCTAAATGTTGAGGTTTTTGAAGAAAAAGGCAATGATTGCAGGCATTGAAATCTGAAGATCAGTTGGTTCGTGTAAACAATCATATGATTATAAACATATGATCTGTAGCGAATACCAGGTCTTTGGAACAAATTTATGTTCATCTTTATTCACATAAAGCTACATCCAACTTCAATAATAAATATGAAATATATTTATTTTAATTGCCCAACAAATACTATTTATACAAGATGAAATAATAAACAAATATAATAATATTTAGATCAGTGGAAACATGTACGACCTTTAATTTTTATGTCAGGCTCGTCTCCCATCAACTGGCGATTTTTTATTCATAAAAGTAAATATATAGTTGGCGATATCACAAAAATGATATAAAAAATCAAAAATATCCAAACTAACACATATATGACTCTAAATACCAAATTCAATAACTAAAAGACCAAATAAATAAACACGAAGCTACAAAAAAATCAATTAAATATAATTAAAATACTTAAAAAGTCTTTAGATTAGTTCACTAATATGTAAAACGCCAGTGACGTCCACTGTCTAAAAGATATTTTTGGTGAATTCAACTGTTATTAAACCTCATTGACACAACTTAAAGTTCGATGAACTAACTTTCCTATACTATATCGCTGTTCAAATCAACAAGTACTGCAATTAAACTTAATAATCATAATAATAATAATACATAAAGGTAAAAAGTTTTGATTGAAGAACAGAAATGGAATTAAAATTGCATTTTATTGCAAGTTTATTATATAATACAGGATGCATGTAAAAATCTGCTGCTTCAAAACACTTAATATCTATTTTTTAAAATTATTGATAAAAGAAATTTTTTTATTTTATAGAACAGCTACGTTATTTCGCATTCGCTTAGTTTTGTGGGCAGGAGACACATCCTGGTCTATCCTGACAACAACAACAAATGTACTGTCACACAACGTCCTCCAAGACCTGCAAGTTGATGTCCCTGTTCACCTTGAAGCCTGTACTAAGATTTGGGGCGGCATGGCATGACCCACCTATCTTGACACGGTCTCAAAGATCATGTCCGGAAACTTGATGTTTTGATCCTTGGAACTTCTGACCATTTTAACTACCTATACATCTCTCTCCTTGAAAATAATAACTTTTCTTGTCCACTTAAAATGTGATATCGCTGCAAGATATACATGAAGCCTATGACTATGAAAAGTTGTAACACCAAAAACAAACCTGTCATACATCAATTGATGCAGTAATGTTGTTTTAAAAATGCGGCAGATTTTGTCACGCGCCTTGTACATTTCAATATATACTAAATTGTAAATACGTTAGAGGCACAAAATTAGTTAAAGAATTCCATTATGAACCTTATTAGGATTCAATCCATCAAAGAAAAATAACCAACTTTTATTTTTTATAACCTACATTTTAAACTCTAATAATATAATATAAAAATACAAATTAAATTATACTTTGATACTTTACTTAAACAAACAAAAAAAATTATTTTTGAACATTTTTATATTGCTTTGCTATAAACGAGACAGAGCCCTTTACCCTCACAGAAGAAGATCTGAACGTAGAAAAAACATCGTATTCATAGTACAAATATTCCTTTATTTAAGGAATTTCCGAGATTAAGAAATTAATTGAAGAAATACCTAATATTATTCTTCATAGGATTAAAGTGAATATATTGTTTCCATGTTGTAGAGACAACCTTTATAGCTTGCAAATTACTTGGAATGCCAATGTGAAATATATATATATATATTTTTTTTTTCCACAGTTCATAAAATATATACAAGCATAAAAAACAGAATGTATATAAAAAGATGTTAATGCGTAAAAACTAATTAAACATTTTAGTTTAAAATTTTAACATCAAATATGAACGAACACTAAAATACAATTATAATTAAACAACTTGACAATCTAAAACAAACATAAATTAGTGATAAAACGGTCTATTTTAAATCCTTGAATTGGCGTAAAAGTTTTTTAATAATTTTTCCATAAGGCAGGAACACGAAGGGAAGTAGCGAATTACATCACCAGCCCAACTCCACTTCCCATCGGTGACAGAGGGGATCTTGAGGTCCAACGCCGCGTATCTTGCCGCAGCCGCTAGAATAATTGCCCTTACCTCCCACGGACTGATAGGAGAGTGAGATGCTAACCTCTTAGCTATAAGAGCTTTGGCATTTAAGAGAGTGCTATTTATTGCTCTAGATTTTGCAGAGAGAGATCTGCCAAGACCAAGAGGACGATGGCTTTGCAAAAATTTTTTGTATCTGGGTATGAAGTCCTTTGACATTCAAACTGATGAATTGTTTTAGGATGGATACTGAATGACAATCTACAAAGGCATGCAAAGTAGTGTTATAAATTTTACCACAATCTTTGCATGGAAGTATAAAACGAGTGAGATCAGCGGATATCTGCAGCTGAGCCGTAAACTTTGTCCCCTCAGCAATCCCTATAAGAGATTTAAGAATCCTAGTTTTCCAACAAACTGGAAGTTTGAGGAGGTCAACGTATTTTTGACAAATGTTCAAACTTTCTTCAGAACCGGAACGAATGGGAGAAGTCATTTTAAGGTACCAGGGTCTGAGTACCTGATAATCGAGAGCAGCTCTTGATAAAGGAAATAAAAACCTGCCATCACGAAAAGGACCCACAGGAGTCACATCGTGTAATGATAATATGTTACTTTTTATGGCCATCTCCTCGAGGACTTCGGGACAATTCAGTTTTCCTGAAGAAATATTTTTTGCCCGAATTGCACTTGATTATATCGGTAATGCAGTTTCCTTCAAACACAGGAACATTTCTCCATAAAATTCTTTGGGCACAGCCCCAGACCTGTGAAAGAGAACTGGTTGACGATTTGTTTAGCTCAGACCCAAACAAAATCCAAGTGCAAACATTGCTCAATGAAACCGATCTGCGCCCACTCCACAAGAGGGTTATGGAATAAATAATATATATTTTTTAGGATGTTTTCGTCGTCGTTTATTTAGTAATGTTCTCTTTTGGGCGGTTGTATATATATAATATTAATAAAGCAAAACGGCTCAGGCATCTCAGAAAAAACATTGATTTCGATTTTGGTTTAATATAAAAATGAAACAAAAATAATTCTTATTTTTAATCAGCTTGAATGTATATAAAAATAATAGCATGAAACTGCATATAAAATAGGAATATTGTGTTAACAATAACATAACATAAATACATATTTTATTTTGAAATTATCTTCTTACTAATGGCCTAATATCTATAAAAATTAATAATAAAAAAGTGATTAATTCAAAAGAGACATTAAAAAACAATAATTATTCATAAATAAAAATTATTATACTGATAAATTGAACATAAAAAAACACGTCCTAAGATTCGACGGTGAGTCTTGTGAAGTTCTAAAATGCTTGGAGATGTCGGGCAGAGTTCGAAGGGAAATAGCGTATTATCCTAAATGCATATGTTCAGGAATCATCACGGACATCGGGGATCTTAATTTCCAGGGCACAATATCTCGCTACAGCGGATATCATAATTGCTCTTAAGTTAGTAACATCCACACACTTATCATAGGTCAATTTTTGTCCCTATATAAGATTTAAAGTTCTAATAGCTGATAAAATAGCTTTTCCTTCTGGAGAGTTACATTTAAAATGTTTAAAAGAGCCGAAAAGTTTATAAGCTTTCACAAAGTTTAGCCTAAATTCGAATTGAAAACATAATAAGCTCTAAAAATGACCTCAAAATAATTAACATAGGACAATCGACAAAATCATGAAGAGTATAATCATATAATTTGACACTATTTTTACATGGACTGAAAAAGCGTAGAAGATTAGCATAGATTAAAAACTGTGATGTAAAATGTAGACCGTCAAAACTTTTAAAAGAGAAGTCTAATCATCCAATCCTAAGAGGACGGAAGGCCATACTTTTTTTATAATATTCAGCAACTTTGTTTGCGTCTGAGTATTCCAATCTTGTGCAAATAAACTTCATGCACCATGAAGTTAAAGGAAGTGATTGAGAGCACTTTTTCTCAGGGGGAACATAAACCGAACTGTATAAAAGCAGATTCTCTTTTCAAGTCGTGAATAATCAAAATGTTGTTTGAATGGCTATGATTTCGAGTTTTCTGGAGTAGATAAGCTCCTGAAGAAAGAAGCCTTTAGTATTTTGTATAATATCTAATATACTGTTGGAATCGAAATACGGTATAATTTCCATAAAACTCTTTGAGCTGCTCCCCATTCACTAGAGAAACGAACTAAAATATTATTGGATAAGGAGTGTCAATCATTATATTTTTTTAAACACAAGAACCGCCGACAAACCTCTCCATTCTTTGTTGGTTTTAATTGAAGTGTCTTTAAAAACCACGTAATGAAACCTCGGTAAAATATTTTCTAATAAGGCAACTATTTTGTTCCGCCAGGTTTTACACAGTTTTTGTGCTTTTATAAACCGATGATCACAATTTGAGACTGCAGCTCCCTTTTCACTTATACAATACCTAACATATTGATTTGGTCAACAACTTTACAGCCTCCTATAGTTGTAGTGAAAGTGGGGACCAAAGACAATGGGTAAAATAAAGCTTTTTTCGGATTAGTTCTCAAGCCTGACGCTATCGAGAATTTATAAAACTAGATAAGCAGTATTTCAATTTTTTATGAGTTCTCTCAAAGAGACGCCAGGATTGGTCAAGACTTTTAATCTGGAAGAGGAGCAAGGATAGACAATCGTTGAGTCATATCCAATTATACAGGGGTGTGCAGGCGAATCTAGACTTTTTTTAGCACGGAAACAAGATACTCATATCCAAGAACAAGACCTTTAATTGACTTTTTTCATATCACACAAATTAAATGACTATTCTCTTATGTTCATTCAATCCAACTCCTTCTTTCACAATAACAGCCTTCACACGGTGCCTGAACCTCCCAACGGCATGAGCCACATGTTCCCTGGACAAGTTGGCCTCTGCCTGGATGATGGCAGCTTTCAAGGAGTCCACAGTGTTGTGAGCACGCTTGTTAGTGTCCCTTTCAAGGACGCCCCAAAAGTAGTAGTCGCAGGGGTTGAGGTCAGGGCTGCTGGGGGCCAGAACTCCTTTGACCAGAACATGTCGAGATCTTGACATGACTTAGTCTTTTCTTTCGGTGTTAGGAATCCTTCCTTGATGTCCTCCGACTCCTTGAAGGACTTGGCAATGCTGTAAACAGTAGCTTTGGGGAATTTGAAGAAGTCGATGATCTCTTGGGCGCACGCCGCAACGGAGCGCCACAGTAATGGCCGTCCTGCGCTCAAGTTCCGAGGACATTTTCAATCTGTTTGTTATTAAACAAGCTCATATGATATAATAACCAGTTCATACATTTTTAAGCTTCTACCCTAACTGGTTCCTGAGATACAAGTACTCAAAGTTAGACTAGATTCGCCTGCACACCCCTGTACATTCATTTTAGAAAAACGACAACAATGGCATTGTTACCTTTGACGACACATTAAATAGATTCATACAATGGGATGTCTGATTTTAAAATTTTAATATGTACAAAAGGTAAGTGATTTTAAATTTGCTTACATATAAAAATGTAATGAGTAACATTTCAAAAACAATCAACAATCAAACTTATAACCACAAAAATCCCGCATACAATCATTTCTGCTCTCTCTCCATATTCTTCTAATGTGTACAACACGATTAAGAAGATAACGCCTCCTCATTATGTACCTTTCACATATTTGACAATTGTTCCCCTCGGAGGAGTGTATGCCTTAACAAAGAAATCATCCATCCTACTTCCTCCTTTACTATGAACACCAGTGCAAACAAAAGACTCATAGAATCCTCTCTAATTAGAAGAAAGTAAACAAACAGACAAAAAGAAAGGTGAAATAATTTAGGAGATACATTATATTTCTCGTCTCACTCGTTAGTAAAGAAAACAAGGACTTGATAAAGAGGCATGATGTTAAAATTACGGTTAGATTTAAGCAGTGTAGGACTACAAAATAACAGCTTTCATGGATAATGACGTCAGTAGGGTTTGTCATAAAAAATGAATTGAAATGAAAGGAAAGAATCATAGAGATATAAAAGCATAGAGAGTTATTGGATCCTTTAAGGAATACGTCATATTGCCCAATAACAACAATATTTATTCTCTATGATCAGCTTACGATGACGTAGTACAAATTACTTGATTAGTTTGGGCACAGAATACAGCTGAACGATGTTATCATCATTTGTGACGTCATCAAAAATATTGAAATGAAAGGGAAGAAGCAAATTACTAATGGTATCCTTTTTGCTTGTAGGTGTGACGTCATTAAAAGTCACATGCAAGCGAGACGTCAGCTGTCCTTGCAATATGGGCATACTTTGTATTTGAATATATGTTGGTGAAGGGTGACCAATCATTTTGAAATTGAAATATATTTTATCAAATAGCATGGATCTCCAATATCTACGTTATTTACCATATCACCAGGCAATAATTAAATATAAAGAAATGAGGGAAAGACTACAAACAACAGTCACTTCTACAAAGCGGCCAATGGTTTTAAGAGGCTGGGTCTGATGTGGCAGCCCGACAGAGGGCAGAGCCGGGCACACTGTAACAATGCATAACGCTTTCTTTAAGCAAGAAAGCGTCCCTTGCAATCGACTTAGACATGGAACTAAGTTATAAAACTTTTTTCATCAAAATTGCCTTAAGCTCTCCAACACCTCTTAAGCGCCGGATCCGTCGACATGTAGAGCTGAATACACCTGAGGTCTTCTATCAAATATGTATAATGCACATATTTATAAATCTTGAAACTATAGGAGATGAATAAACAGCTTTACAACATCCATATTCAATCTACCTTAGAGGTCCATCCATGCAATTGTACAGGGTTAGCCATTAAATTTACACAAACTTTAACTGCGTGCGAACAGTTAGAAGGTTGGATAGCAAAAGGAATATTCTTGTTGATAGCCAAGTAATCAGCTTCGGATAAGCTTTTACTATTTGATCCGTTGAGTATTAACAATGGAACAAGCCAGCAGGACGACGATATGTGAATTGGGGCGCGCGGGTCACAGTGCTGCCGCCATCTTCAAGATGACCCAATACAACCGGAAGACCGTCTAAACGTGGTCAAGGCCTTTGACGAGGAGGGGAAGACCACGAGGAAGGACCACAGTCCAAGGAGCGATAAAATTCGGACTCCTAGGTTCGTGGCAGGACTGAAACGGTCTATTAGGAGGACGCCGACCACCAAAATGACGAAGCTTGCGAAGGACCGCAATGTCAGCCACACCACCCTCAGGAGAGCAGTCAAAGATGATCTGAAACTATAGATCTAGTGTGTAAATGCGTGAAACACTTGCTGACAGCGCAAAATAAGCTGATAGGGTGTCCAAAGGCCGCAAGATCTTGAACGACCTGAAGAGCAAGGGACATACTTGCGGTTTTACAGTGACGAAAAGATATTCACTGTAGACGAGTCCGTAAACCGCCGAAACGACCGCTGGATCTGCCAGGACCCCAAGGAGTCAAGCCGACCATGTCCAGCAAGAAACCGGCCGTGGTCATGACGTTGGCGGTCATCAGCACGGAGGGGGACGTAATGGTGCCGCACTTCTTCCAGGCCAACGAAACCGTCAAATAAAACCGTGTATTTGGACGTCCTGAAGCGGGTTGTTGTACCGTGGATGAAGAATACGGCTGGCTGGCGAGCGCAAATACACGTTTCAGCAGGACAGTGCGCCCGCCACAAAGCGAAAACGGTCCAGAACTACCTGGAGGCCAACACTGCCCACTTCTGGCCACCCACGTTTGGCCTGCCAATTCGCCGGACCTCAACCCATGTGACTTCTACCTGTGGGGAAGGGTCGAGGGGATAGCTTGCAACACCTACCCCAATTCACGGTATCGTTGAAGGCCTCAATCAGCGCACGATGTCCTCCTTGGACCCGCGCGAGGTGTCCAAGGCTGGTCAAAAAGCTTCCGGCGTCGAGTGGAGACCGTAATTGAGTTAGACGGCGAACCCTACGAATAATCGACGGCCAGATAGTTCACCTCCATTTTTTTTTTTGTTTTTTTGTCGTACATTTCCGCGTTGTTGGTCTGGACGCGTAAAAGTTTGTGTAAATTTAAGTGGCTAGACCCTGTAGTTA
>CP045902.1:1598491-1611708 GCA_013387185.1 Caligus rogercresseyi
AAATGATATACATAAATTTAATATATGTTGACATTCAGACATTTCAAGTATGTTTGTCAGAAACGAGATTTACGTTTCCTTTAAAATAATTATTTCTATTTCAGAATATTTCATTGCTGCCTTTAGAATAGGGATACTAATATAAATATCAAGAAATGTTATATTTAAAGACAATTAATGAATAAAACTTTTTATCAATAACATAATTTTCAAATGAAACCCTAACAAGTTTAGTGCATTTTCATACATTCCGTCTTTGTGTACAGCAAGAGCGTCATTTATTTCTAAGATACGTTGTCTTAATGGAATACCTTGTCAGTTACGAAGAGTCGCCTAACGTATTACGCAAAGGCACCATCCTTTGAACCTATTACAGCTTTTAAATTTCTACGAAAAAATCAAATAGAAAAGAAAAAGGTAAGCAGTCTTATGATATCCCGTAATATCTTGAGTCAATTGTGGTAAAAATGATTCTCTGCAGACCCATGACAAGCTATCAAATTTAAGCAAATGGGTAGCATGGACATAAAATACACGTTATCCATAGATCATATTGTCCCCTATGACGAGTCGTGCATCATGTTACGTATCCCTGGGACTCAACGACTTCTTTAAAATTCCAAAGTAATTAGATGCCGAAGGGCAAGGTACTCAATTTATAAAAATAACCCTTTTCGCTAGAGACCTTATGTTATGAGGTTCTGTCTAGTGAACAACCTGTTGTTCGTATTGACAAAGAAGTCCGAAGTGAAAAATACATGGAGATTTTGTGTAAAATTAACTCTTTCGCTAAATACCTGCCTTTATGATTTCTCGTCTCGGGACCTCTCGTATACGTATCGACAGAGGAGTCTGTTCAAGAAGACAAGGAGATCTTATGGAGTAAAATATATGTAATATGTATTTTTTAAAGGGAGCTTGAAGAAAGTACACTAAATGGAATACGGAAAGAAGAAGAAGATGAACTCGCTTCACTATAAGTTACTAGTGGAAAACAAGCTTCAAATATCACAACAGGGCCATTTGTCAGATATCAAAGTGTAAGCGAATTAGGTAGGAAGGACATGGTATAAGTGTTTTATTCATATGATTATCGGCTCTTTGATACCTATTACGGAAACACAGGCTCATCTACTACACCAAGAGGGACAAAACTTTACAATTTCTCTCGAAGAAGTCCGCAAAGAGTGCCTAGGAACACAATTAAAAGATTATTCATTTAGATAATGCCATGCTCCTGCCATGACATAGTTTTCTTTTCCTTCAAGAGGGCAACCCTTATAATAACTGTTATTTTTATTATTATTACTATTGTGACTTCCTCTATTTTCCCTCGTTCTCTCTCATTTTCTTTCCTTCTTTCTTCTGTTTAGTTACTACTTACTTTTAGCTCCTTTTTCCCATTATAAAAAGTAATTACATACTATCCAATTTTACTTCCTATATAATTAGCCAAGGAACAGAACCAACGCGTATTGCCTCCGTGCTCTCCATGCAATAAATATGATTATAACTGAGATATGTTTTAAAAGTACAAAGCTTTATGTTACTACTACTGAGGTTATTTTGTATGAAAGTGGTGGAGGTTGTCTGGGAAGTCTGTGGGGTAGTAAGACTTCTGGAGACGAAGACGAGGGAAATTGGCGTGCTTTCTAAGGGATTTTCCTTCAGGAGAATGAAAACTAGCGAATCGTTTATTGAAATTAGTTTTTTAAAAGAAAATGGATGATTAGAACTTTGGTATTTCATAGGATTTTGTCTTTTCTTTGTATCTTCACACTACTTAGCTTATTATTATTATTTTTTTTTTGCTATATGGTTCGATAGAATTGATCCGATAAATAAGCATTATAGCATTAAATTAGTCTATCGAACCTAGGATCTATCAATGAGGTAGACCAAATGACCATCCCTCTCGGATTCGAACCTGCGTCCCCAACATTGAAAGTTGAACAACGCCTTAACACGCACGGCTATCGAGTTCCCTTTATTTGCTTTCTCTTTGTTTACGTTTAACATAACAAGTTTAAATATAGCTTATTATTTAATGCATATATATGACTTTAGAAAAAAACCATATAAGGATCTTCCAAATAGCATACAAGAACAGCCGATATACAATGAATAGGTAACATTACTAATAATAATCAACGACATCATATACCATATTTAGAATCATTGCTCACTGCCTTCCCAACTATAATAAGGTGATATAATATATATATAGGATAACAGGGGTATATTTACATTTATACCTTCGCCTTATGGCTTTAGGTTGTCCTCCCAGACTTGACCGTGATCCGCATAGCCGTGTACGAAGAGTCTGGACGCTTCATCGTACATATCAACTAATAAATTGAGTTTGTAGGTTGTCACAAGACACATCTAAAAAGTAAAAGAACAGAAAGTAAGTTTATAGTGTACTTTATTATTCTATTGTTTTAATGAAACCTTGTCGGTAGAAAAAAAGTAATAGGAAAAGTAGAGATGGTCCTAGGTATTCTATATACTTATACCACTCCACCTATCATAGTTACTATTCATTATTTAATATAATTTAATTGGTATATAAAGAACCATTAACGTAAGATAATTAAACAAATTTTATAAGGCCTATATATATATGAAGTGCACTGTGAACACTTAATATAAATTTCACTCTTATACATAATGAATAAGGAATAAACAGTTTTAGTAGATGATAAGGAACTGATCTGTATTTCACAAAAACAAAAATAACGAAGGAGAAGAAGATTTACAATTAGTGTTGTGTCGGTCCTTAACTAAGACCGAGGAGTCCGGTCCAGTCCAGTCCTTCTTGTCGTTCACTAGAAAAGGAAAATAATTTTTACGTCATAATTTACGTCATGTTGTCAACGTCTCTTAATGCTAAAAGGAAAAATCCTTTATATGAGGATTGTAACATCTTCAATGAGCTGATGACAAATATAACATTTTTTTACTTATGTATTAATAAGAATTAAATATTTGTTATTATTACAATAATAAATATTCGATGTTTAATAATAAAAAATTAGCCTAATGTGGTTTAAACACAAGAGTTGTGAATTAAATATTTTTACAGAAACATTTTATAAGTAATGACCGACAATGAGTACACTGAAAGCCTATTTTATGATAAAAAATTGTTTCCAAATTGACTAATTTAAATAGTATTAATCCCTTTGGCTGTTATTGAATTTACGCCAGTATAATATAATATATACATATAATGTTAGCAGTAAGAACGTATTAAATAATACTCTTTCAACATTTTATGAAAAATTAAGGACGGACAAAAGACATCTCAAGGACCGACGGTCCTAATTAACGATCCCAAGGACCGACAGTCATAAAGACCGATCCCAAGGACCAACGGTTCTTAGACTGGACTGGACCGGACTGAATAAATTGGGACCGACACAACACTATTTACAATCCAATAAAGGGAGGGTTTCAACAGGACTAACTAGAGGCATATATACACTCAAGAGAGTGCAAACCTCCGCCGTCACGGGGTCGTTATGAGCCTTCCGAGGCGGATTTTCACGACTGGGGCGGCGTAGAGGGACGGGGGAGGGTTCCCCTCGACGGAAATTCCGAGAGGAAGACGCTCTCGGCACCGATTTCACGGCACAGCGACATATATTGGCAGAGTAGGCTAACTTTAAATATTTATTAGTATTTAGCTCGTTTTGCATCTTAATTCTGCAGTCAGAGATGCCAAAATTTAATCACTTGTTACTTTTGGCATTTCCAACAACTCCGCAAGTTTCATCCACATCCGTTCGGTACTTTTTGAGTTATCCTGCTGACAAACAAACCAACAAACCAACGCCAGTGAAAACAATACCTCCTTCGGCGGAGGTAATAAGGAGGCACCTCATATATATTCATTATATATATATATATATATATATAATATATATATATATATATATATATATATATATATATATATATATATATATATATATATATATATATATATAAGCACTTTTCAAGAATGTCGACCTAAGGATGGAGGTCGCGTGATAAGTTTAAAGTTCCAATTACTAAAGCATTTACCTTAAAATAAGAGTAAGAAAAGAAAGAAAGAAAGAGGCGTTTATCAGTTTAGGGTGCTAATTATGGGCAGTTTATGATGCAAGTCCTGTTTCCTTTGGACATTTATGTCTTTATAGAAAACAACCCTAATGATTCCCAATAGGCCCTTGACATCTCTAGTGATAAAGAACTAAGTCTCCTCGATTGCCCCCAAATAATTCATAACTATATTTAGATGAAATAAATCAAATCAAAGAAACAAATATTAAGGGTCCAGAGTGCTGTACGCATGATATATGCATATAAAACTTATTCGTAGTTATAAAATTCCGTTATGTGTTTAAAATGCTATTAAATCCTCTACGTTTTCCTCCATCTCTCTCGCCACTCAAAATCATGAAAGATTTGTGAAAATCTTCTCCGACAAGCAGATTTTCACCGTGGACCAGGTCTACAACAAGAGGAATGGCCGGGGGCTGGGGAAACAACAGAAGAGGTACAGGGGGTGTACCGTACAGAACATCCGGCGCAGACAATGGTCCTGGTAGTCGTGGCGTCAGAAGGGAAGAAGATGCCTCCCTTCTTTTTCAAGGTTGGGAAAAAGATTCGCGAGGAGACCTACTACAAGGTCCTCAGGTACACAGTTTTGCCATATTGAAGGCCAATTACCCCGAGGGAAACTATGTATGGACACAGGATGGTGCTTCATCACACACGTCGGACCTGTGCCAGAAGTTCTGTACTGCCAACATGGCTCATTTTTGGCCAAAGGACATGTGGCCCTCCTCCTCGCCGGATCTGAACCCCGTTGGACTTCGCCGTGTGGGGCGAATTAGAGAGGAAGACTAACAAAACTCCTCATCCAAATGTGGATGCTCTAAAGGCCACCTTCAGGACGGAGTGGGACAACATGTCGGAGGAGTTCCTCATAAACTCCCGCAAGGCTTTCCGGCGTCGTGTGGAAGCTGTCATTGTAGCTGAAGAAGACCACTACGAGCAAGAGGGCTCGCAAAGGGCCTGCCTATAGTTTTGTTAAAATTAATATTATTATTTAATTAAATTAAATTATTATTTTTTCTAAAATTGTCTCTCGAGTCCACGTTTGCTTCTATACCCTATATATATATATATATATATATATATATATATATATATATATATATATATATATATATAAACGATTATGATAACTTAATTTGAAGCCACAAAATAAAAAAAATAAAACTTCCCTCCCCCTCTGAAGGAATTGTATACGCGAGTAAAGATCAAAGAGGAGAAAAAAAGTTTGAGGGTTTTTTTTTCACCAAGGATTTGAATTAATGGAAACAAAAAGAAAAACTTTTTAATTATTAGTTGCAAAATTTAATTAAGAAGGGAAGTGCACTCCATTTATTTGATACTTAAGCACACACACACTCACATAGATGTATTATGTACGACGCATATACAAAATGATGATGAGTGAATGAAAGAATTTGCTGTAAATGGTGATAATCTCATTAAGTAATTAAAGCAAAGAGAAAGCTGAAGTAAAGTGAGAGATTTTTCTATGTTATGATTTGGCTCTAATAACAGTTTTATTTCGTCTATTTTAATAAATATAAAGATTTCAATCCAAAATTGGTTAAGATTATATTTTTTTTTACAAGTTTGTGCAATATTTGAAAATAGGAATCTCAGTGGATTATTTCCAACCCGTCATACTCCTATTTATTAATTCACTGTATTTCTATTAGATTCACAATAACTTTATCGAGGATTTTGTAATTTTTGAACATTTCAGACGACTTATTTTGATGTAAAAATGTGGCAAAATAGCTTAATGTTTTTAAACGTATCTTGGTATGAGTTAAAAAATCAATAAACAATAAAGTTGAAATGAATAGAAAAAATATTTTAATTAATTTTTTTGATAACTTTTTTGAAATGTTTGAAACCAATTTAAAATATTTGTAGCAATAACAAAACCGTTGTTTTTTTACATAATGTTATATAAATACTTTATCTTATTTTCTTTCTTTTTCTACAACTTTTATTATTATACTTACAGAAGGCCTCCAACATACCTAAACAGTCACTTTGATTTATATTTTGAACTTCCGTGACCTAGGCCGACCAGCTTGGAGAAATTGCTCCATAGGAAGACACTTGTAAGGTCAAAAGATATGCCTATTAGAATTTACAATTCAATTGACCAAGTAATATGGTCGTTCATAGAAGCAAAAAAATAATAAACATTGAGTTGAATTTAAATAATGTTGAAAAATCCTTTTATGAGATAGAACCCTTTTTGATTTGACCAAAAAAGATGGGAATAATCAAATCCACGCTGATCTTTTTTATAAATATATAAACTACATAATATATGCCATTTATATCAAGCATAAACATTTTTGTATAAATCCTCCAAGCAGCTAAAACACAATAGAAATTTGGACCAAAATCCAAAGGGATATTTAAATCTCTTGGTTGAATTACTAAGGGTTAAAAATTAATAATAACTTTTTAGTAATGACTTAATGATAGTTTAAACAGTTTAGCCTATCACAAAAATCAATAATTAAAACCAATCCAAATCAATGAATAAAAAATTGATTGTATTTGTGTTTTCGGTTTCTATCTTAGATGCTTTATAATTAAAGAGGAGTTTAGGACTACCAACCCCCAGACAATCACCCCCGGGAATTTACCCCCGTGCCATTTGCTCCCCGTTACTAATATTTCTTTTTCCTTATAGTCCACTTATAAAGTTAACTATTTTTAATGACAAAATTGCATTAGGTTTAAAACCTATGTTCCCAATATCGGCCATATAAAACATATGCCCGATATTAGGAACATAGTTTTCAAACACTAATCCAAAAGAAAACATAGTTATTTTCATAAATGGACTTTAAGGAAAAATAAATATTAGTAACGGGGGGTAAATGACACGGGGGTTGATTGTCAGGTGGTGCTAGTCCGGGGTGATTGTCTGGGGGGGGGGGGGGGTAGTCCTGTTACGACAAACAAGAGTTCTACAGCACCTATATACATCTATTTTACCTAAATATCTGAAAAATTATAACTGGATCCTGAAATTTAGGAAAAAATCCATTTATATAAACAAATTGTTTCCATGAAATTTTATGTTTAAGATACACTTATTCAGTAAACCGAATTCAAACAATATCCGTCCTGTTCTTAACAGATGGTGTAATAGACCATAAAACAAAACCTTCCACCAGGAAAATAATAACAACACACAACCCAACACGCCCCTAAAAAACCATTATGCTAATATAATGTTCTATTAATAAGATAATGGAAGGCTAAAGATCGGCCATTAAACCCTTTATTTTTCAAAGAATATATAAATTATAATTCAATTGATTTATGATAATTTTATGGCTATTTTTAATAAGAAATCAACTGTGTATAGAAATCCACTAAAAGGTTTATTTAATACCGGGTACGTAAGAGAAAGTAAAAAAATTGGACCCCAAATTTTAGCTATATTGATAATGTTGTAGAATGATTATTTAATTGTAAATTATAGCGATAAGCAATATTATCAGATATATTCCACATGAACAAATATTAGCTTTTTATATTATTTTTTTTTATTCCACAGTTCATACAAAATAAAGAAAGCACAAAAAAAAAATATATATAAAATGTTATTGTGTAAAAACATAATTATACATTTTAGTTTAGTTTTCTGCCAAAAGCTGAATGATATATAACCACCTATCAAGATCAAAAGGACCTAAGAATAAACTGACACGACAATATGAATAATAATCTCAAAATAATTTATATATCTTATTTATTAGCACCTCGAAGTAAAAAATGGATTTAAAGTATTTTTTTTTTCTTACGGTTATAATGTTTTTTATTCGGCTATCAAATATTATAAGACAGTGTAAAAAATAACTACACTAAAATACAGACAACTATAAATAAATAAAGTATTGTTTCTTTTATTACAAGTATACAATACTATGAAAGTCGATAAAACAAAGAGTAGAAAATAATTATTGCTATCCCATGGCAGTCAAATTTCTAATACCAAATCTTAGGTGGCAATAAAGTGACGTCATTATAAGGGACTATTTTTTATGAAAAATAAAATAGGGGGACATGACTGTATGTTGATGCAAGGGTTTTCTATTCGTCTAAAGATTAGTAAATATTGGACCGAGTACGACAGTTACTTGTAGTCGGTATAAACCATTAGAGAGCTTTTCAAGGCGAGTAAACCTCTCTGTTGAGTATGGAGTTATTATGTATATAGACCATTTTTGACGTGCTCTGCGATGTTGAGTTCTGCTATGCAACTATATTCTTGTATTTTCCTTGGTCGAGACCATAGCGATATAAAAACATAGATATCTTATTGGATTCTTCAGAGAAATACGTCACTGTGTCCCGAATACAGCTGAACGATGTTTCTCTGCTATTGGAGGAAATGAAATACGTCATTGTGTCCCTAGTACAGCTGAACTATGTTTCTCTGCTAATTGGAGGGAATAAGCTCTCTCTATATCTTTATATTTCTATGGTCGAGACTCTATGAAGAGTACATATCTCGCAACCTATTATTCTCAACGGCGCCTCCTCCCTTACTTGCTTTTGCCCCCATCACACCAGATATATGTGTTTCATTATATACAGTACCCACCATGTAAGGGTAATAATAATTATTTTAATGATGAGGCGCTATAATTATCTTTCTTTTATTAATAAAACATTGTGTGTGTGTGTGGTAAGCTTTCAACATGTTTGTTATTAGTATTATATATATTTTGTTTCTTCTTTCATTACAACTGGGTGAAGAAGCAGTCATAGCATTCCCGCTTTAATTATAACATTTTTCTCTCTCCCTCTCTCTCTCCTCTTGAAGGCTTATTCTGGAAATTAATTAAAGAAATAAGCGATTATATTTCTCTCTTTTATATGTATACATACTTGTGTGTGTGTAGTTGTATTAGTTTTCTTATACTGCTGCTGATGTTGTTGTTGCTGTCAGGGCTGTGGGATCTCCTGTGATTGGTGGATTCTCATCAAAAAGCTTAAAAATATCCTTTATTTTCTTGCCAATATGAATTTGAGATATATAATTAGAATAAAGACTGATAGCCCCAAAATAGCTGCCTTAGAGAATCATATTCGGTATGCAGGAGTTAATATAATGTATAGATCAAGGGATCTGCTCCCTAGCCTTCACGTTGGAATTAAGGCTTCAAACTAAATAAAATAATAAATGAACATGTTGAATCTGCATACTCTCTCATTAACATGGAGTATATGATATGAGCTTTCATCATGTCAATAACTACAATTGCATTGGATTGACCTCTAAGGTAGATTGAATATGGATGTTGTAAAGCTGTTTATTCATCTCCTATAGTTTCAAGATTTATAAATATGTGCATTATACATATTTGATAGAAGACCTCAGGTGTATTCAGCTCTACATGTCGACGGATCCGGCGCTTAAGAGGTGTTGGAGAGCTTAAGGCAATTTTGATGAAAAAAGTTTTATAACTTAGTTCCATGTCTAAGTCGATTGCAAGGGACGCTTTCTTGCTTAAAGAAAGCGTTATGCATTGTTACAAGTGTGCCCGGCTCTGCCCTCTGTCGGCTGCCACATCAGACCCAGCCTCTTAAAACCATTGGGCCGCTTTGTAGAAGTGACTGTTGTTGTAGTCTTTCCCCCATTTCTTTATATTTAATTATTGCCTGGTGATATGGTAAATAACGTAGATATTGGAGATCCATGCTATTTGATAAATATATTTCAATTTCAAATGATTGGTCACCCTTCACCAACATATTTCAAATACAAGTATGCCCATATTGCAAGACAGCTGACTTCTCGCTTGCATGTGACTTTTAATGACGTCACACCTACAAGCAAAAAGGATACCATTAATAATTTGCTTCCTCCCTTTCATTTCAATATTTTTTGATGACGTCACAAATGATGATAACATCGTTCAGCTGTATTCTGTGCCCAAACTAATCAAGTAATTTTGTACTACGTCATCGTAAGCTGATCATAGAGATATAAATATTTGTTGTTATTGGGCAATATGACGTATTCCTTAGAAGGATCCAATAAGCTCTCTATGCTTTTATATCTCTATGATTCCTTTCCTTTCATTTCAATTCATTTTTTATGACAAACCCTACTGACGTCATTATCCATGAAAGCATGTTATTTTGTAGTCCTACACTGCTTAAATCTAACCGTAATTTTAACATCATGCCTCTTAATCAAGTCCTTGTTTTCTTTACTAACGAGTGAGACGAGAAATATAATGTATCTCCTAAATTATTTCACCTTTCTTTTGTCTGTTTGTTTACTTTCTTCTAATTAGAGAGGATTCTATGAGTCTTTTGTTTGCACTGGTGTTCATAGTAAAGGAGGAAGTAGGATGGATGATTTCTTTGTTAAGGCATACACTCCTCCGGAGGGGAACAATTGTCAAAATATGTGAAAGGTACATAATGAGGAAGGCGTTTTCTTCTTAATCGTGTTGTACACATTAGAAAGAATATGGAAGAGAGAGCAGAAATGATTGTATGCGGGATTTTTGTGGTTATAAGTTTGATTGTTGATTGTTTTGAAATGTTACTCATTACATTTTTATATGTAAGCAAATTAAAATCACTTACCTTTTGTACATATTAAAAATGTTTAAAATCAGACATCCCATTGTATGAATCTATTAATGTGACGTCAAAGGTAAACAATGCCATTGTTGTCGTTTTTCTAAAATGAATGTACAGGGGTTGTGCAGGCGAATCTAGTCTAACTTTGAGTACTTGTATCTCAGGAACCAGTTAGGGTAGAAGCTTAAAAATGTATGAACTGGTTATTATATCATATGAGCTTTGTTTAATAACAACAGATTGAAAATTTCCTGGAACTTGAGCGCAGGACGCCATTACTGTGGCGCTCCGTTGCGGCGTGCGCCAAGGAGATCATCGACTTCTTCAAATTCCCCAAAGCTACTGTTTACAGCATTACCAAGTCCTTCAAGGAGTCGGAGGACATCAAGGAAGGATTCCTAACACCGAAAGAAAGACTAAGTCATGTCAAGATCTCGACATGTTCTGGTCAAGGAGTTCTGGCCCCCAGCAGCCCTGACCTCAACCCCTGCGACTACTACTTTTGGGGTGCGTCCTTGAAAGGGACACTAACAAGCGTGTTCACAACACTGTGGACTCCTTGAAAGCTGCCATCATCCAGGCAGAGGCCAACTTGTCCAGGGAACAGGTGGCTCATGCCGTTGGGAGGTTCAGGCACCGTGTGAAGGCTGTTATTGTGAAAGAAGGAAGTTGGATTGAATGAACATTAAGAGAATAGTCATTTAATTTGTGTGATATGAAAAAAGTCAATTAAAAGGTCTTGTTCTTGGATATGAGTATCTTGTTTCGCGTGCTAAAAAAAGGTCTAGATTCGCCTGCACACCCCTGTATAATTGGATATGACTCTCGTTTGCTCAACGATTGTCTAATCCTTGCTCCTCTTCCAGATTAAAAGTCTTGACCATCCTGGCGTCTCTTTAGAGAGAACTCATAAAAGAATTGAAATACTGCTTATCTAGTTTTATAAATTCTCGATAGCGTCAGGCTTGAGAACTAATCCGAAAAAAGCTTTATTTTACCATTGGTCTTTGGTCCCCACTTTCACTACAACTATAGGGGCTGTAAAGTTGTTGACCAAATCAATATGTTAGGTATTGTATAAGTGAAAAAGGGAGCTGCAGTCTCAATTGTGATCATCGGTTTATAAAAGCACAAAAACTGTGTAAAACCTGGTGGAACAAAATAGTTGCCTTATTAGAAAATATTTTACCGAGGTTTCATACGTGGGTTTTTAAAGACACTTCAATTAAACCAACAAAGAATGGAGAGTTTTGTCGGCGGTTCTTGTGTTTAAAAAAATATAATGATTGCACTCCTTTATCCAATAATATTTTAGTTCGTTTCTCTAGTGAATGGGGAGCAGCTCAAAGAGTTTTATGAAATTAATACCGTATTTCGATTCCAACAGTATATTAGATATTATACAAAATACTAAAAGGCTTCTTTCTTCAGGAGCTTATCTACTCCAGAAGAACTCGAAACATAGCCATTCACACAAACATTTTGATTATTCACGACTTGAAAAGAGAATCTGCTTTAATACAGTTCGGTTTATGTTCCCCCTGAGAAAAAGTGCTCTCATCATCTTCCTTTAACTTCATGGTGCATGAAGTTTATTTGCACAAGATTGGAATACTCAGACGCAAACAAAGTTGCTGAATATTATAAAAAAGTATTGGCCTTCCCGTCCTCTTGGGATTGGATGATTAGACATCTCTTTTAAAAGTTATGACGGTCCACATTTTACATCACAGTTTTTAATCTATGCTAATCTTCTACGCTTTTTCAGTCCATGTAAAAATAGTGGCAAATATATGATTATACTCTTCATGCTTTGTCGATTGTCCTATGTTAATTATTTTGAGGTCATTTTTAGAGCTTAATTGTTTTCACTTCGAATTTTTCGGCTCAACTTTGTGAAAGCTTATAAACTTTTCGGCTCTTTTAAACATTTTAAATGTAACTCTCCAGAAGGAAAGCTATTTTATCAGCTATTGGGAACTTTAAATCTTATATAGGACAAAAATTGGACCTAGATAAGTGTGTGGATGTTACTAACTTAGAGCAATTATGATATCCGCTGTAGCGAGATATTGTGCCCTGGAAATTAAGATCCCCGATGTCTGTGATGATTCCTGAACATATGCATTTAGGATAATACGCTATTTCCCTTCGACTCTGCCCGACATCTCCAAGCATTTTAGAACTTCATACAGACTCACCGTCGAATCTTAGGACTGTTTTTTTATGTTCAATTTATCCAGTATAAAAATTTCTATTTATGAATAATTATTGTTGTTAAATGTCTCTTTTGAATTGATCACTTTTTTTTAGTGTATTATTTGTTTATAGATACTTAGGCCTATTTAGTAAAAATAATTTCAAAATAAATGTGTATTTATGTTATGTTATTGTTAACACAATATTCCTATTTTATATCCAGTTTCATGCTATTATTTTTATATATCCATTCAAGCGGATTAAAAATAAGAATTATTTTTGTTTCATTTTTATATTCAACCAAAATCGAA
>CP045902.1:1611808-1622050 GCA_013387185.1 Caligus rogercresseyi
TTAAATTGATATTTCCAATGCTTTAACTGAATTGGTCCACATAATAAACGAGGTTGAGTGACCTAATGTTGTATTTAAAAATTGCGTTAAATCCGTTCTGCACTACTCCCGTGACGTCACATTTCCTCATGGTTTGTGGGTTTATATGGCCCCCGAGTAAATATCTTTCTATACTATTATATTCATCATCCAACCAACTTTGTTATTGACTCCGTTATAAGTAATCATGCTTGAGTCCTTTCCTTCTTAAAAGAATTCTCTCTTTTCTCTCCCAATTATTTTTTTTAGGATCAAAATTACTTTTGATTATTATTAGAGTACATAAACCCACTCCATCATTTTCTTTCTTGTAATTAAATATATGTATAATGTAATTAGATAAAAAGTTTATTTTTCTCTTTCCTTCCATTTTCATGATCATTACGTTAATTGATTGCTAGGTTTTTCATTTTTGTAATGGATTACTCTATCATTATTTTTCGGATATGGTTGTGTGTGTATGTATGGTTGTATGTTTACGGCTATATGTGCAGTCCTTATACTTGGGCACTCACTCACATTGTAGGCTCTTAGGGTAGTCCGATAAAAGCCCACGTCTGGATATCCATGGAACTCTTGTGTTTATTGCCAGGGGGACCTGGAAATGGTAATAAATTAGTGGAAGAAGGGATATTATTTTTTCAAGGGTAGGCAATGATAGGAATGGAAATCTGGAGCTTAGCCTTGGTTCTTATAGATTCTATGACTGTTTTTGGCTGTGAAAAGAGAGGGGTTAAAGAGAGGGATAGAAGAAAGAGAAGAAGGAGAGAGAGAAAGAGGAAGAAAGAGGGAGAAAGAAAAAGTGAGAGAGAAACTTCTCTCTCTCTGCCTCTCTTTCTCTCTCCTTCTCTCTCTTTTTCTATCCCTCTCTTTAACCCCTCTCTTTTTCACAGCCAAAAATAGTCATAGAATCTATAAGAACCAAGGCTAAGCTCCAGATTTCTATTCCTAGCAATGATTGAATAAATTTAACGTGACGTAAAATGTAAAGTTAACATTTGTTGACATTTTCGAATGCACAAACCCTGTCAATAGCGGTCACTCAATGAAACCCAAAAAGGTGAACCTTAGAAACAAAATGGCCGGTATACACGAAAGGATAAATACTAGGTGTCTTTTTTTCTTCTGCAGATTGGGTGGTCCCTATGGAGGAGTGACCACTAGCACAGTTTTGACGGTACATATATCTCCATGTACGTGTAGCAAATTATCTCCCTCTCTCTGCTTATCTGTGTCCATCTCTCCTTCTCTCTGCTTATCTGTGTCCATCTCTCCTTCTCTCTGCTTATCTGTGTCCATCTCTCCTTCTCTCTGCTTATCTCTGTCCCTCTCTCCTTCTCTCTCTGCTTATTTCTGTCTTTCTCTCAGTCTCTCTGCTGCTATCTGTCCCTCTCTCCTTTTCTTATATAATACATCACCAGATGGAGTGACAGACGTTTCTTTCTGTTTTCTCTATGAAACTATGTAATTGTATATACATAATTTCCTTTTTATGAAATACATATTACTTTAGATAAGATAAATGGAGGTGTCCCTTATTTTACATACGTTTAGTTCATTTTGTCACTTATTAGGTAACGTTATATATTTTTATTTTATTTGTGACGTATCATAAATATACATTGTAGCTAACTTTAGCATGGGAGATGCCAGTTTTAAATTGCTTAAATACCTCCATCCCCAAAACATTGAACGCTTTTATAGCAAGTGACGTCATTTATTCTGAAGAAATTTTAAACAAGTTCGCTTTTAAATATTTTACTAGTCTCTTCGGTAGTCTTCTAAATACTCCACAACCAATTTTACCTTTTAAAATAAAAGTATCCACTTTAGCCACGAGGGTTTTAAGAAATGCATCATCTTTATCAACAATAATTCCATTCGAATCATATTTAAAACGTAGAGGAATCAAAAGGAATATCACTGAGTGCATTAAAGCTGTCAAAATAAATTTTTAAGATCGGCAGAGAAATGGTTCAAATATAGAAAGTTGACTGGTTCACTGGAAGTTGCCAGCAAATTTTTCAAAGACGACCGTAGAAACTGTTTCTTTTGCAAGATTGAAATAGAAAATACTGATCATTTACTGTGGAAATGCCCATCTTTAATTGAAACATATCGGGCCGTTCAAGATATTACCATGGATCACTTAAATGAAAACCCATCAGAGGAAGACTTCATCACCTTCTCGCGCAATCCAAGATGTGATCCGGTTGTAACAAAAATTCACTACGTTATTTATAAAAAATACAATCAAAGATGTCACCTCTCTGAAATGATGTCCATCGCTTCCCTGTATTCCAAAGTTCTCCAACAATTATGAACTGTATATACCTATATATATATATATATGAAACTCAAATAATTATTTTAAGCCAATCACTGTCGTGTTTTTTATGAATATGATTATTTTTATTTAATCTAAATAATAATTCACCAATCTTTGTCCGTCCGTCCGTCTGTATGTCCGCACGCTATCTCCTCCTACATTTATGGTCAGATTTAAACTTTGAAGGTACCTATGGAATCCTTGGGTCAAGGTGGACCTAATAAAACTATTTGCAAAGTGATGGGACCAGAAATGAAAAAAATGTCATTGGATACACCTTTTCTGATTTTACTACCTACCTAGCATTTTATCTCCGTTTGTGTGTTTGATCAATTTTTTCAATTATCAATTATGATCAAGGGGTAGATAATTGAGCTTGATAAGCTTCAAAACACTGAACTTTTGCCTCCTCTCTTATATTCTTTAAGGTACGTTTCACTCACAAACTAGCTCCACAACCGACCCATACCCGAAGGGCGAACATATGGGCGCAGTAGGCGCCCAAATATGCGAGTGTTATACAATTCTAACGTTACCCCTTTTGACATTTGATGCTTACCGTTATGTTTCGTAATTGTACTTTTTCAATACTACATACTGAAATATAAGCCCCTGCGGCCAAGAAAAAGAAAAAAATATATACATTGTAGCCATAAGTTTTTGATAACGACAGCTGGAAGCTTACCTTGTTCTTCAATACACCGTAATTATTAATTTACTATACGTTGCTTTTGTTGTGAATATACGCTTAAGGATGCTCATAAAAATCCATTGGTTCTGTAAGATATGAAGAAATCGATAATTGTTGAGCTCAAAAACATCAAAATCCAAAGAAAGACATTGATTGCCACTATCAACAGGAAAAACATTTTAAACATTTGATTCGTCCCTCGAAAGAATTGGAACTGCTTGGAGTTACATTCGACTCAAATTTCACAACTCTTCCTCATGAGAACGGAGTTGCTAAAGCTGCCAGACAAAGAGCGACACTTATTGCAAGGCTGGCTCTCCACCTTCCTAGAGGAGAGTACTTAAGGCAACTTGCAAGAGGTATTTTAGTTGGAAAAATTTGCTACGCAGCAGCTGCTGTCATTCCCCCACGTCTTGGGTGTGAGACTTGGGAAAGTCCGTCCTCTGCTGCGTACAAATCAGTACAAGTATCTATTAATGACGCGGCCAGATCCATTACAGGAATAAAGAGGACTGACCACATCCGCATTCCTGACCTACTTCGCAAAGCAGGTCTTCTGTCAGTGAATGAGATTGCCGTGAAAGCTGTAGCCCTAGAAACATGGAAAGCTTACTCCAGCTCGGATGGAGGGTGCGGTGAGAAAAGTCTCATCGGCAAACCATTTTTTCCTCACGCACCAACCTACCATCAAAAACAACAGGTCGAGCCGATCAAAGTCGCTGGGCATCATCCCCTGTCCACTTAAAGTAAAGGAAAAAACGTTTTCCGCCTTCGCCGCCGATCTGTGGAATTCGTTTCCCGAGCTGAGGTCCGCCCCCACACGTGGTGCAGCAGCGGTAGTTGCCAAAAAACATTTCTAAAATAGCGCCAATATAAAGTCCTCTTTTGTTTTTTGTCAAATTACTTTGCTTTATTATTATTATTATTTTTGGGGGGATTTTATTGTATATATATATTCATTGTTTTTATATAAATTGTATTTATATTTATTTTATAAACATTATCCTTTACACGATAACTAGTTGAAAGAACTAGGTGTTATTTTTAAGGATGAATAAAGACGATTACACACACACACACTGAAAACGTTAAAAATTTAAGAAATCTTAGTATCCAACCGAATACTGCCTCGATAGGGATACTACTGGGCAGTACCAAATAAAAGTAGATACATTAACTTATATACATACATATATATGATGTCCACAGAAAATAAACTTTTAATAGAAAAAAATATATATATGAAAAGACATTTTAAAAATAGAAAAACTAGCATGGTCATTATAAATTACAGTAAATGGTCTTAAGCTTCCAAGAACATTTTTGTACATAGGTACAACTTTATTTATAGAATTCATTCACATTAAAAGAAAAACGGATAAAACACTTTCAATTTAATTTATTTATAATACTTGTAAAATCATTGGGGTGGGCACCCTGTTATATCTGAATTCATAATATAAAATTACATTTTAGTTCTTATAAAGTCACTTCTTTCTTGATGTGGGCCCTACATAAAAAAGACAAATTCTTTAATAGATAATATTTTATTAAATCCCATAAAACAAATTTACCAAATGTCCCAGTAGTCTGACCATTTATCCGCAGTCCCTTAAAAAGTGCCTTAATGTTTTCTTTGGTTGTCCACTAAAGGAGCAAGTCCTTTCTTCTGTGTTACAAAACTCTTAAAAGTAGCTCGGGGGGGTAAACATCAATGTTTTAAAGAAAAGTCTTGGGTGATAGCATTTTTTTAAAATCATTTATTTGAGTTCTCTAATAATATAATAGTTTATCATAAATCGACTAAAACACAGATATGTAGGCTTCTTTATACACAAATTTGCATAAACATACATATCAACTGGAATTCATAAAAACGGCATTAAAATTCATCATAAGAAATATAGGACATGATGAACACGATGATAAGATAGAGAAACTGGTAAAAAGGTGTGATAAAATTATTATTAAGATCCCCAGTCTTGAGGTGAAGGTTTTTCTTCTCATTTGTTGTCTTGGTCCCCTCGAAGGAGAGAGGCCCCGTTTGTTTTGGAATTTTCCTGTGGATGGAGCGCAGAATGTCTAGATTTCTTCGGACGAGGTCTTGGAGACCCAGAGGAAGTCCACCTCCCCCGTTCTGGAAGCATAGAGGGTCCTTTGTACAGTGGAAATTATATGCTCGATCTTGTAAGCCTCCTCGTAAGTTGGAGATGTTGATACAAGCCAGTCAGTAGAAGTTAATGATACTCCAAGTTCTTCTAACATTATCTCTTCCACAGCTTTAATGACTGGGACCACTTTAAGGCAGTGATAGAAAAAGTGGAAAGATGTCTCCTCGACTTCCCCTCACTAATAACATCCCCGCTTCTTTGGATCCACATGGGACTTGCTCATAAATAGAGAAGACGTGGCTAAGCGGTATCAGAACCATTTTTGATGGGAGTCCCGTAAAGGTTTTTTCATAACAATTTCCGGACACAGCGGGGGAAATCTGCCTCATTATGCGCTAACCTCAATCGTCTCTCGATGCCAGGGAAGGGACGTCCAGAGCATGCAATAGACCTTCGAATAGAACGATTGTCCAATGCCGTAAGGGTTATGTAGAAGGGGATAGGTGGCCCAAGAGGTATATTTCCCGCAGAGGTAAGCGAACGAAGTTTTTGTAATCGTAAACTTAGTATATAATTTTTGATCGGTATTTTTCTTTGAAAATTCCCCAACGGATGTGAGGTTACCCTCCTTGAAGAACTCGGAGGAACTTCTCAAAGCCCCATTAGAGTTCAAAAGCTCGTTTGCTTTAAGCAGGGAAGAACCCTATGCAAGCTAGAGCCCCAGGATTTGGCCATTCTCTTCCAGTGAGATCCGCTGGACTTTAAAGATCTTAGAAGTTCCAGTGGGCCCATGTAATCCTCTCTAGGTAATGATGTCCTGTAGTTTAAAAAACTTATTTTTTATTATAATTGCCCAATAGTCTTCGCTGCTCAATAATATCCGCAACCAGGAGAAGTTCAGAGATTTCCACATGGACTCAATTTCAAGCATCCCAAGCCCCATTGAGAGATGCAAGAGTTCATTCTAATTTTAGATATATACGGTATATTCCCAGACAGGGAAGCCCTTAGCTCATAAATTTTAATGCACAAAGTTTCCGAGAAAGGTAGATATCTCAGTAGGTGGAAAATTTTGGGGAAGACATAATGTTCTATGCTATTAGTCTTTCGTAGCGGGAGAGGGGGGTTCTTCTATAAATGATATCGTTCGTTTCAATATCTCAATGACTTTATTTTATTTGTCTCTTCTGCTTCGTCTGTAGAACTTACTACAGTGATGCCAAGGACACTGGTCGTTTTTACAAAAACGAAATCCCCATAATCCGTCTCAACTATATCCTCACAGTTTGTCAAGAACTGAGTTTTATTAATATTTTTTGCGAGACCAGAAGACCGTTCAAATTTTTTGAGGATTTCCCAAGCTCCTCTGATGGATTCCTTCAGAGTTGTGGACGTCCCAGAAAGCAAAAGGGTAAGATCATCTGCGTACATGATGCTTTGGAATTTTTATCCCCTATATTTAATCCTCTTAAAGATTTATCTTCAGAGAGTCTTTCCAGCAGCCCGTTCACCGCGAGAATGAAGAGAGAAGGTGACAGCAAATCACCCTGTCTTGCACCTTTGCAAATAAATAGCTCTTTGTCTACCAGAAGGCCCAACTCTGAGGAAGAGGTCCGTAATATTGCTGACACCATGCTCACAAAGCCATCCGAGAAGCCATATCCATATATTTGTTTCAAAATGAACTTGTGCAACAGGTTATCGAAGGCTTTTTTTGAAATCTACTATTACCGCGGCATAATTATCTCCCATGTCTTCACAATCACTTATTGCATCTTGATAGATCTTGCACAGTCCTCGATGTGGCGTCCTGGCATAAATTCCTTCTGAAATGGCGAAATCAGTTGGGGAAGACCCCTGAGCAACCTTTATTTAATACTCCCGTGAGTGTGTGTGTAATCGAGTATATTTCTTGCAATTGGGCATATTAGTTACATTTGTAACTATTAAAATATATAAATAAATAAAGAAACAATAAAATTATAAAATTATAACAAAATAAAATATAAAAACAAAATGCCCATGCAGAATGGATTATATGGGGACACTGCGTCCAATGGCCCTAGCTGTGTTCCGGCTGTGTGAAGGGTAGTGGCCGACCTCAAGGCCTTAGACAAGTTCCACACAGATATTGCGTGACATGCAAAGTAGCTGTCTCCCTCCCAAGTGGGTATGCCACTGAAGTTGTGGACCTCATGGGCCTCCTCGGGGATGGGGAAGACGAATCACCAATCGGGTTCCTGGCACTGCCGCCCCCGTCGCTGGAGTAAAAACATTTCCAAGTCTCCATGGCTACCGCCTTGGCGGCCACCTCGTGAGGGAGGGAAGGCCTGCTCTCTCAAGGAGGTCCCCGATGTGGATGTGATCCGCCTCTTACATCCACGATGCTCCTGGCGGCGTCATTTATGGCGACCTGCCAGCCCTTTGTGCGGCATTTGGCCCTTTGCACTCATTATCGAATCGAGGAATTGCCACAGCTGCGGCAGCATAAGAAATCTTGCCAATCATCAATCCCTTGGCCAGCTGCTGTAGGTATTTACCTCTTGGTAAGTGCACTGCCAACCTGGAGATGAGTGCGGCCCGTTTTGCTGCTGCCTTTGCGACGTTGATGTTGTGGGGTGCTGTAGTGAAGCCGGTATCAAAATTTTACCCCAAGAAACTCAATTTCGTCAGATGGGTGCACCTCGACGCCCCCAACGGATACATTAGCAGAGAAATTGGGCGGTAGTCTTTAATATCATCTCCTTTTTCCCTTTTTTGGACCAAGGTTATTATACCCCAGCTCATAAATTCTGGGACGAAGCCTCTTTTGAAAATGTCTCGGAAAACTCCTTCTAAAATTGGAGCAAGAGGGACTGCAAATGTCTGATAGAATTCATGAGGGGGACCCGACGACCCGGGTGTTTTAAATTTTTTATTGTAACTATTTATATATCTTATAATTTCATCCCGGAATATTGGGAATGCAGATCATGTAAGATATCTTTTGTTCTATCGTCTATTGGCTTCTTTGTGCCTTTTTTTTGGTAGATTAAGAAGGGGTTCCATCTTTTAATGTCCTTGGCCAACCTCCATTCATGAAAAAATTTGCATAACTTTGTTACTGAGCAATCAGCACAGCTATAGAGTATAGAGAATATTTGATACCTCCTCAGACACAGCTGGTCATTCGAGTCCTTGTAGCAGATTTTTCGAGGTGTTTAAAGAGTTTTCCCCGTAATATTAAGATTAATTATATTTCTTCGCAGTCTTATCATTGTCCCCCTGTTCTCGTATTCGAGGAGTTTGTCGAGTTCCGTGCTTTTCTCCGCACAATTGCAATTAATTTTTCCTATTGTTGTATTTTTTCCTCTCTTTCCTTGTTTATGAATATCTTCTTCCGCATGACTCAATTTTTGAAAGTGTATCCCATGGTGTTATATATTTCCTCGTTCGTATTGGCTTTAAGAGCTGTGCTCATATTTGATATTTCAGTCCAGCATTCTCCTGATTCAAGCAGGAAACGTTAAGTTTCCAGTGGGATTGTGCGGTCTTGTGGGACGAAAGAATGTAATAAAATAGGATGATGGTCAGAGATATAACAAGGTAGTGTCTTGAACTCTTTAACAGACTTTGAAATACCTTGGGAGGAGAGTACATAGTCCAGCCTTCCTGCTATATTTTCTTAGCCTTATTTCTCCTGTGAAAGGTCATTTTATTTTGCTTGCCATCGGCCGTTATTCCCAAGCCACTTAGATTCATTCGAACAATAACGCTCTCCAGATCCCTCGCATTCGCTATATTATTGGATCCTTTGTAACCGCATGCATCCCTGGTTGGATCTCTGGTTATGTTTAGGTCCCCAGCAATGATGATTTCGTTATTTTTAGAGCGAGGATGTTTTTTTATATATTGGAGAACCAATGATTTGATTCGAAATTAACTCCATACAGCGCGTATAAAGTTGTTGTTTTTTCCAAAAAGAACAGCTCTAAAAAACGTAGTTTCCTTCTGGATCGGACCCAACTAAGGTCGGTTTTGAGGGATTTTTTACAGAACAATAACTCCCCTGGAAGGGTGGGACGTCAATTTTACCGCTTTTGCGATGAAGATTTCATTAGAATTGGGAGCAATCTTCTCTGCGTAGGAGATGTCATCCAGTCTTGTGTCTATTAGGGCAACAACATCTGGGAAGGGACAAGCCAGCTCAATAGGGAGACTGTGCTAATATAATTGAAAACTTTTCTAGTCCTTAATGCTTGCGGCGATTGAGTTTATGTTATATATTACCAAATGAAGACATGAGTAATGAGTTTGGCGGTTTAGGTGCGTATTTTTAAGTTTTTATCATATTTTTAGGAAGTTGAATCTCTTCTTTTATTTATTTTTATTTTTAGACGGTCTTCCTCTTCGGACACTTGAAGGGAACTGCCACGACTAGCCATCAAGGTGTCAAAGGCCGAGTGCTTATTTCTTCAGCCAGGGACAGTCACTAGGACTACATTGATTATTGGGAGAGATGGAGACGACCTTATTTTGTAGTGTTCATCATCCTCGGTCTGAACCAAGTCACATCCTTTTTTCGATTGATTAGCCATAAAGCTTCAGCCCCTATTGCCTCTTCTTTTTCGGGAGGTTTGCTGTCATCAGAATTCCAGACCTTATTAGTCATTTCTAGAGAGTCCTCTCTCGGTATCAAGGCTGGTATGTCGTCCGGAGCTGCTTTGGGCTGGTGGATTCAGGTATTTTTCGTTGGATCTTCTTCCGAGTTGTTGAGTATCGGTCTTTTGTATTTCCTTTGGGGAGAAGATTGCTCGTATTGTGGTGGAGGCTTCGTTGGTAATAGACATTTCTTTGGGATGGTCATTGGTGGGGGCACACACTCCAATGTGGAGAAGTTTCATTAGTGGATTTGGGAATGGCTATATTTTTAATTTTTTTTGTAAATAATCTTTGTACTCCTAATAGAGACTTTGCTTTATCACATTTTGAAATGGAGTGGCCGGACCTAAAACAATTGCTACATTGTTTACGCGCCCAATTGAAATTAAGTTTAATGTTTGATTCCTTTATGGGTAACAATTGAGGCACTA
>CP045902.1:1622150-1676437 GCA_013387185.1 Caligus rogercresseyi
GGACTTTAAGAGATAAGAAATATTACACTGGCCAACAGCCAAAAAAAGGTCGGACTAATTTACCATAATTCATATAGAGTTTTATTCACTGATTCCAATATGGTATTCATTTTTCAAAGTTAGTGATAAATTCAGAGCTAAATGGATTTCATTTTTTTAGCATTTTTTAGATTCAGAGCCATTTTGGGCATACAAGGACTGAAGTATAGAAAAATAAAAAGCAATGATTTGATAGAGCTTAGATCAAAGTACTCATTTCAATTTTTACTTCGTCTCTGGCACATTTAAACTTTAAAATATATGTCATTTTGTACGAAAAATGAAGGGTTTTTCTTAGAGACTCACTGATCCTCACTGTTCCTCACTCAAAGGTCTTACATGATTAAAAATTCATATGTATATGAAGAAAAAATATCAAGCTTTAATTTGATATGCTTAATGTTCTATAAAATGCCTTATTTTAATCAAAATTAGCAAATGAATATTTTTTAAATCCTCTCCATTTTGCCCTTTTTTAGAGAAATTCATAACTCACCCAGTGAGATAGAAACAGAGAGAAACTGACGTCACAATGTATGTAAACAATAAAGAGTAATTTTCCTTCTTTCATTGGAATTTGAGTGTTTTTTCCCGGAAATCTTCTGAGGATCCAGGATTCCTAATGAGTGGCCTGCCGGCTGTGCCGTCGAACACAACATTTGTGAGAAGAATTCATCGTGACACAGCCTCGGATCAAGCATGGAGCAAAGAGTGGAAGCTTAGGAGGACATGACTCCCCAGAGGGTGCTTAGCCTATTCTCTTTGCATCAAAGAGGATGATGAGTCGGAGACAGACAGACCCTCAAGGACATTACCCCCCTCCTCCTCTCTCTTCCTTAAGGCTGGTTGGCTGGCTCATTCCGTCTGCTCAAAGAAGATGACGTGTCGGGCACCCCGGAGGGAGGGAGGAATGGACTCCCGTGAGAGAGAGAGAGAGAGAGAGTCATTGCCTTTGTCCTGTCTACCTACTAGCCTATTCTATCGGGGAGTCTCCTTTTCAAGTGAGACACAGAGAGAGAGAGATAATTAACTTATTATCATCCTGAAGAGTCTCGGGATCGAGAAATAGTGACTTTACACATAGAAGTGGAATCTTTGGGCACCTGGATCGTGAAAAGAGGAAGTTCCTCATGACCTATTCCTACTCATTCGTCTTCAAATATCTACCCTCCCTCCATCCCCCTCTTCCGGATCTGTCTCGGATGACTACAGAGACTCCACTCATGAAGCCTCCTCCTACACGTCTCTTGGACTCGAACGTCTAGAAGAGGAAGTCTCTCAGGCATTGCTCTTCCTCCCTCCGGGTCTCGGATGACTACGGAGACTCCACTCATGAAGCCTCCTCCTACAGGTCTCTTGGATTCGTAATTCTAGAAGAGGAAGTCTCTCAGGCATTGCTCTTCCTCCCTCCGGGTCTCGGATGACTACGGAGACTCCACTCATGAAGCCTCCTCCTACACGTCTCTTGGATTCGTACGTCTAGAAGAGGAAGTCTCTCAGGCATTGCTCTTCCTCCCTCCGGGTCTCGGATGACTACGGAGACTCCACTCATGAAGCCTCCTCCTACACGTCTCTTGGACTCGTACGTCTAGAAGAGGAAGTCTCTCAGGCATTGCTCTTCCTCCCTCCGAGTCTCAGTTGACTACGGAGACTCCACTCATGAAGCCTCCTCCTACACGTCTCTTGGATTCGTACGTCTAGAAGAGGAAGTCTTTCAGGCATTGCTCTTCCTCCCTCCGGGTCTCGGATGACTACGGAGACTCCACTCATGAAGCCTCCTCCTACACGTCTCTTGGACTCGAACGTTTAGAAGAGGAAGTCTCTCAGGCATTGCTCTTCCTCAACAAGCAAATGAAGGAGTCCTCCTCACCCTTCGAGTCTCATCTCTAAAGGCTTGCAATTTGGAAATCAATGTCCATGATATAATATTCTCCGGATCAACCCACCATATTAGTCTCGGAGTCGAAAACAATGGACTTCATGCATGGAAAGGGAAATTTTGGACCTCTTGATTTAAAAAGGATGGATACTTCAAGGCTTCTTGCTTCCCCTTTTAATTTGCCTTCCTAGATTGGAGCCATAATTTTGACAAATTCGATCATCTTAGAATTTGGTGACTTATTACCATTCTTTACGTCGCGTTTCGACCATAGAATCTTCAATTACACCAAGCTTTTCACATTTGAATCCATGAGAGTGAAATAAATTCCTTATATTATTTCAAAGATTCTACAAATAATTTCAACGGAGTCTCTTTCCACTTGGGATATTTATTTTATCCTTATTTTATATTTACCGCATATATTCGTACAGATACTCTGATTGATACACCCGAAATATACACTTGATCACTCATTTGACATCTATTTTTATACTTATATCTATACTTTTAATATTTGTTATTATTAGTGCAAAACTCAGTGCCTTGCTTTTTCATGTATTTTTTTTTGTTAAATATCGAGTCACTGTGTGCTGCGTTGAAGAGGTTTATTCAGGGAAATGAGAGTAATAAACACTAAAAGGAAATTTTTCCCTTTTACTTCGCGTAATTAACTTGGAAACGGAAGTGGCCAGAGTCAGATTTGTGTTTAAAAAATTATTACAGAGCAGTATCTTGTCTAAGGACTCCATTCTAGTTCCTATAAGTGATGTAAGACAAATTATGTTTATATAAAAATCAAAACGTTTAATAATATAATTAAGTAGGTAATTAATACTTTTCTGCAATTCCTAGGCTAGACAAGATTAGGTAGGACCTTAAGTGATAAATTAGCATCAAGTATACTCATGATAAGGTCAATGATAACTATTTTCATTTCAGATTTTTATTAATGGGCTATATTTTATTTGTAAATTTTAACTATAGTAGTAATAAGCATTTCTTTCTTTAGGGGGCAGAAATACAGATTATATCATAAAATATATTAACGAACACCTTACCTTCACTTAAGAATTGTGAAGATCAATACTCTGTTGTGTATTCTTTTAGAATAATTCTTTATATTTATATTACAAAATACTTTTACCATAATTACAAGAAATACGAGCTGATATCGTTAGAAAAATCAACAAAAGTTGTGAAGGTGTTTTTATTTCAATACAAGAATATAAAACCTATAAATGTGAAATAAGTCAGATCACCCTTGAATTATGAAATATGTAAATATAAAGTGGTCGTTTGGGGTTCTTCCTTCAAACACGACGAAAACGGAAAAATATATTTCACTTTATATAAATGTCAAAGAAGAGGAAAATCTTATAAAATAAAAAAAAGAGTCTGTTCAGAGGGCTTCATTACAAAATATAAGGTCCCAAGGTAGAAGTGTATAGTATCCATTGAAGAATAATGATGTTCCTTATAAATACATGAACCATGAAGCAATCTACATATTTGCAAGAGAAAGGGGTGAAGCCATAATGGAGTCCTCCTTCAAGATCCACGGTTCCAAAGGAGACGAATATGCTGGGTTCATCAGGAGAATAACCATTGATTTCCAAATTATGAGACTCGGAGGGTGAGGAGGACTCCTTCATTTGTTTGTTGAGGAAGAGCAATGCCTGAGAGACTTCCTCTTCTAGAATTACGAATCCAAGAGACGTGTAGGAGGAGGCTTCATGAGTGGAGTCTCTGTAGTCATCCGAGACAGATCCGGAAGAGGGGGATGGAGGGAGGGTAGATATTTGAAGACGAATGAGTAGGAATAGGTCATGAGGAACTTCCTCTTTTCACGATCCAGGTGCCCAAAGATTCCACTTCTATGTGTAAAGTCACTATTTCTCGATCCCGAGACTCTTCAGGATGATAATAAGTTAATTATCTCTCTCTCTCTGTCTCACTTGAAAAGGAGACTCCCCGATAGAATAGGCTAGTAGGTAGACAGGACAAAGGCAATGACTCTCTCTCTCTCTCTCTCACGGGAGTCCATTCCTCCCTCCCTCCGGGGTGCCCGACACGTCATCTTCTTTGAGCAGACGGAATGAGCCAGCCAACCAGCCTTAAGGAAGAGAGAGGAGGAGGGGGGTAATGTCCTTGAGGGTCTGTCTGTCTCCGACTCATCATCCTCTTTGATGCAAAGAGAATAGGCTAAGCACCCTCTGGGGAGTCATGTCCTCCTAAGCTTCCACTCCTTGCTCCATGCTTGATCCGAGGCTGTGTCACGATGAATTCTTCTCACAAATGTTGTCTACGACGGCACAGCCGGCAGGCCACTCATTAGGAATCCTGGATCCTCGGAAGATTTCCGGGAAAAAACACTCAAATTCCAATGAAAGAAGGAAAATTACTCTTTATTGTTTACATACGTTGTGACGTCAGTTTCTCTCTCTCTGTTTCTATCTCACTGGGTGAGTTATGAATTTCTCTAAAAAAGGGCAAAATAGAGAGGATTTAAAAAATATTCATTTGCTAATTTTGATTAAAATAAGGCATTTTATGGAATATTAAGCATATCAAATTAAAGCTTGATATTTTTTCTTCATATTCATATCAATTTTTAATGATGTAAGACCTTTGAGTGAGGAGCAGTGAGGAACAGTGAGTCTCTAAGAAAAACCCTTCATTTTTCGTACAAAATGACATATATTTTAAAGTTTAAATGTGCCAGAGACGAAGTAAAAATTGAAATGAGTACTTTGATCTAAGCTCTATCAAATCATTGCTTTTTATTTTTCTATACTTCAGTCCTTGTATGCCAAAAATGGCTCTGAATCTAATAAATGCTAAAAAAATTGAAATCCATTTAGCTCTGAATTTATCACTAACTTTGAAAAATGAATACCATATTTGGAATCAGTGAATAAAACTCTATATGAATTATGGTAAATTAGTCCGACCTTTTTTTTTTTTGTTGATTTTTGTTGGCCTGTGTTATTAATGGGGGGTAAATGCCCGGGGGGGGGGATTGGCACGGGGGGTGCTAGTCCGGGGGGTGATTGTCTGGGGGGTGGGTGATTGCCCTAGAATCATATATATATATATATATTCCAATACTGAAGTCATTTGTTCGTTCGTTATTATCCATATCTGAACTTCTAAGACCACATTACACTATTTGGCATTGATCTCTTTTTGTTTAGAGCAAAGATCCACGGGGTACTCCTTTAGCTCAATCGTCCCTCTGCATCGTTTTTTGTCAAACATGAGCTTTATAAATATTTTCATAATGTTAATAATGTATTACATACCATGTTAATAATGTAGCGATCGCCTTTAGCAGGAAAGGTCACCTAGAGAGGTTTCGAGAGACATTTTGATGACTGAATATATTGGTTAATATCATATGTAAATTTATTATGATTGGTATTTGTTATCCTCTAAATAAATATATTGACTTTGAATAACCTTCTTGTAGGTTTTCATCAGGACTCCGTAGGAATATCATAATTTGTAAATATATACATCTGTTCAGATATAAAACTTTCCTCTCTACCTCGGACACTTCTTTTTTTTCAAGTCGAGCAACCTTCTTTTTAGTATTTCTTTTATTGTCTCCGGAGATCCTCGTCAAAAAGCTAATCGCAGAGCTGAAATGACTTCTAAATTTTAAGCAGTAGACTTAATTAATGGCTGGGCTTTTGTTCTTAGTGCGGCCAAATTACGGAAATGTCATTACTTTTTTTGAATAATTTTGGTTGCAGTAGAATATTTTGAATAATTATTTTCTTAAATTGGAAGTTAATAAATTTTAATAGTGACAAGGATATATTAACAACTTATATATTGCAAATGAATGTTTTTGATAGATGAGAATTAAAAATAGCTAAGCACATAAAAAGAACACTAGATCACACACAAAACAGCTGTTACTTGCTGTAATGCCTCTAGGACGAAATTCATAGGCTGAATAATTGTGAATTTATATGTGTTTAAATTTATTAAGATAAAGGTGCATCAAATCTTCTCATATTTATTTATCGTTTTTTTTTTGTCCAATTATTGCATTTTGTATTTAGGGTCCGAAATGAGAGGAGTTAGCATTCTGTGCCTTCTGGAAGTGATGCTTCCTGTCCATTATTCTTGGGCTCAGAGTAATTACAATAGATTGTTTTTTTAATTTAAATTGAGAAACTAACACATATATTTATTTTTCAATGCCACCAACACGTCCCCAGATTCCAGTACATCGCTCCATCCTTCAACTGCTTTACAACCAAAAGTGGCAAACCTTGTCGAACTCGCTTCATATACAAGAGCATGCCATATGAAGGATGCATCATTGCCGACAATGACGGTCAACCCTGGTGTCCAACTTCGCTATATATCACGGGAGCAGCCCAGCAATTTGAAGCCTGCGATTCCCGTTGCGCGAGTAAGCTGAGGCCTTACCACGAAAGTGTACATTAATCATTTTATGTTCTCTATTTCAGATATGAACCCTGTTAAGCCCTACAGTAATGCAATTTTGATATATAAAAGCCTCAGAAACTGACTGGATATTTATAAATATTTCAAAATCTTGCATCACGTTTTTATTAGATTGTTACACGGTGAATGGATACAGTTGTCAAGAAAAATGTACCTTTAATGGTGTTTCCTATAATAGAAAGTGCACAACAGCCGGCACAAATCCCAAAAAGGCCGGGTGCGCAACATCCCTATATCCTGGAAGCCTGGCTGTTAAAGATTATGACTACTGCAATGAACAATGTGAAGGTAATCTCATTTTGTAAGACTGTTTATAATATAAACCCTCAATTTTTACTACTTTGATCTACAGTTGCACAACTTGTGGACCCAAGTAAAGTATATCATGGATTAATAGGTGGACACTCAATATACATCAATAACTTTAGTTAAATGACCGTCAAAAGGTGATCTGAATTATTTGAAAAATATTCAAATGATTGTTTAAAGATATTTGATGTGCTTTTTCAAATTAATAGTATTATTCAATTACCATTGGTATTATCAAATCCTCATGGAAATTAGTCCTAGTTTATGACTAGATATTCAGCATTTATATAAATACAGTCATCGATTTAAAGAAGATGATCATAAAATGGTTCAAACAACTGTTTTTTATTTTTTTAATGCAACAATCACCAATATGGCTCCCAAGAAGCTGCTTTATTTTTCTTCCTCACTTTTCTATTTTTGAATGTTCCCTCCTTCAAAAGCGCGCGTCAATTTGAACAGCTTCTTTTTCTTAGGCTGCACATCAATAACGGGTCAAAAATGTCTCTTCCCCTTCAACTACAATGGAGTAACGTATAATAATTGTACGGAAGTCGACAATAACGGAAAGCCCTGGTGTGCTCTAATCAAATACACGCCTGGACAAACTGTCAAGGACTGGGCAAACTGTGATTTAGAGACATGTAAATAAGCATTAAATATCATGCATCATTTATTAGAAATATACATCATAGAACACTAGACACATGGAAAGGAAGAAATAATTTTACGCGCACATGATGCGGGCATTTATTCTTCCCTAATAGAACGTATATATGTTAAATATTAAAATAAAAAGACCTGTTTTAATGCTTTGATGAAGATTTAAATTTATATGTAAATGAAATAAATGAGTCGGGAACCAATATGAATAATAGTTTATTAATACATTAGTACATATATATATAAAGGACACCAAAAAAGAGTGCAATAAAATAATTAAGCATTTGAAAGGAGCTTAGCAATCTTTCTTTCCTTAAGATTCAATTTGTTGGCTGCTCTTTTGCGACTTTGATCATGAATCTCGTCGTTTAATTGAGCAACCAAATTTTTACTGCAGGCATTGAAAATTATTTGACTTATTTTTTTAAGATGACGAGCCCATTTATGCCCTTTTTCACATTGGCTGTTGAGCATGGTCTTGATGACCACCTCCGTGCTGCCAAACATTTTTTTTTGGTAAAAGTGGCCCTTGGATTTGAAGATCTTAAGAGACACACTTTCTCGTCGTCGTGAGTTGATATAAAGTAAAGGAGCGAATAGGCATGAACACAGGTAAGAAATGTCATATCCGATGGAGTGGATAATCCACCTCTGCTCATGATTTTGGTGAACCTCCCAGCTCGACTTTTTCCTCGTCCGATTCCACCTCAGTGGGATACTAAGCTCTTTTCCAGAAGGGAGTGACGGTGATACATTTGGAAGGATAGATCTTCATCGACTTCCAAACTTAAAGAAATGTCCATTCCGTTTTCTGTTGAAACCATCTTCACAAGTAACACCGTTGGAAGTTGAATTAGAGTTAATCCCGAAGGCAAAGTTTCTGATGTCAACTTATGATAAAGTTCCTGGACAGTCTTGACAGATTCCTTCATGGAGAGTTCTTTACGGAGAGCCTCTTGTCTCTCATTGATGAGGACACTTCTCTTGCTAGTGGTTGCTGCTAGCGTTGGCCTCGGGAGTTGCCTTTTCGAGGAGAGATAAGTGGGGAGATTAGGCCATTTTGAGGGAATGACACCATCCTTCAAACATCTAGAAATTAACAAAAGTTCAATTAATAAAAAATATATAAAGCAAGCCAAAATAAGTCCATACCTTTTTTGGAGGGTTCTCCCTATATTTCGAGTAGGGTCCTCAGAAGCTGTTACGAAGTCCCAATGAAGGAAATGGAGACTATATAGTCTTGAACTCGATGTTGGTGTCTAATTAGATGTATCCTAGGAATTGCTTTGATCTACTCCGAAAGGATGGAGTCCTTCTTGGGGAACGTGTGAAAAGTCACCGAAAGATCTTTGGGGTGCTCTTGTATCCCTGCTTGCATCCAGGGGTGCAACACATGTTCACAATGATTGTCTATTGGAGCAAGAGCAAGCACGTTTACACGCTGTGATGACTAAGCAATACTAAAAATGATGCCCGCATGTTGTGGAAAATTAGGCGTGCGTTTTTTTATCTTCCTTTCCTGGTACGTCTAGTATTCTATGTATACATACATCATATGCAGCAAGCTATAATATTGATAAAATTAAATTGTTCACACGTCACAAGGATATGGGCGGAAATAAATTTGCGAACTTTCTATCAAAAAGTGGCACAAGGAACCCAAACCGCAAATGTGTTGAATATCCCCATATCTCATCTACAAACTCATAAATGAAGTGCTTAATAAAACCTGGCTTAGATGTTATTGAATGAACCTGCCATGATTCATACGCGTAGTTTTCTTTGAAGCGCCCAACAAGAATATTGCTCGTTTATCAAAACATGTAGTTGCTAGATGACGCCAACACCGGACATGGAACTTTTCTTGTTCATTTGAGCAAATGAAAAGATTGGTCATTTCTAATGAAGAGCCGCAGAGAGGCACTCACCTCATCAAAAAGTCTTGTCCCGGACTAACCCAAGACAGATATGAAGCCATACGATACGAAACCCACTTGATCGAATCATAACGCTTTTGAAATGTAAGAAATACTAAAAGTAATTGGAAATAATTATTGTATATTTCATACATTAATATTATTATTATCCGTACGAATCCCTGGTTTGCATGGTTGTGGATTTAAAAAAATAAATATTTTTACATATTTTGATAACCAAAAAATTAAACCTAACTTAAAACTTTTTTGGCATATTATGTTAGTTAAAAAAGAAAAATAATTATATCAATATAAAAAATATCAACTCTGAGATCGTGTCTTTCGTCACTTAAAAAATACAAACATCCCGGCAATTACACTTAGGAAGCAATTTATGGGGACGGCTGACCAGGACACCTCAGGACTTGCGTTCCCGCAATACCTCAAAAAACTTACATCAATCTACTTCGTCACAGATATATGGACATCTCAAAGGGATGGAATCTTTCTCAGTCCTGAGAGAGATCCACAACATATGACTTAGAATGAATTTATTATGTTTATTTTAAAATATGATATTTTTATATATTTTTATGACATATTAATATTCAGGCTACAAAGATTAAAATTATTTTAAAAAAACTGATTCTATAACATGATTTTATAACAAAGTATTTCAAAACAAAAGACAATATGCCATTAAAAGTAATTGAAAAACAAATATGCATGATTCAAAAAAGTCTAGTAGGTTGCGTTTTATACACTTAATTAATTGTTTCATTTTTAAATAAAGCTCTGCGGTAAAATATATCATAAAAATATTAAGAATAAGACAAACGTCAAATAAAGCAAAAATATTTAAATGGCCTTGGAGTAAACACGGGATACATTTTTTTCGTTTATTCACAAATGCAATAGACACACTTAATGCGTATATTTACATTCATTTTTATGTCACAGGTTGGATCTATATATTGTGGGTTTATCCAGACTATGTATTGGATTTATTAATTTATATTAATACAGATGTGAAGCTCAAAATTGCAGTTCAATTAATACTTAGTGGACAATTAATTGAATAAATCTGTATCCGTTTACAATAATTTAGAAAGAAAGAAAAACATCTCAATATGTGTTATATAGCATAATCAATCAAGTGGCTGGTATTGATTGATGAAAATACAAATATTGCCTAATGCTGATTATCATATGTAAAAGTTTTACTGTCCGAATTCGTCATTTATGTTTCGACATAGTAAAAAACTATGTTTATAGGCTGTTTGGAAAAATTGACAATAAGACAAGGAGCAGAATTGTTTTATTATTTAAAAAGCTGAATACATTCATATAGGAGGTGCTTTAGAGCAATATTAGTCATAAGGAGGGGATTGCAAATTACATATTTTGAACTTTTTTTAGGCTGAAAAATTTATACAAACTCACAAAAAACAAAATAATATATGAGTAACATTGAAAGAAAAAATCTAAATTCTTGCCAAAGAATGAGAGGGAAATATTTGAATACTAATTTGATTAGATTTATCCAGTCAGATCCGGATCCACGGACCTTCATCCTTCCCCCGTTCCTCCAGGAAGGAAGGCTTCTTCGGTCCAAGAGCTTCTCAATTATATAGGTAGATGAATTTTGGTTCTATGAATATTTGTATATAACACATAGCACAAGGAATGACTGATAACGCATTTGTGTGTTCGGAATAATAGGAATTTTTCCCCTACGACACTTTTGTATTAATGCATTTTTAAAGGAAACTGCTGACTTTTAGGTTCAGCTTATGAGTCAAAATAGCTTTATTGAGCATTAATGAGCACATTTGTTTAGTTTTATTTTATAAAACTAGTAAAATAAGTCCATTTTGATTACTTTTTTCATTCATATATCAAGGAATATATTCATATACAATGTATAATAGACCCATAAGGGTACATATGAACATTAAGCTACGGTAAAGTAAGGTAGGTTTCGTGAAGAATAAACAATAACATAATCAATGATAATAAGTGAATGTTGCTATGTTAATACGGAGAAGGAGGCCTCCTTCCGACGAAGAATTCTCAATTACGGACTTCTCGGATCATCTTTACTGGACGACATTTCTCTACGGTCTTTCACCTGGAGAACCTCTCCTGGCTACAATAGATCCTTGATGCACTCCAGACCCCTATAGTACTCCGGATTCCCACATATATAAATGATAGATTAATAAAACGAATGGACGATTATGATAGATCCAGAAAGATCAATTATTTAGTTAATGTTGCAAAAATTTGCGTTTTTTGAAATATATATTTATATTTAATATAGAATACATATTTAAAATACATTTAAATACATCTATAATATATACATAATCCAATATTTTTTAAATAAACATTATACTTACATATGTTTACATTTATATATTGAGTACATGAATTATAATTACATGACGGAATAATATTTAATCCGCTTTATCCAGCAAAATAAGGTGATATGAAGTTCGAAGGTCTGAAATAGGGCGCGATTCATCAAAATCAAGAATTTATAGCTATGCTTATTACCTCCGCCGAAGGAGAGATTGTTTTCACTGGCGTTGGTTTGGTGGTGTTGTTTGTCAGCAGGATAACTCAAAAAGTACTGGACGGATTCGGATGAAACTTTTTGGAGTTGTTGAAATGCCAAAAGGAACAAGTTTGGCATCTCTGAGTGCAGAATTAAGATGCAAAATGAGCTAAATACTAATAAATATATCAAGTTAGCCTACTCTGCCAATAGATGTCGCTGTGCTGTGAAATTGGGTGCCGGGAGCGTCTTCCTCTCGGAATTTCCGTCGAGGGGAACCCTCCCCCGTCCCTCTACGCCGGCCCAGTCGTGAAAGATCTGCCTCAGAAGGCTCATAAGGACCCCGTGACGGCGGAGGTATGCACTCTCTGAGTGTATATATGCCTCTACTTTTGCTTATTTTCATATTTTTGGATAAGACTTTTTATTTTTCATCATAAGCAAACAGTGTAGATTTATTTGATTAATTTGTCATTGTATGTTTTATTGATATTTTAGTTTACTTTATTGTGAGATTTTTAATAGCGGAGTCCAACTTTAATGCATCTGGTATTGATTGATTATTCCAAGTTTTGATTTATTTGTGAGGCAACATATCTTACATGCAACTCTACTAGAGAAGAGGCTCATAGTGATAACATCATTCAAAATTACATGGTAAGAACTGGCTTTGACACAAAGAAGTATACTCATTTTGAACAAGGTTTACTGTAATTTCATCGCGCGTAAATTCCTCACGGACCTTTTTATAGCCGTTTTTTTGTCGCGGGGTAAATACATGGCTTTCTCTTTTATAGTCAGTCAATTTTGTTGTTCTTCTTTTTGTCACAGGTATTTTGTCACCAAACTTTTTGTAGTGAAGTATTTTCGTCGTTCGTCTTTTTTTCGTCGGTATTTTTGTCGCGTAGCTTTTTTGTAGTGAAGCGTTTTCCTGTGCGATTTATTTTTTACTTTGTAGACCTAATCTTGTTCGCTTAGTCGGTGGTACCATGGGGTTTAAATCTACCGCTGACACTCTTTAGGGAGAAAAGACAAGCAGCCTAAGAGTTTTGCACACCTAAGCCTTGGTTGTTCCGCCGGGTGTACTATGGGATTGTAATCGACCACTGACTCTTATCAAGGTGGAAAAAAATGTATTTACCCGCGACAAAAAACGGCTATAAAAAGGTCCGCGACGAATTTACGCACGATGAAATTACTGATACCTTTGAACAATAGTAGTATTCACAACCGTAATGTATGGTGTCTTAGAACTCTAGACCCTCATTGAACAAAGTGATTCTTAGAAATAATTATCCAACTTAATAAATAAAAACTCTTGGCTCAGCATATTTGTAGAGGTGGTTAAAATCTTAATCTTGTCAAAAAAAGGAAGGCAAAAATACAATAAAAGAAACAGATTTTTCAAAAACTTAATTTCCGTTTAAAATATACTTGAACTCTTTGCGACTCTGTCTGATTTATTGATCATTTTATTTGCTTAATGACTATAAATCTTGAGGCTGAGTTAGAAAAAGTGAATGTATATATGTGTCTTCCTAAAGCGAGAAGGGTCAATAGGGACATAGATGTAGGTAATTCAGATAGATCTTCGTTTACAAAAACCTAATGCTTCAAAAATATTATAAGATAGCTATGACAGAGCCCCTAGAATGGATGAATGAGCTTTATGTGACTACTATTTGCTCACTAGAATAAACTTTTAGGCTTGATTTCATGTAGTTTTGTTGGTTACAATATAAAGAACCCCAATCAAATATAAGACGTTGCTTCCTCTAAAAAATTATTGGCAATCCTTTAATTTTTTTTTTTTTTAAACGAACATGTGTTAAAGAAAAAAAAAACATATATATATATATATATAATCACCTATGATTAATACATTTCATATAACCCTGATTCCAGACTTGTTGACTTTTCGCGAAGAATTGTCGTTCACCAAAAGCTTTCGTTTGTCATTCATCGTTCTTTTGTGGTTCGTCATTCTGAAAAAAATAAATGAGTTTTTTTTTAAGAAAAATAATTTTTCCCCAATCCTAAAAAAGTGCCTACGTTTGTTTAGAAAGGCAATTACTATAATGTTTATTTATGTATTATTTTTATACACAATTCTATTACCTTTTTTACTTTGTATCTCCTGTTACAAATGAAATAGAGACCTTATAAAAAAAAAAAAAAAAAGAAAGGCAATTATCCATGAAAAAAAATATTTTTGTCTTTTTTTTTGCGCCAAAAACGAACAACGAACGATAGGAATCTTTTGTTGTCGCTCATCAAAAAATTATCATTCATCATCCGCGAACGAAGAACGATTAACGACAAATCAACAAGTCTGCTGATTCACTTTAGTTGTAACAAGAGTTCGAACTATCACCTGGACCCGGTCATTACTCTGGACATCTCATTACTAGAAGGTGTTTGTTTATTTATTCTTGTAGTATTATGGATCAGTGAGAATATAGTTATTTAAGTGTTAGCACATCCGTAGTTTTTATTATGCCAACGGAGTTGTGAATAACTTCGTTGAGGCAGTAGTGCAGCAGCTAAGCTGATATATGGAAGGAATTGTGCATTTTATGACTAAAGCATGAAACTTTCTACATATCATCTACATACCCAAATGATTCATTTTAGAAGTGGAACCACTTCAGGAGGGACCTCTGAAACTTGTCAGGGGAACACATTTACATGATCACAAATCCGTTTTTTTCAGCCTACTGGATATTCAGACATAAATCTAAAATAAATCATATACATTTTTATAAAGGTCCTACCACCTAGGTGTAAGAGACTTTTTTGACCAGTTTTTTATGGAAAATTAATTAAAAATATTTTCGGGGTGGCGGCCATCTTAGATTTCAAGATGGCCGCCATGTAAAATCAATTTTCTGCTGATATTTCAGCTTCCAAGCAACTTAGAAGGTCAATTTTGGTGTCAAAATTGACATTATCTGTGCCATTTTTCTAGGCATTGAATAAGAACAATCAGATATCTAAAATATGATGTGAACAGACCCAAGGGAGTCCTGCTTACCAGCAACTAGAGCCAGGGTGTGGAGTTTTTTGTGCTGATGAGCATTTTGGACATAAGCTTCCATTTTTTTTATTTCTGTGCAGTATAGATCAAAAAGGAGAGTTGTGGATCACACTTATGTTAAATTGCATAAATAGGTGCAAGTAGACTGCCATTTCCACACCAGAGTAGGAACTATGAATTATATTTATTTTAATGTCTGAAGACATTGGGAAAACACCCATACACAAACACAATAACGAAATAAAGTGTAATGAGTTCTAGCATTGTCATTTTGGCATCTCTTAACCCATCATATTAACAGTCCCCTGAGCATAAGCAAAGGGCAGTACACTTGAGGGCAGCCTTTTTACAGCTGCAGCGTGTAGTGCACCCTTTCTTGCAGCCACAATGAATAAGTTCATAGCAGCTCTGTGAAGCTTCTGGCAGGGTAGTCCACAGTGGCTGCCATCCCACTTCATCTTTCACCCAGCCCCAATCCGAAGGGCTTGGCAGCTGAGGGTCCATTTCTAAGGCGTTGCACCAGACATTGGCTTGATATGCTGCCCGCTTAATTTGCTGGACTAGTGCGGCCTTTGTTGGTGGCATGTTCTCCAGAGTCCTGGATTTGTGCGTGAAGAGCTGTTGTCTTGCTTCATTTACCTGTGAATGAACGAGAATACCATTGCAAAGCACATTGTATATCATAAGCACTGTAAATACATTGATTCATAATCATTTATATTATAAAAAATAATTATTACCTTTGTGGTTTCACTTGTTCTGTCATACATCAGTACAACGAAACGCTCCAGCAGTGAATTGGTCTGCTCACTCACATCTGCTTCCATCTTCAGGATGTCATTGAAAGCCTCGGTCACTTCGGGGAAAGCCTTCCAGGTCTCCCATGCCGTCTTCTTTCCTCTTCCTGCAAATGCCGATACTGTGTCACACCCCGTGAGTGCATGAAACAATGGAAAAGCAGCACAGGTGCTTGGATCCAGTTTGTTGGCTATTTCATATTTCATGGCTTCCAAGGCCAGCATTGACTCCCATTCAATGAACACACATATTGTCATATCAGTTTTTTGTAGGAACAGGGGGGATGTGTACGTTCCCTGTGTTCTTTTTCCAGTGGTTAATGCCCTGGAAGCTCATACTGACCAAACATTTTCATGTCATTAAGATTGACCTTTTAAGTTGCTTGGAAGCCAAAAATATTAGCAGGACACTGATCTTACATGGCGGCCATCTTGAAATCCAGGATGGCCACCACCCCGAAAATATTTTTAATTAATTTTCCATAAAAAACTGGTCAAAAAAGTCTTACACCTAGGTGGTAGGACCTTTATTAAAATTTATATAATTTATTTTAGATATATGTCTGAATATCCAGTAGGCTGAAAAAAACGGATTTGTGATAATACAATGTGTTCCTCTGACAAGTTTCAGAGGTCCCTCCTGAAGTGGTTCCACTTCTAAAATGAATCATTGAGGTATGTAGATGATATGTAGAAAGTTTCATGCTTTAGTCAAAAAATGCACAATAGGTTTGGTTAGCTGCCACACTACAGGTAGAATAATAGACAAAGAATAATAATCATTTGCTAAATATTGTTGTTTTGCAATAATAAAAGTATAGCCATTACAAATATGTATGACTACAGGGATGATGATACAGTGAACACATCTTCAAACTAGAAGCACTCAGAGAGTGCAAACCTCCGCCGATCCCCACCAAATTAATTACTTGGCATTTTTGTCAACGTTTGTTTACACTCCAGAGGTACATGGAAAGAAAAAGAAACTGACGTCATCAAAGAGGAGAGCACAGCGACATCTATTGGCAAAGTAGGTAACTTGAAATATGTATTAGTATTTAGCTCATTTTGCATCTTAAAAAAAGCACTCAGAGATGTCAAATTTAATCACTTGTTCCTTTTGGCATTTCCAACAACTCCAAAAAGTTTCATCCGAATCCGTTCCGCACTTTTTGAGTTATCCTGCTGACAAACAAACCAACCAACCAACGCCAGTGAAACAATACCTCCTTCGGCGGAGGTAATAAGTATCATAGGCTTTTATGAGGTACCATAAATGAAGCTCTAACATGGACATCTACAAGTCACTTGAAAAGAACTTTACTTTTATTATCTTCACAATTTATGCAAGTCATAAATTGAAATACACCTGATTGTTCCAGTTTGTGACAGCAAATAAAACAATGCGCAAAGGATTTCATAGCAAAAAAACAATGTAATCATATGGAAGCAAAATGAATGGATGATTGTTATAATGGGTGGATATTTATTTATGTGTCAATTATTTTTATACTATGTTATACTTTTCTCAAATCAATACAAGATATTTCCAAAACAAAAACTAAAATTAAATTAGATTGTTAATAAGATTTTTTATTGATACGGAAATAATTACTACAATTTTTAACTTTTACAATTCTCGTACCGTGATAGTTAATATGTTCATTGCTAATAATACAATATGATTTCTATCTGCTTAGCAATAAAACTTCTGAACTTTATATGTAAGTATCTATTGAGGCTGTAATATATTTTTGATAATATTTGTAATATCATCATTCAGAAAGAGAAAACTAATGAAGAAATGAACTCAAGTTATAAGAAATTGTATTTTTTGCCGTTGAAATATATATATACATTAGGGATGCAAAAAGTTAATCGACTAACGATTAATAATCGACTAATTTTTAAACGATTAAAGTTTATTAGTTGCAATTATTCGACAGATTACGCCCTCTATTTGAAGTTAATGAAACTTTGAAATGAAGATTTTTTCCCATATAAATAAATATGCACTTACCCACCCCAAATCCACAAGATAAACTGGTTCCGTAATCGTGGAGCTTTTAACGATTAATCGATTAAAAGTCGACTAAGTGAAACAACTAACGATTAATCTTTTAATCAATAACTTGCATCCCTAATATATATATATATATATATATATCAGACTTGTTGACGTTCGCAAAAATTGTCCTTCGTCGTTCACCAAAAGTTTTCGTTCATAGTTCATTTTGAATTGATAAGTCGTTTTTCATCGTTCGTTTGTCGTTCGCCAGTCTGAAAAAATTGACGACGTTATTTTTTAGAAAGAAATTTCTGAAAAAAATTGACGACGTTTTTTTAGAAAGTAAAAAATCCCATGAAAATTAAAAATCTTTGTCTTTTTTTTTGTCGCCAAAAACGAACGACGTTCGCAAACGACAATAAATGAAGTCTGATATATATATATATATTAGGAAAAAATCCTTTAGACCTTATCCTATATGTTGAAATCATATAGATATAAATATATGCAGTGTGTATGGGAAGGAAAATCCCGAAACTTATAAAGTTGACAAAAGCATCAAAATGAATAAGAGCTCTTTCAAAACTTAAATATAAGTTAAGCTTTATACCTTACAAACTTTATTTCCATTTTTACCTCAAAATTAGTCATATTTAACTCTTTGATTATGTTCAAGTGACAAAAAAAAATATTGTTTTAATCCTCTCAGCATTAAACATGGCGTCCGTTAACTCCCCCTCCACTTTATATAATAATTATCTAAACTAAAGTCTGAAGTTCCTCCGTACATAATGACTTTGATTAGAGGGAGTCGAAGAGAACCTCCCTTAAAAACAATCATTATAGATATTTAAAAGAAACTTTAATTGAGGAACCCTTGCGTGTGTGGGTCTGAGAGCTCCTCTATCAAAGAAATAAATAATTTAGGAGTTTTAATCCTATTGATATCCAAAGATTCTCATTACACCTCGATGACTCAAATAATGTTACTCTTTGATGATTTTGTGTTGACTGTAATTCAATTAGTCGTTTTATATTTGACATTAAGGATATAATACAATATGAAACTAGATTCCATCGAACCTATGACCCAAGAATAGTGGAAGGGAAGTGGTGTACGAAAGTAGAACGTCCTCATCTAGATAATATATTTATTCCAGGTTTAACAAAGTTCCATTTCCTTGCAGGCCTCCTCGGGGGTGGGTCTGTTGGCAATGATGTCCTCCAACTGGGGCTTGACGAATTCACTGACGAGGGTCCTGCAGCCATTGACAAGGAATGGTTTGGAAAGCTTCTCACAGAGCTGATAAAATGAATAATAAAAAATAGCAATTACTATAGTCAATTGATGCCTTTTCAATGGATTCTTACTTCGTCCAACTTGGCGAGGATGGTCTCCTCAGTGCTGTCGTCCGTGATAAGTTCCTCGATCTCTCCCAAGACGTACTTGCAGACGGTGCACTTAACGGTGCGGTCGTTGAAGTCAGGCTCGGAGCCCGCGCTGGCCAAGGCGAAAAGAGCAAAGAGGACTAGGAACTTCATGATGATCAAATTTGATATGATTTAAAGCAGCAAATCTCATAATGCTTTTATATTCAGTTAGTTTTCTTATCTTATAAGAGAAAATGTGACCGCCTTTTTCAACAATAAAAATGACTTCTAGGAATTATGTCTATGTATATTTCCCATACAATATCAGTCACTGTGAACATGAACTCATACGTAATCGAAGGATCTACATAATTTTTTTAAAGGACAGATAGTAGTTAGTTACATTGTTATTTAGGGATTGATTATATTAATACTGTTATATCGTTATAAATAGTCCATTGAATCCAGAGTCTGGAATTGATCAACATGACCTTCCTTCTCGAGTCGTCAATTCTAGATTTTAATTGTTATTATTAGTTTATAGATATTTGGGTTTTTTAGTATGAAAAGATAAAATAAAAAAATATTAACACAATTTTCCTCTGATATTTTGGGCTTATGAAAACTTCAAGCTAAATAAAGACCTTACCGAAGAAAAGAAGAAAAATAGTCTCTACTGATCATTTTTGCCCATGCTACTTTCTCAAAGGATGTTTTTTCCCATGACGTTTTCACCCAGAACATTTCATCCAGATACCGTTTTTTCTTTTTTTCAATTTTGGAGTTTTATTTGGGGTTTCGTCCAAAAGATGTGTCTACATGAACAGCTAAGGGGAGGTTTGGTGAACAAATACGGACACTCCTATTCACTTCATTCTTATTTACTTCTTCCAATAACCACAGGATTGAGAGGCAATATAATAACATTGATTCATTGTTTGTTATCATTTGCTCCTAAAGCCTTCACTGCGAAGAAACAATCTTTAAAATATATCTTCCTAAAGAATCAGCATAACTAAGCTTGCAATCAGAAGTCTGCACGAAGACAGTTGGAGTTATCGATGATTAAATGTCTGGCATCCCTCCGTGTTAGGATCCCCCAGACAGGCAAATAAGTCCAATTAGTATTATAATTATCATTATTATGTCTCATTATCATTAGAGCTTGCACTTTTTATTAGGACTATAAACCATTGTTGAAGAGTCTTGTATTGATGCCCGTCACCTTCTAGGCTGACTCCGGTTTACATTCCATAACGGATCGGAAATCGGAGCCTCAGGTGTTTTTGGGATAACTCTGTCTTATTATCAAGCGGATATAGCAGCCTGCTTCACTATAAAATAAAGAAAGAATATACAATTTAATTTTATGTGCCAAATTTACTGCATGAAAATTAAGTTGTGTAAAATAAACGTATTTAAAATAACTTAAAAACATCAACATGAGTACACTTTTAATCTTTTTCCTTCTTAAAACTATAAAGAACAGTAGTAGGAGCTGTTATTTAAAAAATGTTTGGTGCGTCAGAATTATGCTCATTTATGGCACTAAATATTATTTCACGAAATTTACACAAACGTAATAAACTCATTAATTGATCACATCTATATTTTGTTAAACTACATTTTTCCAAAATAAGCAATAACAAAAAGTTTTACTCCATAACGAAATCTTTGAACGCATTTGGGGGGGGGTTCAAACCAAAATCCACTTTCTACGATCATTTAGTTTCTTATGACGCAACTTTCGTTGGGGGTGGTAGTTTGATATCTCAATATTAGGTTTCTATAATACCCCCTAATAAACCCATCATTGAAGAGTCTTGTATTGATGCCCGTCACCTTCCAGGGTGAAGAGGTTGGGATTTTTGATTATGAGGACATGATGGGACAAGGAGCTTTTCGATGCTGACTCCGGTTTATATTCCATAACGGATCGGAAATGGGAGCCTCAGGTGTTTTCGGAATAACTCCAACTTATTATCAAGCGGATATAGCAGCCTGCTTCACTATAATCTCATTTACGGATGGAAGATGTGACCCGTGGAGAAGGTCGGCAACATGCAATCGATCTACTCTTCGAACTCGAATAATGTATTCATTTCCTCTAAAAATACTCATGACGAAAAACAATTGGATGAATTAACGTCAATTTCTCTTGCTTCGATAATAAGAACAAAAAAAGTTCTACATTATTAAATACTGCCTCTCCCTTCGAGTTTTCCTGTCAATTTCCAGATGTTGTAGTCCTTGTTGACACATGATTGGATCATGTCACCTACGTTAAAAAACTTATCCCTAATTTGCATGAAGTCTTCTTTCCCAAAGCAATGAAGGTAAGGTCATAACTTATGTTCATTTATTGGCACTAAATATTATTTGACGAAAATTTACACAGAAGTAATAAACTCATTAATTGATCACATCTAAGTTTTGTAAAAACTACATTTTTTTTTAAATAAGCAATAACAAAAAAAATTCCCTTCATAACGAAATATTATGTATTAAAAAAAATATATATATATCGTTCAAAAAAAATTGAACGAATTATTAATATTTGGTATACGCACATTTTTCTCCACTGGCGTTTGTTCATGCGCCATGCACGAGCGCAGCGTATAACTTCCAGATTTATAAAAGTTTTTTACTGGTCATATGACAATTTTTCTGCAACCAAACTTGACTTCGTACCACTGCCTTTTGTGTGATATAAAAAGTATTGCCTTTGTGTTTTATATTAAAATATGTTAGGTATTAATCAATAATTAAATGATGAAGGGAAGCAGAAGAGGTCATAATATAATTTATGATCTAAACCAATGTGTAAGTGATGCCTTATTTTATTATGTCAATTGCTTTCTTATAATTCCAAATCTTTTTTTTAATACCAATTACGATCGACAAAAAGATCCTTAATTAAACACCATGTGAACTTGTTGTAATGGTCAATGAAAGAGTTTACGTGTATCTTGAAGTTGATTCGAATTAAATATTGAGCAAAATAAATTTTTGTGAATATATAGTTCGATAATGAAAATCATTTTTCATACATATCAATATTTAATACACAACAGTTTTCTCAAAACAACATAAAATGTGTCCTCTCATTTTATATATAAAATCAGAAAGAATGAATTGATGAATAGAAAACAAAAGATTTATAAAAACATTTTTTTTTGCCTGATGTATTATTACACTAATTAATTTATGCTGCTATTTAGATGTAAGCTATGAAAATTGCGATATCGTTTTTCACACTTATCAATTTTTAATGTATAACAGTTTTTCAACAAAAAAATACAAATATTTTATTTACAAAAGAATCGAATGTATGGTTTGATGCCCAGTAATCGAAAAAATCAATAAACAATTTTTTTTTTTTTTTTGCCTATATGGTTCGATAGAATGCATCCGATAGGATATAAATAAGCATTATAGCATTATAATTAGGCTATCGAACCTAGGATCTTATCAATGAGGTAGACCAAAAATGACCATCCCCTCTCGGGATTAAACCTGCGCCCCCAACATTGAGAGTTGAACACGCCTTAGCACGCACGGCTATCGAGCTCCCTTTGAATTTTATGTTGATGCAAGCTATAGAATGTGCAATATTTATTGATAATCGTATAACTGAAGAACTAACCAATGAATAGTTAGTTTTTTCTAGCTTCATTATTTAGTTCTTCAAAAACACTACTCCTAGATTGCTTTATCTATAATATATTTAGTTCCAAAAAATACAGTTTTCAGTCTCTAAAATGCTCTATCATGTCTCCTTCAATAAAGTCTTTCTACACGGATCAAAGGGTATGTCCAGGAGCCTTCATGCACGAAATCCTAGCCAAAGGGTCTCAATGGTTTTACTCCATGACACTTCTTTAGACAGAATTATCCCGAAAACTCCTGAGACTCCCGTTTCCTATCAGTTAAGGAAGGCATGCCGGAGTCAGCGTCGAAGGGCTCCCTGTCCCATCATGTCCTCATAATTGAAAATCCCAACCTCCTCCCTTAGAAGGTGGTGGGCTTAATTCATGACTCTTCATTGAAGGGTTATAGTCCTTACAAGAGTCCAAAGTTATATTAAAAATTACAAGCTATACTGACAAGCGATATAATAATTTAAAAAAATAACAATTGTGACTTATTTACCTCTCTGGGGGATCCTCACACGGAGGGATGTCAGAGGTTAGAGTGTATGAGACATTTAATCTTTGATAACTTGAGCTGTCTTCGTACAGACCCCTGATTACTTATCCTTCAGGAAGAGTGTTGTGTTGGGATACCTTTTAGAGAGAATATAACAGATCGGCTGATAAGTCCCGAGACTAACTAAGAAGAAAAAAAATTCTTGACAAAATTCGATTTTATTATTCAACATAGTTGCCTTCGAGGGCGATACAGCGATTATAGCGATCTTTCAATTTTTTTATTCCACTTTTATAGTAATCTTTCGTTTTATCCGAAAAATAGGCTTCTGTCTCGTCGATTACTCCATCATTGTCCTTAAATTTCTTGCCAGCGAGCATTCTCTTCAGGTCTGCAAACAGGATATAGTCGCTGGTGGCCAGATCTGGAGAGTACGGTGGATGGGGAAGCAATTCGTAGTCCAATAAATTAATTTAGCCATTGTTTTCATTGACTTGTGACACGGTGCATTGTCTTGGTGAAACAACACTTTTTCTTCTTCAAATGGGGCCGTTTTTCAACAATTTCATCATTCAAACGCTCCAACAAGGCTATATAATAATGGCTGTTGATTGTTTTCCCCTTTTCAAGATAGTCAATGAATATTATACCGTGTGCATCTCAAAATACAGACGCCATAACCTTCCCAGCTGACTGTTGTGTTTTTCTTCGCTTTGGATTTGGTTCATCATATGCAGTCCACTCAGCTGACTGTCGATTGGACTCGGGAGTGAAGTGATGGAGCCATGTTTCATCCATTGTCATATATCGACGCAAAAATTCGGATTGATTACGATTGAACAGCTTCAAACACTGCTCAGTATCATCAATTCGTTGTTGTTTTTGGTCGATTGTGAGCTCTCGTGGCACTCACTTTGCACAGATCTTTTGCATGTCCAAATATTCATGCACGATATGTCCAACGCGCTCTTTCGATATCTTCAGAGTCTCAGCTATCTGGATCAACTTCACTTTACGGTCATTTAAAATCATTTTGTGGATTATTTTTATGTTTTCTGGTGTAACCACCTCTTTTGGGCGTCCACTGCGTTTATCATCATTCGTGCTCACACGACCACGTTTGAATTCAGCAAACCATCGACATATGGTTGCTTTCGATGGAGCAGAGTCCAGATAACATTCTTCAAGCCAAGTTTTAGTTTCGATGGTATTTTTTCCCATCAAAAAATAATGTTTTATTAACACACGAAATTCGTCTTTTTCATTTTTTTTTCACAATAACAAAAGTAGCTTCACTTAAAACGCAATATCTCACAAACTAGTTGTCAGACAGCTGTTATATTTATGCATGTATGTTTTGAAGGCTGGTACTAGCTGACAGTCATATGAAAACAAATCCACTGGCGCCATCTATGTGTTAGTCTGGGGACTTATCAGCCGACCTTGTATAATAAGTATATTAATATCCCAGAGTCTTCGCCAATGAGATTGCACGGCAGGAACGAATAAATAAGCACGACACGTGTGAGAGGGTCATGACTAGAAGACTCCTTTATTAACACAGGAGGAAAAGGGAGGAAATATGTACAAGGAAAAGGAAAGAGAGAGACACAGTACATGACGTCAGAGTGTCTTCTAACGTGACGTCAGGGACATAACAAAGAGGTATTTTAAATATTCTTTCTTCGCAGTGAGAGTTTGAGGAGCAAAAATAACAAACATTGAATCAATGCCTCTTAATCCTGGGGGTATTGGAAGAAGTAAATAAAGAATGAAGTGAATATGAGTGTCCGTATTTGTTCACCAAACCTCCCCTCAGCTGTCCATGTAGGCACGTCTTTAGGAAGACCCCTTGTATTGATTGATCTTAAGGGTGATATAAATTATTTCATTAACAACTTTAAACCTAAATGTTTTGTTACGTGTATATTTTAGTATGTAAGTACACAAGATTTCGATAAAGTAAATACTAATGTTAAATATAGCATCTTTTAAACGATCCACATTCTTATAATAAATATAGTTTCACAAGTCCAGATATTAATATTACATATTTTTAAATGGATGCGTTTGCAGTCCGTCCTACCTTACCCTGAGCAACTTCTTAAATAGTTTACGGTATAACTGTTATCTAACTTTTTAAAGGTAAACTATCCCCCTCCCTGTTTGTAGTTCTTTTTTTTTTGTATTTAAGATAAGCACAACTCCAATATCCATGTACGCATGTAGTATATAAATGCAGTACATAATAATATCTTATTAAAAAACTTTTTGGTTTCTTATCTGTTCCATGTTTTTCTTCTTACTGGCATGCTCGTGTATATACAAATATGTATGTATATTGAAGAAATATAACATATAAATGTTTGGCTCCAAGAGATTACTAAGCCAGGAGGAGCAGTTACTATGTACTACAAGAGAAGAAGGAGGAAAAAAACAACATACATATAGATTTATAAACATATATCCTATAAAGAATAAAAGTTTGTGTATTTTAAGAGAGAAGAAGAAGAAAATCATATTTACCAGAAGACATTTTGAATTATTGAGTTTATCGATAAAAATACATATGTGCCTTGAGGATACTATTACTTAGCGGCTATGTGTAAGTGTTTTTTTTGTTATAGCATCATAACATTAAGGCAATGGAAGGCTATAGGTTCGTTTTTATAAGAAGGAAAGAAAAATATGAGAGTAAATGGTTGTATAGTGAATATCATGGTCGAAAGTCGATAAAATGGACGATCTAAGTATGAAGGCAGAAGGAAGTCGAATAATTAGACGTAAGACTAATGAGTTCACTCGATTTCAGGTATAGCTTTAAATGAGAAAAAGTGTTTATTGACTACCGACGATGATATATATTATAAATATACACATCAAATTCCTACAATATTTTCAATTATTATTAAAATTGTCTATTTGGTTTGATAAAATGCATTATCCAACTGCATATAAACAACTTATCCTAGATTGCAAATTAATCTATCGAAGCTAGGATCTTATCAATGAGGTTGGCCGAAATTGACCTTCTCCTCTCGGGATTCGAACCTGCGCCCCCAACATTGAGAGTTGAATTGTATGGTTGGATAAAGTTGCATCCGAAGGTTATAAATAAGTATACTAAAGTTTAGTGTTTTCAAAATTAAAGTTTGCTTGTTAGACATTTTATTACTGACTAATATCGAATTGAAATCAAATGTGTTGGAGTGATTTAGGGGCTTAAAAAACTGAAAGCAATATTTAAAAAAAATATTTTCAAAAAAATTATTAAAAATATATATAAGCTAAATACTTTATACAATTAAAAGCTTGAACGAATTATATGCAATAACATATTAATATCAGGAAACGACCGGGTACCCGGCCCGGGTCCCGGCTGTTTTTGAAAAGTTCCAGCCCGGTGTCTAAAAATTGCGGGGCCGGGACTTTAATATTTCGTTCATTCTGTAAGTGATGACGTTTTTTAGAGAATGTTTTCCAAAAAAAACGTCGTCACTTTTATTTGGAAATTGTTTTTTAAAAAAAAACGTCGTCACTTTTTTGGAATTGCTTTTCTTATAAAATTGTCGTCACTTTTAGAATGACGAAGGAACGAAAATATACTGAAGTCCCGGCCCAGCCAGGTACCGGCGAAAAAAAAGTACCCGGTCGTTTCCTGATTAATATATCAATAATAATATTTAGGTTTATGTGCTTATTAATAAAATCAGTTTGATATAACAACATAAGCCTAAAATAGCTCAATATTGTATACAATTAAAAGCTTGAACGAATTTTATACAATAATATTTCAGAGAAGTAAATAACTTTCGTATAACTATGTTAATTTTATCAGCAGAGCATTTAGCCGCAAAAGCCCTCAGATTTTTTTTTTTTTTGCTTAATTGGTTTGATAGAATTATATCCGACTAGATATAAATAAGCATTAGAGCATTAATTAGTCTATCGAACCTAGGATTTTATTAGAGAGTTAGACTAAAATGCCCCTCTCGAAGGGAGTCGAACTTGCGTCCTCAGCATTGAGAGTTGAACACGCCTGTACACACTCCCTTAATTTTGTAATTATTATATGGTTTTAAAAATAGTTTACTTATCTATTATACAGTTCTTGTTTTTACTAGAATCCCCCGGGGTTCGTCGACTGAAATACAGTTACGCCTGTTGATCAAAAAATATTTTTTTACTTATTTTACATTTATGCTCTATATTTTTGTGCTTCTCAATAGTAGACTACAATATATCTTAACAAGGTTTTAGTTCTTTTAAAACACGTTTGCTATATTTAAAAAATATGCAGAAAATTTTGAAAGTTAAATAATTAATATTAATCACTTCTTGAGCTCGCAAATGTATGTTATTGCAAAGCAAATATACATAGCATGACTAACACTGGTAAATTTTATAAATATGTTTCCTTTATACATATTAATTACCTCCGTCGAAGGAGGTTGTTTTCACTGGCGTTGGTTTGTTGGTTGATTGGTTGTTTGTCAGCAGGATAATTCAAAAAGTACGGAACGGATTCGGATGAAACTTTTTGGAGTTGTTGGAAATGCCAAAAGGAACAAGTTTGGCATCTCTGAGTGCAGAATTAAGATGCAAAATGAGCTAAATACTAATAATATTTCAAGTTAGCCTACTATGCAATAGATGTCGCTGTGCTGTGAATCGGGTGCCGGGAGCGTCTTCCTCTCGGAATTTCCGTTGAGGGGAACCTCCCCCGTCCTCTACGCCGCCCCAGTCGTCAAAAATACGCCTCGGAAGGCTCATAAGGACCCCGGGACGGCGGAGGTTTGCACTCTCGGAGTGTATATATGCCTCTAGTTAATCTATGTTTAAAAAATTACAAAATAGCAAAGTTATATTTTTCCATAATCATGCAATAAAATCAATGTTAAGGGCGCAGGTTCGAATCCAGAGAGGAGAAGATCAGTGTTGGTCAACCTCATTCATAGGTTTTTAGGTTCGAGTGACAATATAGAGGCTAGTATGTTTATTTCTATCCAGTCGGATACTTCGATTCTATCGAACCAAATTGGCAAAAAATAACGATTTGAGGCATTGTTCCTTAGTAACGGCTATATGTTACAAGTTTGATAAAAATAATTGAACTTGATTATTGATAGGAAAAGCGGGAAAATATTAGAGTTATATTTTTATATTAAAAGTACTTATCCTCCCCGTCGTTTCTGGTGGTGAGGAATACAAGAGAATGAAATAATCTGCTTGAAAACATATAATTACTCACAAACTAACCAATAAATATATACATTTTTTCATCATTATGGATGCCTTAAATGATAATACCTTTTATAAGTATGAGGAGTTGCTGAATAGAATTAATGATAAAAATTGTGAATATTGGAAAAGTCCATTTCAAAAGACTCATACAATTTATTGGTTGGAGAGCAAATCGATATTCAACAAATTTAAATTCTTGTCTCTGAAATCTAAATGATCAAAATGAGTGAAGTGAAGCCTCATTTAATAATACAACACTCATTTAAAATGTATCTTAATACCAAAATAATACACCTCACAATCCTTCATAGTCACGCTATTATACTTGTTGATATACAGCCTGATGCAATGCTATGGAAGCAAAAAGGCAAAAAATAGTATTTATAAATCATAATGTTTATTTTTTAGCTTTTAACAATTTTCCTTTGGATTTACAAATTTACATAATAAAAGAACTAAAAAATCCAACAATTTGTTTATAGTTGTTGATTCAATAGTTGAAATAAAACATGCATTTATATATGCTTTTATCTGCACTATAACTAAAATAAAGTTGAGAAAATGGTTTAAATTAATTCAGTTTTGTACAAAGATAAGTACTTCAATATATGTGATGTAGTATCTTTAAAAATATACCATTATCAGAGCTGGGATTCGGTACCACCGATTCGGTGTTCGGTAAATTTTATTATAGATCTACCGAATATCGATCGGTGCGGTAGATAATAAAGAAAGAGAAATTTATTTATGTATCTGCTCTGTGACTTCTTCATATGCATTTACTACAACTTATAACAAAAGACCATTAGTTACATAATTTGTTATGATTTTTTAGAGATTATTTCAAATTTGATACATGTCATTTTAAATAAATCAGTTATGCACTCGGGTTTTGAAGGAAATGGAAGGCAAATCTCATTAAATTTTACAGGCCTTGCAAGGATTGCGGAACCCTATATAATAGTATTTTACATGCTTTTGCGGATTGTCGAGCAGTAAGCATTTTAAAACGCTTAGTGGAGCTGAACCTAAGAGGGTTGGAAGGAAAATCAGCTGACAAGTACTGCAAAGCTGTTGTACTCTTTAGCTTAAACAGTGGTTCTTCGACTACAAAGGCGATCAACTTTGGAATCCTCAACGCAAAGGCCCTCATCGCGAAAAGGATTACAACGAATGAACCCTTCATCCATGGGAATTGTGGGCAATTCTTCTATCGGCTGCGTCAAGATACGCTGCCTTGGACCTCAAGATACCTTCCCTTTTCGACAATTCGTGTACCAGGGCGTCGAAAGAAATTAAATACTTCCCATCGGAGGCAATAAATCATAGAAAATTTATTAGAATAGTTTTTAAAAGATTTAAAGATTTAAATTAGTTGTCATCTTTGTTATATAAATTTACTGTGATATAATGAATTATATTATTACCTCCGCCGAAGGAGGTATTGTTTTCACTGGCGTTGGTTTGTTGGTTGGTTGTTGGTTTGTTTGTCAGCAGGATAACTCAAAAAGTACGAAACAGATTCGGATGAAACTTTTGGAGTTGTTGGAAATGCCAAAAGGAACAAATGATTAAATTTTGGCATCTCTGATTGCAGAATTAAGATGCAAAACGAGCTAAATACTAATAAATATTTCAAGTTAGCCTACTCTGCCAATAGATGTCGCTGTGCTGTGAAATCGGGTGCCGGGAGCGTCTTCCTCTCGAAATTTCCGTCGAGGGGAATCCTCCCCCATCCCTCTACGCCGCCCCAGTCATGAAAAATCCGCCTCGGAAGGCTCATAAGGACCCGTGACGGCGGAGGTTTGCACTCTCTGAGTGTAAATATGCCTCTAGTTTTCACTGGCGTTGGTTTAAAACTATAATGTTATTTCTGTATTTCCGTATTTACCTCATTTTAAATTAATATAATATTTTTTTGTATGTATTTTTTTAAGAAATAAGAAAAAAATGCAATAGCAAACAAATTATATCCTTAGCTGTCTTTTGTTAGTCGTTGTCCGATCTTAAATGTGCTTACAGCTCCGGAGTGTGTATTATTTTGCAAAGTTCAACTTCTTCATACCACGTAACAACGCTTCCAGTTCAACATACCGATTTACATTCGGTAGTCGCAGCTCTGACAATTATATATAAATTAAGCAACAAAAAAAAGGAATGTACTCTTGTTTATATACATACAATAAGCCCAAAACTAATTGCTTAAGCAAACTTAGTATTCCCTACACATGTCACGAGTAAACCTGTTTGTAATTAATTGTTTATAGTGCATCTGAAGGTATTGAAACCCTCTTTCCTCATCATTGATTATTTTTGCAGTTTGATAAATGGTTTTTAAATCATTTTTTATGTAGGTTTTAAAAATATTATATATATTAATTTTCAATTGTGTTTGATTAAAAATAATGATTTCATATTCTTGATTTAAATATTTTTATGGATATGAGGAGGTGATATAGTGAGAAAAAGAAATGGCCACCATGCACCCTTGTGAACTAAATAGCAGTTATTTAAACGTATTGACTAATGGCTAGCATTTTTTATAGATTTATATTCTTTTTTATGGGTTTTCCTCAATCAAAACATTTTTTTTCTTATAAAAAACTCATATTTACCTCCGCCGAAGGAGGTATTGTTTTCACTGGCATTTATGGTTATTTTTTTTTGTTGGTTTGTTTGTCAGCAGGATAACTCAAAAAGTACGGAAAGGATTCGGATGAATTTGTGGAGTTGTTGGAAATGCCAAAAGGAACAAGTGATTAAATTTTGGCATCTCTGAGTGCAGAATTAAGATGCAAAATGAGCTAAATACTAATAAATATTTCAAGTTAGCCTACTCTGCCAATAGATGTCGCTGTGCTGTGAAATCGGGTGCCGGGAGCGTCTTCCTCTCGAATTTCCGTCGAGGGGAACCCTCCCCCGTCCCTCTACGCCGCCCCAGTCGTGAAAAATTCGCCTCGGAAGGCTCATAAGGACCCCGGGACGGCGGAGGTTTGCACTCTGTGAGTGTATATATGCCTTTAGTTTTGCTTTGTATCTTCTGATTATCTTAACAAAAAGTGAGTGCTATAGCTCAGGGCGTAATGCATGTTTAACTCTCAATGTTGGAGGCGGTGGTTCGAATCCCGAGAGGGGATGGTTATTTTTGGTTTACCTCATTGATAAGATCCTAGGTTTGAGTGACTAATTTACATGCTATTTTACTTATTTATACCCAATCGGATGCAATTCTATCGAACCATATAGACAAAAAAAAAATATTTATAATATAAAAAAGAAAGAATATTATTTTGTAAAAAATATTTCCTCATAAATTGATTTTATTATAATCATGGATAAAAATATTTGTTTGTTTAGCTCCTAGATCAGCCCCACCACACAAGAACTTAATTTGGTATCAGCCGTTCGTGAACTATCTAGGAACTACTAATTTTATTTTTAAACAAATTAAATTTGGACAAATAATTGTGACTATTTAAAAGAAATTCCTCCAGCGTAAAAAAATGTATTCTTTTACAAATTATGTTTTTAAAAGTGCGTCTACAAAAAAAATAATGCTGGGGAAACAATCGAAATCTGACATTAGAAATATTAAGATGAAATGAATCAGGAAAATATGTCTTAGGAAGAAATTACCCAAGAAAAAAAGAGACCAGGAAAAATGACTCAAGATAGAAGATGATGTTTCATAGAAAAAATGGTTCATGTGCCATTGGTAGACAAGTATTTGCGGGAATACAACTAAAATGGATACTTTTAATATAAATTAGGCAAATAATTGCAAAAAAAAAATAATTTCAAAGTTTTAGATAAATGATATACTTGTTTTTGACATTAGACAAGGCTAAGGTTTACATGGTTCATTTTTTTTCATACGTCATCATTTTCCTTTTCTATTTTGGGTCATTTCTTCAAGCTTCATTTTTTTCATGCGTCATCATTTTCCTTTTCTATCTTAGGCCATTTCTTCGAGCTTCATTTTTTTCTTGGACCATTTCTTCCTATCTAGGCCATTTTCTCTAATATCTAGAAATATAGGTGTATATCTTAAACGAGAAATAAAAAGCTGCTTTCAGAGATAATTTAATGAAGTCACCCCCCCCCCCCCCATATGTGTATTTTTATTCCTTATACAGCCTCGTGTTTTATTATATTTTGTCTGTTTGAACACATCACTATACACTAAAAGCATTATAAAATTAAAATATTATTGTGGAATACAAAATATTAATTATCATTTAAACATTGCTACCGTATTGGAGTTATTTAAGTATTTATGTAACTAAATGTTTGGATAAAGTTATGATGGAATTTATTAGAGATTACAACAAGCAAACAGTTATTAAAAAACGTAATGATTAATATATGATATATATGTGAAATTATAATATGTTTGTGGAGAAACTTGATACAAAAAATATATATAATGTTTTCGAATATATTCTTAGACTGCCCTAATTAATATATATCATATTAGGTACAAATAATAATATTATTCTTCGTAACTGTCCATTTGATTTGATTTCTTATGTTATCTGTATGTTTTTAGTGTATTTTTTACACTATTTTCTTCTTTGCAGTAACAGAATAAAATTATTTTAACCATTGAAAAATAATATCAACTCAAAATCAAAGATAACAATTGATAAATATCTGAAAGTTAAGTTGAGCAGGTTTGAAATAACCAAATAGTTCGATGAATACGAAAATAAGACATTTCAAAGAAATATTCATCATATTTTTGTTTTGTTGAGACTGATTCAAAGAATTAAGAAATACAAACAATGAAGTTGAAGTTATAAGTTATCTTTTAATTGTTGGGTATACAAAAATAAGCACTAAAGTTGCATTTTATAGGAAATATGCTTGCGTTGATAAATATACAAAGAAGCTTAAATGGTAATATATTAGCCGAAGCTCTCAAACCTGAGAAACCGCCCAGCAAAAGTCACGCCGTTACTTGAAAATTGATTGACGCGTATAACTTATTTGTCGTTACAAATAACATTTTGTAGATAATATATAGATATTTATTATGCATTATAAGCTTTTGTTTATTCTATTTAGCGAAGTTACATATAATTACATATATATAAATAAACATTCTATTTTAAAATTAAATCGCAAAATATAAAAGCCAATTTCAATAGACAAACATTCTAGTCGTTAAAAAGGAAAATAATTTTTTTTCGTAAAAAACAATGCGGTAAAAACGATAATAAAATTCACAGTGACAAATAAAACAGGTAAATCAATCACACAAATGTCTTTTGATAAAACCTCTATAAATACGTAAGAGTTTTTTTTTGTCCGAGAATGAGGGAAAGTAGCGAACCTCCACTGGGAATCAGTTTGAATTGTTATTCAAATCTTATCAGGCCCGGCAGGATGGGTGGGCCTGAGGGGGCCGGGCCCGCCATCGAGAGACGTAGGCCTGCACACCCACTGAGTGACGTGGCCCGATTTTTTATGAATATGCCAACTGTGCCCCCCCCCATAACAACTGTAGGGCCCCCCAAAAAGCCTGGGCCTGCTGCCGGGCCTGAATCTTATCCAAAAAAAGACCAAAAAGCTCATAACAAAACAGTTGATCGCAAAAAGGGACGGGTGATAAATCCATTGCAGACTCATTGTACTTGCAAATTAAAATGTAGCCATCCAAAAAGGCCACTACAAACAACTGTTTCTTATTCTCAGTCAGCATTGTAACATTGTTTTATTTATATTTATATATTATGACACGGACAAAAGATCCTCTCTTCTGCCCCAACATAATTTATATTAATCTCATAATTTATGAGAAAGATTATAATTAAATAATAGCAACCAACAAAAAAAAGAACCATGTTTGAGTTAAATTACGCCGCCGAGCAGATGGTTCATGTGAAATTAAGTGGTTTTCTACTCATTGGGATAAGTTGTTAGAGGGGGAAGTATAATGCTCCGAGTTTCCTCATTTATAACAATCATTGCGTCCTTCTTGTATCCATCCAGGGAACTCTAGACTACTGGAAAGGAAGTCCCCGTAAACAGAGGTTTTTAAAAGATAAAGCATAATTTATTTTAGTTATTGTTTATTTTATATCGAATTCTGTAATTTATCAGATACAATAACATCATTGCATCCCTACAAATGTATTCCCATATCTATACTTAAGATGGCAAAAAAAAAACTTGTGAAAAGAAGTGCGCCCGAAAATGCAACTAAAAGTTCTGGTTCCCTGTTTTCTTCATAGAGATACATTATTGGATTATTCAGAGGAATACATCATGTGCCCAATATAAACAAATCTTTTCATCTCTATGATCAGCTTACAATGACATAGTACACATTACTTTGTTTATATTGGGTACAAGCGACAGCTGAACGATGTTTCTCTGCTATGAAAGGAATAAGCTCTCTTTATATATTTATATCTCTATGGTTTTCTTTCGGAAATAAACATAAACAGTACAATTGCCGATTGTCTCATTCTTCAAATAATTAAAGATTTTTAAATCTAAAGGTGTGTCAAAACAGCGATATATCTCCGAATATTTTAAAAGCTCACATTCTCTATGGAAAATAATATTTTTTTAAATACCCCCCTAGTCACAAAGCAATTCAATTTGCATTAGAAAATATAAAATCTTGTTAGCTCTAGAAATTACGACAAATTCCTACGTAGTCGAAGAGGACCTAAGGCCCATCATGATTGGTGCTTCAGCTCGATACGCTGCTCTTCTCATCAAAATCCCGGATTTAGGAGCGCCAACGTGGAAATGGGCGGCGATATAGTTAAATATGTGCCTGAAAGATCGAAGCTCTACATAAACACTATAAAAAGGATTTGAAAAAGACATCGTGAGTTTCTTAACAACTGTAATAAATGATGCGTCCTTTCAAATAAGGATATTCTTCAGAGCAGATAATGTGAACTAAATGTTCATTTGTGTATTTTTGCAACTGCACTGATAGTTTTACTCTGTTTCTGTATATAATTTTAGTGTATTTAATTTTTGCACTGTATAAAATTCCACAGTTAACCGAATAAAATGTTTTTAACTGGAAAAAAATAAACATAAACAAACTCTATGAAAGCAGTTTCCGTATGATGTTTAAATTCGGACATACAAACTATTTCCCATAAAGGACGAGATAAAAGCATAAACGGCATGATATCAGCTCACTATCAATGTCAACCTTTCACACATCAGTGCTTCATTAGACGAGATCCAAAAAATACTCTTTTTCTTCTGCACGATGAAGGTGAAAGATATGAAGAAGGGAGTTGTTATGTTGACGTTTATTATGATACTGAGTAGGAGACATCTAGTATCTGCAAGTGAACCAATATATTTTTTTCATTAAAAAAAGTAACACATCAAATTTGAGAGTACGCACATTTTCCTCACTAGCTATTCTCCTAAAGTTCAGTTATATTTATCTTAGGGATACTAGAAACTACATGGAAGAGTTGACTCTTTACCAAAGTAGGTACTTCCTTTTCAGTAGTTATTTATTCTTTAATGAAACGAGGTCAATCATTTTTTTTTTTTCGAGACTTATCTCAATTAAGAGTAAATTGGCTCAGGAAGTGGAAATTCGATATGTTAAAATAACATTTCATCCAGTATAAGTGTGCTTTCGATAGTCTATAATATTCTCTTGTATCACGATTGCAGCATGGAGATCCCTGGAACCTAGGCTTCATTTTCTCTTTATCCTCTTACGATCTACATCACTTCATAAACCAGTTAGATTTCCCTTTCCGAGTCCCAGATTAGATCGGAGTCCATTATTTTACGTCCCAAATGTTAGAAAACTCTAAAAAACCCTCTCTTTTAGGTCCTAACTTGAAGCTCTACAAAGGAGGGAGGGCTGCTGACAAACATCCTCCGAGCTACCACCCACCCTCAATAACGACCATCTTCAACTTTGAAGAGGCAGGCCATTATTTTTCATTATTTGTAATAGTTTAATATTTGATAAATATATGTATTTCTCTAAGTAAGTAGTAAAATGTATCTTGTACTTTTTTTCATGCATATGTTTTAATTTGATAAGAATATAAAAGACCTAAAGAGAATAAATTGATTAAAAAACAAGTATTCTCCATGATGTCACTCGATCTTTACAACTTATTTTTTAAATGTCATCACAGTATAGACATATGTTTATATCAAAATTAGCTCTTATTGCAATTAACTTATATATATATATATATGTCTATATTTCCTTGGTCTATTACATATAGACACACATATGTATATTTGGAGTTGTTAAATAAACTTTTTTCCTTTAAGGTCTTAATCGTACTTATATAAACTTGCTTATTTCAAAATAAATTATGTCAAAAAGTATATTACAATCTGATGGTCAAAGAGTTACCCCCCCCCTCCCCTCTCTTTTTTAAATCCTTTTCAAACTTCAAGTGCAAGGGGCCGTTGAGTGGGATTCATTTAAAGTTTGTGTGCAGATAAGTGTAGATTTACATTTATATCCTACATGTTGTATATCTTTAACTTTCATGAAAGGGAGGGCGGAACATATAAATAAGTAAGAAATGGGAAAAGGAATTAACTAATTAAAGTACTTCTGATTTATTTGCTTGATTGTATCCTGTCATCTCTACTTACTGACTGATAAATAAATTGAGATTCACTATAAGAAATATTTACTGTATGAAAATTAGGATGTGAAAAATAAACGTATCAAAAAAATGACTTAAAAATATCATTATTCTTTCTCTTTCTTAAAACAATAAAAGGCCCCAGTAAGAGTTGTTATTTAAAAATGGTGGGTGAGTCAGCACTTTTATTTAATTATTGGCCCTAAATATATATGACAATAATTGGAAGAAAATAACAAACTCATCAATTCATCATATCTAAGTTTTGTTAAAAAAAACTTATTTCAAAATAAGTAATAACAAAAAGTTTTGCTCCATAAAGAAACCTTTGAACGCAATTTGGGGGAGTTACGAGTGGCGTCAAAACAAAATCCATTTTCTAAGATGATTTAGTTTGTTATGACAAACAGGGAGTGAAAGTTTGATATCTTAATATTAGGTTTCTATAATACCCCATAATATATATATATAGAGATATATATATATATATATATATATATATATATATATATATATATATCAGGAAACGACCGGGACACTTTTTCTCGCCGGGACCCAGGCCGGGCCAGGACTTAAATTTTTCGAACTGGGCCGGGCCAGGACTTTAATATATATTTCGTTCCTTTGTCATTCTGAAAGTGACGACTTTTTTACGAATTTTTCCTAAAATTATAGAAAACATTGTCTAAAAAGAAAGTGATGACGTTTTTTTAGAAAGAATCTTTAAATATAAGTCCCGTCCCGGTGTATTTTAGACACCGGGTCGGGACGTAAAAAAACAGCTGGGACCAGGGCCGGGTACCCGGTCGTTTCCTTATATATATATATATATATATATATATATATATATATATATATATATATATATATATATATTATATGTGTGTATATTAACAATCTAGTTTTGATTAGGGTTAGCTCTTAAACAATAGATCTCAAAATGCCAAGTAATTCCCTGAATCATTTTCTAATCAAAGGAAATATTCTTATTGTTCTGTTGGGGCAATGGAGCGAATTAGAGAGAAGAAGAAGAAAAGGGCTACTACTCACGTGAGACTCTTCCATTGTTCTTCTCCCGCCGTTTTTCAAAAAAGTTGAAGAAAAAGTGGATGGGAAAGAAAAAGAGGGATGAGGGGGGGGGGGGGCACTCACGTGACCATTCAACCTAAATGGCTCTATTCAAGTCAACATAATGATGGAGGAGTTAATGGAGCATAAGTGGGTAGTAGTTGACAGAATAAAGCGTCCCTTTTTAGATTGGATGAAATGAACAACGCATTAAGGCAAACTGATGGATATATAATGCAATAAAATTTTCTCAAGGGAAAAATACTCTTGACATATGGTTCACAAAACTGTGGGTTGCATGAGATGATCTCTGGCGAATGGTGAGCGTCATTATTTTTTAATGAAGTAGAGATAATTCATATGTATGTATGCATTGTTATATAAAATTCAATCTCCAATCTAAATGACTAGTACAATATCCTCAATTTTATTATAAAGCATCTGTAAAACTAAATATTTTAAACGGATAAAACTGTTAGTTATAGTAATGAAAATACATGTAGATAGTAGACAATGATATTTTTTTTAGAGAAAAAAAGGGTTTACTGTAATTTCATCGCGAGTAAATTGTCACGGAGCTTTTATAGCCGTTTTTTGTCGCGGGTAAATACATCGCTTGCTCTTTTATATAGCGGCGGAACACCCGAGGCTAAGGTGTGCACAACCCTTAAGCCGCGTGTCTTTTCTCCCTAAAAATGTCAGCGGTAGATTCAAACCCATGGAACCCCAGACAGAGTCCCCATGAATAGGTCCACAAAGCAAAAAAAAAATAGCGCGGAAAATGCTTCACTACAAAAAAGCTTGGTGACAAAATTACCTACGAAAAAAAGAAGAACGACAAAAATACTTCACTACAAAAAAGCTTGGCGACAAATTTACCCGCGACAAAAAGAAGAACTACAAAATTGACTGACTATAAAAGAGCAATCGATGTATTTACCCGCGACAAAAAAAACGGCTATAAAAAGCTCCGCGACAAATTTACTCGCGATGAAATTACTGGACACCGAAAAAAAGTCCACAATTTCTTTGTTAACTTGTTCGATTGAGTTATGTACGAACACTCGCCCTCAACATAAATATTCGAGCAAATATCCATTGAGCTCATGTGCTACATTTTTTTTTTTGGTCTTTCAATGTAATCATTTTCGTTTCCGATAAGATATCAGTTAAATATCATGATTCATGGGAAACTGATATGTTTCATGGGGGAGAAAGATTACAAGTTTAGGACTACCACCCCCTGTTAATCACCCCCCCCCCCCCCGTTACTAATATTTCTTATCCCTTAAAGTCCACTTATGAAGTACCTATGTTTTCTTTATGACAAAGTTACATTAATGTTTGAAACCTATGTTCCTAATATCGGCCATATATTTTATATGGTCGATAGTAGGAGCATAGTTTTCAAACACTAATGCAAAAAAATCTTAGTTAACTTTATAAGTGTACTTTAAATTGTCGGGGGGTGCTAGTCCGGGGCAAGGTCTGTATAATAAGGTCTGGGCAATACAAAAACAACATGTATCCTAGCAGTATAACTACTCAATGACGTCACTGGAGAACTAATATATCTATCTATATATATATAATCTATCAATCTCTCTATCAATCTATAATATATATATTGGTTTTAGGAATATTTATGTATATAAAACTTATGCACAAAGAAAACCGGATAAAGTATTTTTTTTATCGGGAATTATTGATAGAAGGAATTTTTCCTTAACGACACTTTGTATTAAAATGCATTTTTAAAGGAAACTACTGACTTTTGGGCCCAGCTTATCAGTCAAAATAGCTTTATTGAGCATTAATGAGCACATTGATTAGTTTTATTTATAAATGGAGCCCATTTTGAGTAATTTTTCGTTTTATATATATATATATTCGTATATAAATAGTTCCTTCTGAATGCCTAAATTCCCTCCTAAATTCTCTACTTATATGCATAGACAGCAATTACTTGACATTAATACCTGCTACTACACAACAGTAAATATATTACTTTAATTTAGAACGCTACTTTTCGTTATTTTTGATATACTACATAAATGTATACTTTCTAAGTAATAGTCTTTCAAAAGTATTTTTGGAGTCTCATTTTATGATGTCCAAGGATACTACATAAGTACACGTTCAAACATCTTTCAATGCAAATAGAAAATATAAGTGCCCTTTTGGCTATCATATTTATCAATTACTTCCATAATCCAGCCAACTTTCTCCATCTGTCATACACTCAAAATGAATGTTTTTAAATATGTATATATGTATTTTTAATGCGGAAAAAGGAATTATTGATTTTATTTCTTAGTGGTTAAAAGGGATTTCATAATAAAAGGGTTTACAACTAAGTTTAACCAAGGAAGGATTTTTTTCCTCTTCCAGGGACCTCCCAAACGTCCACTCCTTTTCTTCTTCTCTTATTCATATTTTCCCTCCATAATTTAAATTTCCCTTATTTACAAATAAGGGGAGGAAAAGAAAAAAAATAGCCTTCCGCCGCTCTTCCTTTGAAGGGATGTATAGAAAGTGAGTTAATGTAATTAACTCACTAAACTAGACGAAGATGGAGGGGGATGTTTGAGAGAGGAGGGATGGAATTGATTTATTTACCCCACAGAAATCTCCCTTGAGAGATTAGAATGTACTTTTTGGTCAAAATAAACTATAATGAAATTGGAAAGAGTCTTCTTATATAATGTATTGGAACAACTACAGCAGCAGCACGCTTGTGAACTGAGACCATGAATCGAAGCACAAAAGTTGAATGACATCCTAACCTGGGCATATCCTTTAACAAATATCCGACTATCTTGTAGAGGACTGGGATATCTAGGGATACAACACCAATGATAACTTCAATACAAATGAAATGGAATGTTAAATAACATATCTATTTTATATAGCAAATTCTTGCTATCTGAAGAGATAACAGTGATTTTGTTCCGTTTGCTCAACTGTTTAAAGTTGATCAACCCCAAATCCTGGGTTTAACGGACTAGTTAAAATGATATAACATTATTGATATACAAATTGATGAACACCATTCAATCCATATAGGTATTGGTCCAAAATAACAATTGAAGTTAACACTCTCTGTCCTGATTGTTGTCATGTAAGTCCTTTGATTAGGTACCAGTTCAAGTTCACAGTGACTGACATTGTAGGTGAATTATTTAAAGACATTATTGCATGAAAACATTTTTATAAACTCATTATCTTTTGTGTATCAATTATCAATGTTTGAAAAAGGCGTTCACATTTCTCGTATAAGATAAGAAAACTAACTGAATATAAAAGCATTATGAGATTTGCTGCTTTAAATCATATCAAATTTGATCATCATGAAGTTCCTAGTCCTCTTTGCTCTTTTCGCCTTGGCCAGCGCAGGCTCCGAGCCTGACTTCAACGACCGCACCGTTAGTGCAACCGTCTGCAAGTACGTCTTGGGAGAGATCGAGGAACTTATCACGGACGAGAGCACTGAGGAGACCATCCTCGCCAAGTTGGACGAAGTAAGAATCCATTGAAAAGGCATCAATTGACTATATAGTAATTGCTATTTTTTATTATTCATTTTATCAGCTCTGTGAGAAGCTTTCCAAACCATTCCTTGTCAATGGCTGCAGGACCCTCGTCAGTGAATTCGTCAAGCCCCAGTTGGAGGACATCATTGCCAACAGACCCACCCCCGAGGAGGCCTGCAAGGAGATGGAACTTTGTTAAACCTGGAATAAATATATTTCTAGATGAGGACGTTCTACTTTTTTACACCACTTTCATGTTCTGGGAATCACGGTATATGTTAATTATTTTTATGGTCCGAAAGGGAGTGAAAAAGAAAGAAAGAGTTTAGAGATATGGAAGAAGAGAGAGAGGCACACACAAGAGAGAGATTCACGGATTCAAACTTTTCACATTTGAATTCGTGAATCTCTCTCTCTCTTCTTCCATCCCTCTACATATCCCTCTTTCTCTTTCTTTCCCCCTCCCTTTTGGACCATACAAATAAAATATACCGTGAGTCCCTAAAACATAGATGTCATGTACTAAAGTAAAACGTTCCCATTTCGAAAATCAAAAAATCGTCTTTTTAATCTGTGTTGAAATTTGGTATTAGTTAATTTCAAATTGTAATGGGAAAACTAGATTATTCTTCATTGAAATCTTTAAGTTCGGTAAAAAAAGATTTAAATGCAATGCTTGTTATATTATGTGGTTCGACCATATCTTAAGGAAACGGTTTTCTTGAAGTATGTAGCTGTCATTTATAACAATTTTTTCACCCGCAGCAACCGCTTTGTATGAGTAAAACCAAAATAATCATTTTCTTAAAGTTATAAAGTCCAACTTCAAATCATAATGTAATGGAATGTTACAAAGTTAGTTTTGAACTGAGCTCTCGTGGGTCCTTACTTGAGATAACTTAATTTTGAAAAGCTCAAGCTGTATAGGAGCTTTTTCTCTTACATAGACGATTATTCAATAATAAAAAGTGTAATTCATGGGGTATTGCTAGTTGTGCATGCTCCATGATCACATTTGAATCACTGACAAATTCGTTATGGTTGGTATTATCCTTTGAGTAAACAAGGTCTGGCGTTATGTCATAGAATCTTTATATATTAAGTTTTAATCTGACTCAGTTCATTCATTCATAGAAGATAAGGTCTAAATGAGCTTTCTCTCTCTATATATATATAGTTTCTAAAATGAGATTAGCCTCTTCCCCACCAGTTAGTCCCGTTAATTACAATATCAAAGTTTGTTCTGTGAGCGCAAAGTTCATCGTAGTTTTCCCTAACAGATTTTGTGCACATTTAAATTCATAATTTTATTTTATTATCCCTTCCACCATTCTTGCGTCATACAGGTAGGTTCGTAGGGATCAAGTCTTAGATAGTATTATATCCTTAATCTCAAATATAAACGACTAATTGAATTACTGTCACCACAAAATCATCAAAAGAGTAACATTATTCGAGTCATCGAGGTGTAATGAGAATTTTTGGATATGAATAGGATGAAAACCTCTAATTTTATTTATTTATTGATAGAGGAGCCTCTCAGAACCACACACGCAAGGGTTCCTCAATTAAAGTTTCTTTTAAATATCTACAAACATCATTTTTAAAGGAGACTCTCTTCGACTCTTGGGAGTCTCTTCTATCAAAGTCATTGTGTACGGAGGAACTCCGGACTTTATTTAAGGTAATTATTATTCAAAATGGAGGGGGAGTTAACGGACGCCATGTTTAATGCCGAGAGGATCAAAACATTTACTTTTTTGGTCATTTGAACATAATCAAATAGTTAAAATTTGACTCGTTTTGATAAAGTTTGTACGGTATAAAGCTTAACTTATATTTAAGTTTTGAAAAATTTTGATCCTCTTGTTTTCTTTATGAGCGTGTTAACTTTGTAAGCTTCGGAATTTTTCTTCCTGTGCACACTCCATATATCTCTATGATTTCCCAATATTAGTTTTGGTTTAGGGTTATTTGAAGATAAATAATAAAATAACAAGATTGGATATATATATATATATATATATATATATATACTTTTATATATATATATATATAAATTATATTATATGTCTGATGGTCTGATGCCTCTGAAAGTTGTGCGTCATTTCCAACTTGCAGTGGAGAGCTCTCCGTCTCTCTGCTTCTATCTGTCCCTCCTTTTCTAAGTTATTTATAAATACAATACCAGATGGGGCGACAGACGTTTTCTTTTTCTTTTATAAAATTTAATTTGTATATAAATTATATAAAAACAATTCCCTTCAATTGACACGCATCTTACATTAGATCAGATAAATGTAGGTGTCTGTAAATATTCCTTCGTTTACAAACTGACTTATTTTTTAAATAATTTCAACTTGCAGGAAACGTAGCCATCTTTGAGCTCTCGGACAAAAGAAAAAATGATGGCTTCAAGATGTATTTCTACTTTTGAAGTTTAAAATATTGAGTTTAACATAGGAATGTGCAGAAGAAATGGTTGAATTTAGAGAAAAACATCGTTGAATTAAGAGGAAAATATCGTCAAGCAAAGGTCTGTGAGTTTGATAAGATTGATACATCTGAATTCTAGTGATAGTGAAATTTAGAATTCTATTTATTACAAATAATTGATTTGGAACATCAGATATATAATTTTGATACTATGACTTAGTTGTAGGTTTGTTTGACAGTGATTGAACAAGAATATTTGCATTCAAATACTCATTCAAACTGAAGGAATGTTTAAAACAAAGTACATCCAAATTGCCGGCGACTTTTTATGACGTGACAACGGTAAGCGAGAAGAAATACATTTGCAAAGTGTTTTCTTCACGCTGTCGTCAACACAAGGAAGTGCGATAGCTCAGTTCATTAAGCGTGTTCAACTTTCAATATTGGGTTCGAATCCAGAGAGGGGAAGGTCCTTTTTGGTCTACCTCTTTGATAAGATCCTAGGTTCGAGTGACTAATTTACACGCTAGTATGCTTATTTATATCCAGTCGGATACTGCAATTCGGTCGAACCATAAAAGGCACAAAAAGTTTATTTATGTATATTTATATAAATTAAATATTTATTTATATGAATTAAAATATTTATTTATATTTATTAAAATATTTATTCATAAATATTTTTATACGTAATTCCACAAAATTTCAATAAAGTCGAAAAAATCTATAGCTACAATATTTTTTTTGATGACGCGATATATTCTAATAAGACGACTGACGTTTCATTTTTAATAAAAACGTGAAATAAACGTATCTATTCGAACCTAAATCTTGTTTTTAAAACCATTTTATATATTTCATTCCTCATCTTATCCCTCTTTTAATACGCGCAATTGCATATTTTGTATTGTATTCTTGTTGGACCCACAACGTGTCTGTTATATATCGATACATATCCTATAAATATATGTACATTCTCATTTTGTTCATACTCAAGGCACTTTTTATCATGAAGGAAGGAACGGAAAAGTAAAAAAGGAAATGAAATGATGTAAAAAGTTGACGTTCATTAAATGATCAAAGAAATATGTAATATTTTATCCTTCTTGAGAAAATCAAATTTTTCTATTAATATTAATATGATTTTGGTGTATTATACATACATAAATGGAGCTTCTTCCTATTTTCTGTTTTATCCTTGTCAGACGTTCATATATGTACATATTTATTAATTCAATTATAAATACATACGTTCCATATATGAGGAGGAAATGGCATTAATTCATTTTTACTTGAGAGAAAATATATATACATACTAAAGGAAATTTAAGGGGTATCAAAAATTGTGGAGTTAAATATTCTTATTATCAAAGTGAAGTACTTACAAAGATTTTAGCAGGCGTATGGGCGTTCGCATCCTTTGCGTTCGTCCGTTCAATTTTTTTTTTTTGCCTATATGGTTCGATAGAATTGCATCCGATTGGATAAAAATAAGCATTATAGCATTATAATTAGTCTATCGAACCTAGGATCTTATCAATGAGGTAGACCAAAATTGACCATCCCCTCTCGGGATTCGAACCTGCGCCCCCACATTGAGAGTTGGACACGCCTTAACACAATTTTTTTGCGTTCGTCCGTTTGTTTTTTTCGTACATCCGTTCGTTGGAAAAATATCAATTATTTTAATTTGTTCCTATTTCAAATTTGAACTAAATATACTGAACAGACTTGTTGATTCGTCGTTTTTGTAATCGTTTGTTTAAAAAGTTCACACAGTAACTTGCAGGTTTGTTCTTATTCAATATATCTTCATGAATGTGAAGCCCTGGCCGCCAAAGTTTAAAAGTACTCTTCATAGCAAGAAGTCTACTAAGTAAAAAAAAAATCACTTTTAACCAGAATGATTCACTTTTGTTTTAAAAAGAACGTTCTCATTTTTTATCTGGAGTGATTGAACTTCTTATATAAAAAAACGTCCACACTTTTTACCAAAAAGTATTTATATTGATATACATAATATAAATTGAACGGACGAACACCAACCAAAAAATAGCGTTTGTCCGTTCATTTATTATCTATTCAGGCGTTCGATTTTGAACGTGCATTCGCAAATGGCGTTTGTTTTTTTCCGTTCAATTCATAACACTGGGTTTTAGGCCTGGTTAACTAAGGAACACGTAATTATCCAGGGTTGTGTTTGGCTTTGTTAATTCCCTGACGTCACTTTTACAAGACACCCTGACGTCATGCCTACTGTGTCTCACTCTTTCATCTTCCCCGTATAGTTTTCCCTCTTTTCCTATACTGTCGTTATCAGGGTATGTAAAAAAACCCAAAATTTTGAAAAAACCCGAAAAAAAACCGGTTAAAAAAATCCAGGTTTTACAGTGAGTTTTTTCGAAATTCGGGTTTTTCATTACACCATTAATTAGCCATTAGCTAATTAATGGTGTAATGAAAACCCCGAATTTCGAAAAACCCACGGTAAAATTCGGGGTTTTAATCGTTTTTTTTCGGGGGGTTTCAAAATTTTGACTTTTTTGCATACCCTGGTCGTTATAGTAGCCTCCACGTTATGACCTTCTCATTTGTCTTTATTGAACATTCCTTCCTGCCGTGCAATCTAAACGGCGACGACTCTAGGATATAAATATACTAATACTATATTCTTCTCAACAACAACAGGCTTCATAACCAAATGCTCAATATTTCTCACAAATGTAACCGTCTTGCAAACATAGCTTTGTCCATGACAAAGGAGTCGCAACTGATAGGCACCAATTTTAATTCAGTATTGAATTGGCACGACATATCCTGAGTAGATATGATAAAACATAGCAATCACTTTAGTTAGAAGAAGGGCGCTCCACAACAGCATGATTGGCTAAGAAAATAATAGCACTGGTAGCTAAGTAATTGTTGCCACATTGATTTAATTGATCACCATATAAAAATAATTTGGTAGGATCAGAAATGGGAACCTTTTTCTCGAACGTAATTGGTTGCAAGAAAATATGTGTGAATATTAAATAAGACCAGTTGGCAATATAAAATAAAGCATCACTTCACTCGCAGCTATTAAGATGCGGACATCAAATCAGAGATAAGAATATCGAAGTCAATAAGAAATGACCCACGAAAATACGGTTCAGAAAGGATTGGCCCAAGATAGAAAGGAAAATGATAAATCATGGACAAAATAGCACAAATGAATGTGTAGACAAGATTTTGAGTGGAATATAAGTAAGTATTATGCAAATACTATTTCCAATATAAACTAGAGGCATATATACACTCAGAGAGTGCAAACCTCCGCCGATCCCCACCTAATGAATCACTTAACAGAATTACAATCCAATCAATATGTCTACATAAGTAGGTGTGTTTGGTGAATAATGAGTGAGGAGAGAGCCATCCTAAAAAATATCCATTGACGTCATACTAGTTATTCGTCAATTCAGAAATACGTCACTGGATGTTTAAACTCCTTTCTTTTCTCCATCATGCTCTTAATATTAGCGTTATATTTTATTTAATATTATTTTAAGAGGAAGACGGGAAGAGAAAGAAGTTTAAGCACCCAGTGACGTAGTCCTTAGCTGATAAATGAACAATATTACGTCAATGGATATTTTTAAGCGTTTGTTCTTTCCTACTCCCTGAATAGAGACCCCATTTCATTATTATTAGTAGTAGTATTTTGCTCATTTTGCATATTAAAAAAGCACTTAGAGATGCCAAAATTTAATCACTTGTTTCTTTTGGCATTTCCAACAACTCCACAAAGTTTCATTTGAATCCGTTCAGTACTTTTTGAGTTATCCTGCTGACAAACAAACCAACAAACGCTAGTGAAAACAATACCTCCTTCGGCGGAGGTAATTAAGTATGTAAAGGCAAAAAATAATTTTTATTTTTGCCCCTTTAGATAAACGATTTCCTTATTGTTGTTATTAAATAAAGTAAATATTAATTGGGGTCATTTGTTCCATGCAACACCATTTTCCTTTTGTATCTTGGCTAATTTATTCCTGGTCCATTTTTTCTCTCACCATTTCTTCCTAAGCCGTATTTCCCTCGGCCATTTCTTCTTCCTAATATCAAGAATATCACCCCTAAGAACATAAATTGTTTCTTCTCGGTCCATGCCATTGGAAAGTCCTTCCAATGGTCTCGTCCAGTATCAATTATAACTAGAGGCATATATACACTCATAGAGTGTGTACCTCCGCCGATCCCCACAACATTCCCATTCAAACATTCTCCCTTTCACACGCCCGATTTTCTATCTCTAATCATTGTTTCCTCTCTGTTAGCTCATTTTGCATATTAAAAAGCACTCAGAGACGGGAGAGGAAGAAGTTTAAGCTACGTCACTGGGTTAACATAGTCCTGAGCTGATATATGAACAATAATACGTCAATGAATATTTTTTTAGCGTTGTTCTTTCCCTGAATAGAGACCCCATTTCATTTAGTATTTTGCTCATTTTGCATATTAAAAAAGCACTTAGAGATGCCAAAATTTAATCACTTGTTCCTTTTGGCATTTCCAACAACTCCACAAGTTTCATTCGAATCCGTTCAGTACTTTTTGAGTTATCCTGCTGACAAACCAACAAACTAACAAACCAACAAACGCCAGTGAAAACAATACCTCCTTCGGCGGAGGTAATTATTAATTTATCAAAGCAATCACTGATACTGAGGAAAAGGAGAAATACTTTTCCAATGGAATCGATTTGTTCCATCACTCTTCCATTAACTGTTTCTTCTGTAAATTATACAAATATAAGGTTATGGCAAATTCAGCTATCGGAAAATGGCTCAACTCTGCACCATCCTTGGATGACGATCAGGACGGAACGCAATAGATGACCTTAGAAGAAGTCGTTGCACACCATAAGTGAATTTACATATTTTTTTGGCATGTGCTTGTTCTGAAAATGTTATTTTGGATGTGTAACAATAAAAGCCTTTGTATATATATAATAAGACTTATGAAAATATTTTTTTTAAATTTTACGATATATTTCACACATTAATAAAAGTTTTTAGTATGTGACTAATGTGTATATTTTAAATGAACTACGGATTTATGAGCTTCTTTTAAAAGAATCGATCCAATTTTAGATAAGAATAAAAATCTACATATATATCCTTCACAGCTATGAAAGAAGCATATGTTGACATTGGCATGTTGTCTAAAAATGATGATTAAAGTTTTATTAGATATATTTTATTTTCATAGTGAAAAATATGGAACGTGAAAACTCAAAGTTGGCTCCTAGGAGAAGAAGAAAGAAAAATAAATCAAATACTTTTTCAGGCGATTCATATTCCATTGGATATATGTATTACATTGCAAATGCTCAAAGAAATGGTTAACTTATTCAAAATTTGGAAAGTTTTGTGAATGATTAAGTATTACGTTAGAACATTTAAAATGTATATCTTTCAAGATATGAGAAGAAAATTGAAAACTTCATATAACTGATTGAAAAAAAAAGCTAAAGCTTTAATTAAGTATTTCTAATTACAAACAAAATACCCGTGATGCAAAAAAATATCAGCTGAAACTCAGAATGATAACTTCGGTGTCAATAATTGCATAATCAAAAATGACTATAGCACAGAATATACTAAGTTAGAAACAACTTCTATAGAATCCCTTCTCTGGGCATATACTTGTATACATGAAACATAGATATTTTAACTGAAGTGGGTTAAAAACATTGAGATAAAACACAGAGAGCTTATTGGATTCTTTTTTTTTTTTTTTTTTTTTTTAATATTATTTATGATCTAAAAGATATCTCGAACAGAATAAAATGCACGTACAAAGGATGAATAAATAATATGAAAAATTTGATAAAGCTACGTTAAAACAAATATAACATTAAAAAACACATGCATTTATAACTTGTCGGAAGAAAAATAAAAGAACTCCCAACCTATCATCCTTCTTTTATGAGATATCTTGAGATAAAATAGTGATTTAGAAAACCAGTTGACTCGCTGAGATGAGAGATCCAATGCGTCATTTGATTCAGTCCACTTGCGCTTGAAGGGGAGAGGACCCGTTTGTTTTGAAAACATCCTGGGGATGGAGCGTAGAATTTCCAGACTTCTTCTGACGAGATCTTGGAGACCCACAGGAAGTCTAGTTATAATTGTTGACAAAATTATAAATATCCGCCCTAAAATATTTAATTAGCAATAGAGTTCTGATAGTCGTTGTTTTGACAGTTTTTCCTTTATGGTGTTTGTTAAAAAAATATTTTTAAATTTGGGCCCCTACCCCGCACGTTCTTGAGGCGTAGAGAGCCCTCTGTACCGTGGATATAAGATGTTCGATCTCGTAAGCCTCCTCGTATGTAGGTGATGTGGACACCAGCCAGTCTGTGGGGGTTAATGATACTCCAAATTCTTCTAGAATAATATCTTCCACAGCTTTTATGACTGGGATCATTCTGTGGCAAAGGTAAAAGAAGTGGAAGGAAGTCTCCTCGACCTCTCCACACCAATGGCATCCTCGCTTCTTTGGGTCCACATGGGATTTATTTAGGAATAAAGAGGACGTGGCGAGACGGTATCGGAACCATTTTTGGTGAGAGTCTGTTGGAGGGTTTCGCATAATAATATTCGGGCACAGGGGGATATTTTTCTCATTCTGTAGAAGCCGCAATCGTCTCTTGATGCTAGGAAAAGGACGTTCAGAGCCTACCAAAGACCTTCGAATAGTTTGGTTATCCAATGCCGTAAGAGCGATATAGAAGGGAGTGGGTGGTCCGATTGATATATATCCCATTGAGGTAAGCGAGCGTCGTTTTTGTAATCGCATACTAAGGATATAATTTTTAATATGTATTTTCTCTGAAGGAATTCCCCAACAGATGTGAGGCAACCCTCTTGAAAGAACTCCGAAGAACTTCCCAAAGTCCCATTAAAGTTTAGAGGCTCATTCGCTCGTAGCAGAGGAAGGACTCTGTGCAAGCTTGAGCCCCAGGATTTAGCCATTCTCTTCCAATGAGATCCGCAGGACTTTAAAGACCTGAGAAGTTCCAATGGGCCCATGTAGATTCTCTCCTGGTAATTATGTCCTGTAACTTTAAAGAACTTTTTTTTATCCTAGAAGCCCAATAGTCTTCACTTCCCAACAATCTTCGCAACCAGGAGAAATTCAGAGACTTCCACATGGACTCAACCTCAAGCGATCCCAAGCCCCAATTCGAGATGCTGGCGTTAATTCTAATTTTTGAAATGTATGGCTTTGAGCTACCCCAAACAAGGGAAGCCCTCTGCTCATAGATTTCATTGCACAGGGTTTCCGAGAAAGGCAGATATCTCAGTAAGTGGAAATTTTTGGGAAGACATTAATGTTCCATGCAAGTAGTCTTTCGTAGCGGGAGAGGGGGGTTCTTTTATAAAACGAGACAGCTTTTTGTAGTATATCTATAACTTTAATCTTATTTTTTTCTTCTGCTTTGTCCGTAGTACTAGCCACCGTGATGCCAAGGATGTTTGTCGTTTTTACGAAGGCAAAATCTCTATAATCTGTCTCAGCTATCTCCTCACAGTTTGTCAAGAACTGGGTTTTATGCTTGTTGATTGCGAGACCGGACGAAATTTCAAATTCTTCGAGGATTTCCCAAGCTCTTCTAGTGGAATCTTCCAAGGTTGTGGAGGTCCCGGAAAGAAAAAGGGTGAGATCATCGGCGTACATGATGCTTTTGAAATTTGACTCTCCTATCTTTAACCCTTTTATAGATTTATCTTCGAACAACCTTTCCAACAGTCCATTCACTGCGAGTATGAACAGAGAGGGTGACAGCGAATCACCTTGTCTTGCGCCTTTGCAGATATAGATTGCTCGTTGTTTTCCCGGAAGGCCCAACCTCGAAGAAGACGTCCATAATATGGCCGAGATCATGCCCACAAAGCCATCTGAGAAACCATATCCATATAGCTGCTCCAGAATGAACTTATGGGACAGGTTGTCAAAGGCTTTTTCAAAGTCTACCATTACTGCGGCATAAAGATCTCCCCTGTCTGAACAATCATTGATTGCATCTTGGATAGATATCGGACAGTCTTCGATGTGGCGTCCAGGCATAAAGCCTTTTTGGAATGGAGAAATCAGTCGGGGGAGAACTCTGAGCAACCTTTTATTTAATATTCCCGTGAGTATCTTGTACGATGCGTTTAGCAGAGAGATTGGACGGTAATCTCTAATATCCTCTCCTTTTTTCCCTTTTTTCAGGGCCAATGTTATTATACCTGAGCTCATAAATTCTGGGACGAAGCCTCTCTTGAAGATATCACGGAAAACACTCTCTAAGATTGGAGCAAGTGGGACTGCAAATGTCTTGTAGAATTCATGAGGGAGTCCCGACGGCCCGGGTGCTTTATATTTTTTATTATAACTATTTATATTTTTATAATTTCCTCCCGAGATATCGGGGAATGGAGGTCATATAATATATCTCTTACTCTACCGTCTACTGGCTTCTTTGTTTCCTTCTGTTTATTGGATTCTTCAGAGAAATACATCATATTGTCCAATATAAACAAATCTTTCTATCTCTATGATCAACTTACGATGACGTAGATCAAATTACTTTGTTTATATTGGGCACAGGCGACAGCTGAACGACGATGTTTCTCTGTTATTGATAGGAATAAAGTCTCTATATCTTATATATCTATAGCATAAAAAATTTAAAAAAGGAAGGAAAATATTTTTCATTGCTTTAACAGCTGACAATACAAATACAATATAATCGTTTGATATACTTTTTTTTAGTAAGTGAGTATATTCCTTGTTTTTTTACATCATAAGCTCTGACACTGATTCATCTTTTGAACTTGCATTGTCTGTGTCCTGCTTCTTTATCCGCTTACAGTATAGAAGATCCAGATGGGAGCATTACTCTTCCGCTTGGGTTCCTTAGGAACAGGCAAGGCTTAAGAAGTAACTAGATTAAAAAGGACAGATAAACTTTATATCATAACTATTGACATTCACATTCCTTGATATATGTATGGAAGAATATACTTTTTAAACAGGGATGAATACTAGGACTATTCATTAAAGTGTTGAAAAGTTACGATTTTGATAATTTGATACAAGATTCATAAATCTATCCAACAAAATTTAACCAATGAATACCTAAATGCAGCTGTTGAATAGTTAGTTTATTTTTTTATTTTTTTCTGTTCCTGTATTTGTTCAGAGAGGAAATTATATATATATATGGGCATATATGCAGCTATTGAAATCAAACCTCAATGACAAAAAAACTCAAACACTCAAGTAAAAACAAGTATAATCCATAAAAAACATCTACAGGCACTAAAAAACACGGGCAAATAGACAGGTTTTTCTGTGATGCAGCAGATATGCTTCACCCAAGGACAACAAACAAGCCAAAAGATAAAACAAATAAAAATGATTAGTTGTTCTAATATAAATACACAACACAGCAAAGCAGCTAATTCAGAATTAAAGCTGAGAACAAATAGCTTTAATAACAGAACCATATCTGAATAATGGTTCAACAAAAAGACTAACACTAAAAGGATATACAATTCATAGTATGTCTGAAACCAAACCAAGAGCGTGTATCAGAACTGCCAAACATTTGAATGCATGGTTTGTCCCAGAATTATCTGACAAAGATGTTTGCACAGTATGCTTAAAAATAGACGAATCTATAACATATATAGGTATGTGCAATCTATCTCGATCAACTACAATCAGTAGATAATAAAACAATGTTAAGTCTCCTTAAGCATTGTGAACATCAACAAAAGCCTCTTCTTATAGCTATGGATTATAATGCTCATAATCATCTTTGGGGTAGTAAATGTATTGACACCAGAGGATAAATACTTGAGAATAAAAGCACACACATCACATGTTAAAAAAAACCAAAATCGAAGACTACTCAACTGTCGCGATAAAACATGAGTCTTCTTGTTCAAGCTTATACGGGCCACGGACCATTTTTGGCTCATCTAAGTAAATAGAAAAATATTGACGGAATCTGCAATATCTGTAATGAAGAGCCACAAAGCGCAGACCACTTAATTAACAGATTCCCATCACTCTCTTATGAGAGACATCAATTCATGCAAGAAGAGGATGAAGACCTACGTATCCTTAAATTGATGAAA
>CP045902.1:1676537-1693025 GCA_013387185.1 Caligus rogercresseyi
ATCTTTATTGCTCTTGATAATAACACAACAGTTTATTAAAATTGAAACAAGGGAGAGGTTTGTGATTCATTGATAGTATCCTTGTTTCAATTTTGATAAGCTGTTGCTGTTATTATTATAATTATAATAACAGCTATCTAATGGGTGTCCAGAAGAAATGGACCAGGAAAATATGGAATAGCAAGAAATGGACCAGGAAAGAATGGCCAAGAAGAAATGGACCAAGGTAGAAAAGGAAATTATGACTCATGGAAGAAATGGACCAAATACATAGGTAGGCAAGTTTTTGAGTGAAATATATTTAAATATTGTACAAATACTATTTCTCATATTAACTGAGTAAATAATGACATAAAATATTTTATTTTTACAATTTTAGAAAAAATAATCTTTTCTTTATGTCATGTGTAGTTCAAATCACCCAATTATTGTAAATAATCCGTATTGTCTTAAACAACGAACATAGCGATATTAGATACATAGAGAAAAAGGAATATATGCCTAATTTCGGATGCAATTATTATAAATGGAATCTTTGAAGAGATAGAGTGAGGTGTGACGTCACAGTCAACAATAATAAAATGAGAGAGCCTCTAATGATCCGATTCGAGAATCTGTGTATTCAATCTTTGCAATCCGGCCGAATGAAGGCACCACTTGTTTATACTATGAAAGAACAACATGGTAAATTATTTCATTATTTATTCAGTTTATATGAGAAATAGTATTTGTACAATAATTAGATATATTCCACCCAAAACTTGCCTACCTATGTATTTGGGCCATTTCTTCCATGAGTCATCATTTTCCTTTTCTACCTTTGTCCATTCCTTCCTGGTCCATTCTTTCCTAGTCCATTTCTTCCTCGGCCAATTCTTCCTAATATCAATCTAATGATATAGTAAAAACAACAACGGTCTTTGGTTTATTTATTTCAAATGTCATTAATAATTAATAAAAGGGGTGTTTGTTCCTTTCGTCATCGAGTCCTGTGGAATAAGTGACTCCAAACCATAAAGATATAAATATATAGAGAGCTGATTCCCTTCAATAGCAGAGAAACATCGTTCACCCGTATTCTTTGTGTCCAATATAAACAAAGTGATTTGACCTACGTCATCGTAAGTGATCATAGAGATAGATTCTATCATATTTCAAAGACATAATCTCAGGGATATGGGACCCCATATTAACCCGAGGGAACAGTATTTGAAGTATATAATCTCCTCTGGGGTATATTTTACGAGTGGTCTACTTCAAAATGAGGGGGCGATTTGTTCTTTGTGTGAAAGCCGCAAAACCGTTGCTCATCAGTTCCGAGATTGCACGGATCTCGTCCATACTATGAAAATCATAAAAAAGGTCTAAGGGACAAAATAGGCAGGGATCTGAGCCCAAACGAGGTCCTGTATGGTTTTCTAATAAGGACCCTAAACTGAGACTGGCATCGAAAGTCATCGCTAACTTCTAATCTATTCTGTCGAGGGCCAGGTTCAAAAACCACCAAATTTCCACAAGGATAGCGGAGGTGGCCTTAAAAGAATATCATATCTCTAAAAAAATTTTTAAAGATGCATTTACACTATAATTTTTATAAATCATATGTTTTTTTTTAAACCATACTTCAAAATTACTTGTCTTTCTCCTTCTAGTCATAGTATAATATGTAGTTATTTTTTGTTTGTTGATTATTATGAATTTATTGTGTGATTGAATAAATCTATGTCTCCCATTGGATTTGAAAAAAAAAGATTCTATCTCTATGATCACCTTCGATGACGTAGTACATATTACTTTGTTTATATTGGACACACAGATACATCTGAAAGGAATAAGTTCTCTATATCTTTGTATCGCTATGCTCCAAACACAGGAGGGAACTCCGTATCAAAGATCCTCCTCCAGAATAAAATAACTTAAGCTGTCCAATCTAATGCAATAATAACACACACCAACAGCTTATAAAAATATAAAAAGGGAGAGGTTTGTGATTAATTTGATACTATTATCAAAGAGATGCAAGAAAGATGTCTCCATGTTTTATAATCGACAGCATTTTGTCCTCTTTCTATGCCATGTATTAAGTACTCCCTAACAAAAAGATATGATAATCATAAAGTACTATCCCTCCTCATCAGCCCGACACTCCAGAGTGCTAAAACGTATAATAAGTTATTATAACGAAAACACTAAGGACACGGAGAACAAATAGCTTATGGACTTTAAATCGGATTATTATCTTCGTTTTTTAATTATGTATGCGTATTATCTGTCTTTGTTCATTAACTGGTATTTTAAATTCGTTACATCATTGTTACAGAATTCATTAGGGTACGAATTTTAGGTCTTTAAATGGGAAAAATTATAAACTAGAATGTTTATTTATGTTTTATTGTAGAGAGCACAATTTTCCTATTTTACTATTTATTTAAGTATGTTACTTTTTGTCACTAGATAAATAAAGGCCTTGCTGATGAGGAAAAAAAATATATATGCCAGTGAGCCCTCGCTTTTAATGGAGCTATGGGGTCTGAAGCCTGCAGGTTGGTAGAGATATGATATATGTACATACAGCCTACTAGTTACTCTAGATTATTGGGATACTACAATATAAATGAAAATCAATAGCATTTGATTCGATGATGTTTGTAGGAAAAAAACCATTGGTTTGCTCTGTCAATTTATGGGATGTCTTGAATACGGTGTCCAGAAGTAATGGACCCGGAAAATGGACATGGAAAAAGGCCCAAATACATGGATGGGCAAGTATTTGACTATTTAACAAATATATTTCGCATTAATATTTGATTTCACAAGTAAATTTAGTAAATAGGGACTAATATAGGGAATGCGATGGCCATGTGTGTTAAGGCGTGTTCAACTCTCAATGTTGGAGGCGCAGGTTTCCGAGAGGGGATGGTCATTTTTGTCTACATCATTGATAAGATTCTAGGTTCGATAGACTAATTTAATGATATAATGGTTATTTATATCCAGTCGAACTACGAACCATTTTCACAAAACCCCCCCTGATATTTTACTAAATAAACTGTCAAAGAGAAAGTGATAACTGAATTCATTTCTCTGTACTGTAGATGAGATAATGTGTGCCGCTTTCCTATGTCCTAAATAGCTTTTTTCAAATTAAAGGAGGGAGTAACCTTTAAGATAACTTTATAGAAGGTATTTCTTTAAATTTGTGATATTTATCTTGGTGAAAGTAGCATTTTCATAATTGAGAAAAACTTAGTTAATTTCATAATTTAGATTCTAGGGAATACTTTCTTTTTATCTCGTCTCTCAAGAGAGGCCAGCGCTTGCAAAGTCGTTTTAATCATTTTAAAAGGATAACTTTTACACTAAGTGCCTCATCATTTTAAGTATGCAGTAAGTTTTTCTCTTTGTCTCTCTTTATTTACAAATATAGTATAGTAAGTCCTCTTATATGGCTGTCAGGAATCATAAATGTAATCTTCACACTTCAAAATTCCGAACAAACAAAATTGCATTCCATTTATTAATATATATTGTCATCTTCCTGAGATTGATTTCACTTTATCTAGCAATAACTCCCCAAAATATTTTATCGTGTTAAATATTTCATAGTGTTGATTTTTTTAAACTAGAGTTGTATATTTTTGTTCTCAGAGCACGCGCGCCTGCAATCATGCTTTTATTCCTTTTATTCCCATTTCTCTTTTATTTTTACATACATCATGAGTATGAATACATACTCAAGGCTGAAGTTTAATGATAACCGTCTTACTCGAACTTGTGCATTTTTTGTTACTATGTTCAAATGTTTAAAAAGGGTTTTCAGGTGCTAGCAATAATATCGCTAGGGGTGACACTCACCCAACAAAACCAATACTTGAAAATATTTCGCGAGGGGTAAGGATAATATGGTAGCTCTCACAAACTCATTAAACTAACTTTTTAATTTAGTTTTCTATTTTTATATGTCTTATGGTCATAGCGATTAGCCGTTACACTGTAATTTCATCGCACGCATATTCCTCCGGGACATTTTTTAAAGCCGCCTTTTTGTCATGGATACTTACCTCGCTTGCTTTTTATAGTTCTTCAATTTTCTCGAGGATATTTTGTCCACGAGAAAAAGGAGGAGTGAGGAAAATGCTTCAAGACAAAAAGGTCTATGAAAAAAAGGAGAACGAGAAAATTAACTGACTTTAAAAGCGCAGGTGAAGTAAATGCCCACGACCAAAAAGGCGGCTATAAGAAGAATTTGCGCGTGATAAAAATAACTGTACACCCGATTATCCATTTATAGCCAGATGTGTGTAATCAAGTATATTTTGCCATAGGGCACATTAGTTACATTTGTAACTAGTCTAAAATAAATATATAAATAAAAACAGTAAAAATATGTTTAAAAGAAAAAACTAGGAACAAATAAATAAAATATAGCATGGATTATGTGGGCACGCTGCGTCCAATGGCCCTAGCTGCGGTCCTGGCAGCGTGAAGGGTCGTGGCCGACCTCAAAGCCTTATACATGTTCCACGCCGATATGCATGACATGCAAAGGTAGCCGTCTCTCTTCCGAGTGGATACGCTACTGGAGTGGTGGACCTCATGGGCCTCCTCGGGATGGGGAAGACGAAGTCACCAACCGGGTTCCTGGCACCAACGCCACCGTCGTTGGAGTAAAAGCATTTCCAGGTCTCCAGGGCCACTGCCTTGGCGGCCACCTCGTTGAGGGAGGGAAGGCCTGCTCTCTCAAGGAGGTCGCGGACGTGATCCGTCTTTGTGTGATGTGATGATGATAAAACAAGAATTACAATTGTTCTTCATCTGAGTGTTAGGAGCTGCTCTATTCAATTATTATTATCAATAGTAATAATAATTTCGATGTGACATATCAGTGGAAAAAAACGTGGTAGAAATTGGCAATTATGGTTCCAGAAGCAAACAACTTTTGAAGATTCGTTGTCGTGTATTATAGTTAATAAGGGCACTGGGCTCTATTCTATGGATTCGCCAAGAACATGGATACAGGCCCATGAGAAGAAAAAACTTTGGTGTTTTTACGGATGACATTCTTGGCACGGAATTGATTTCACAACTCAACAGCCGTCTCTCTTATAATGGCTGTCGTTCTTCTACGAAGCAATAGTTTTAGAATAGAACGTCAATGTATGCATTGCTTTTAATTACTTTGAAACTTTTAGAACTCCAAACAAACAGCTGTGAGTGACGTCATTCATTATTTTTAAATGTCAATTGCTATTATTATTATTATTCCTTTTCTTTCCATCACCCATGTTTTGAGAAAAAATATGATGTAATGGCTAGGGAAGAGTAAACATGATTTTTACTTCATTTGATTACAATGTGTTCTTTCCTTTCCTCCTTTCAATAGTCAGAGTAATGATCCATTTTTCGTTCGCGGGCTTCTTGGTGGACCTGTCTGAAGGACTTGAACACACTTGAGGAGGGTGATCCAGGGATAAAGAGTGAAGGAGCAGCTTGAGACTTAAGATTCTTCCTACCAAAGATGCCAAGAAGCTCAGCCTGAATATTCCTTTGGTAGACATGGGGAGTAAAATGACGATAACAGATCTTCGCATTCTTTAGGCCAATCCTGTCGGATCTTTTGCATCGTACAATCCACAGAGTGGATATCAAGATCTTTCGTCAGAAGTGCAAAATATTGTACATCTCGAGGATTAGAGTAAGAGGGGATGACACACACACGATAACTTCCTCGAGAATATGGCCTTTTCGCTGTACAATACAAACTGAGCTATAAATCAAGCGTAGCAGCTGTGACATCATAACAAAATAGTCAGCTGTCACCCTGCAATTGCCTACGTCGATTCCCATTGCCTCACCTTATTATATTCTCCTTGGTTCAGAGATACAAGTAAAATTATACGAAAAATAAATAGATTTCATACTTTATTACAACTCAGGCTTGCAGTCATTCACTTTTTTGAATCGTTCAGTTCCCTAAATCGCTCACTTCGAATTTATTCAATAGTTCACTTTTCACTTTCCCAAAGTCCACTTTTTATGTCATATTTTCAATACTCCTTCGGAATTATCTGAGATCAATAACTTTAAAAAAATATTAATTGAACAAATATAATTTATACATTTATCAATATTAAACATCCTGATTGGCACATAATAATAATTGTATTCAAAACTATCGTCCGATAATCTCAACCTATTATTTCGGAGAATCAATTTTCCCTTCATTAAGAGTCGTTCGGTTGGCGCTGATGTGGGAGTGATAGTGTTATATTTCATGGACACTTTAACATCCTTTGGTAAGAGAGGATCGTGTTTAAAAAGTTTTTTTTTCAGCTATGATCTTGACACACAATCTGTCTGGCGCGGGAGGGAACAAGATTGAACTGGATTTAACAAATTAAACGACTTTGTACCATCTCTTTTCCGGGTTTAGTCTTTTCTTGTTTATACTATGTAATAAAGTGAACCATGAACAATTAAAAAAATATATTTTTTTCGTCGTTTATCATTCACTTTAATTTTTTTTGTTCATCGTTCATGAACGATGACGAATATCCCTTTACACAAAAATTTGTTACATTGTTCATAAAAATCTCCGGAAATGAGAAAAGTATCCCATAACAAAATACCAACCATTTCATTCAAATATATAATATATATATATATATATATATATATATATATATATATATATATATCATATCTAACAATCACTCATATTGAAAAGACCAGAATATTTTTCCATGAATGTATAAATAATATGTAAATAGATAAGAAACACCACTTGAATGCCTCTCTCAAAAGGCCAGTCAGACCCTAGGCAACATCAATGTGACAATATGTAATTTCCGGATTGTATAACAGCAACAACAACAAGAGCAAGGACATTATAAGCGATAATTCCTTGATTCAAGCCTTCGAGTCAAATGAAGGATACTTTTCTTTTTTCTCTTCTTTTCTCCTCAACTATCTCTTTAAAAACTTTATTTGATATAATGGTTATCATATCTCCCACTCACAAAAAAGAACTGTACACAAAGGCGGCCCTCAAATATCAGCTCTTTGTGGCTCATATGTATCATATTGTTATCATTTAATTAACAGGATGATGAAAAAGGAGACGAAAAAAAGCCATAACATTTTTTTTTTCACTCAAAAAAATACATAGCTCTAGGATATTTTCCTCAAGGGAGTCTATTCAAATTGAAATATATATATATATATATCTATATATGTCGCCGTAGAGATGGAGATCCAGTAGAGTCGTTGATTCTCTTGGTAGAGATCACGATCGTAGTCACTCCTAGGAGTGACTACGATCTTGATCTATATTAGAAGAATCGAAGACTCTACTAGAAGAGATCAAGAGTGTTTTCTCTTATAGGAGGGATGACGGTTCAAATATGGATATGGTAGGAGGATATTATTCAAACTTTCTTTAGTATGTCAATTTTTTTCTCCGATGAGTATCAAATTATTTTTATATAGGTCGGTGATATACATACATACAATGTTAGTAAACATTGCGTCGCATTGCTTCCTTGAACACAAAATGAAATCATTTCCCCAAAATATAAGAATAGTAATCGCCTATAAAATTAATAGTTTTTACAACATCGTGAATTATTATATTGATATGTAAGTCGTCATCTCTCCTAGTAGAGATAAGGATCGTAATCTCTACCAGGAGAGTCAACGATTCTACGGGATCCCATCTCAGCTGGGACGTATATATATATATATATATATATATATATATATATATATATATATATATATATATATATATATATATAGGCTGTTCTTATTTTTCAAATGTTTGAAATGTTAGCAACATTGTGGATTTTCTGTTTCTTGGTGATAAAAGAAGACGACATACAAAGTTTGAACAAAATCGGTCAACATTACGAGGTCGCGCAACGAGGTCAAAGTTTTAAAAATTTAGTAAAAATATAGTTTTCCGCAAATTTTTTCAAAATGGTGGACGTTACAGACTTTAATAATAATTATTAATTTAAAGGAAATCTAATTTACTACCAGACGTATGTTTGATGTTTTTTAATAAAACAAAGTTTTCAGTAAAAACAAAGAAAAAAATGGAGTGTGTATGTTAGTATATTTCATAGCTTTTTTGTATCAATTAACTTCACTCGCCTGTAGAAGATGACTTGTTCGCTTCAGAGTAAAATAGTATTTTAAGTTTAGTAAACTTTGAATGATAAATCCAAAAATGACCTTGGTTGCATTCTATCAATTCAGAATTCAGTACAATCTGAGTTTACATCATATGATTCAGAGCCTGTATTGACCTATAAGAAATCGATTATGAAAAAAATAAATAATGTGTTTCTTAGATTTGCGTCAAGGTATCCTCTCAAAATTTTACTTTGTCTCTGACACATTTATAATCCATTATATGCGTCATTTTATACGCGAGATATACTTTTTTAATGTACATATAACTCTCTACTTATTAAATTGACATGATTTAGTATACCAAAATATTAAAGCTGGTTAACCAAGCTTTCATTTGATATATTTGGTGTTCTAAAAATCGCTATACTTTAAGAGATATAAGCAAATACATCTTGCACGTACTCTCCCAAAAAAATTGATCTTTTGATATGAGAATATACAATTACCACTTGGTAACTGCTGTTACTGTTAGCTGGATAGAAAGATAAAGAAAAAAGAAGTGAGAGAGTATTTTGCCTCACTTCTCTCCTTCTTTTTTATTTCTCTTTCTATCCAGGTAACACTAATAGCAGTTACCAAGTGGTAATTGTATATTCTCATATCAAAGGATCAATTTTTTGGAGAGTACGTGCAAAAATGAGTACTTTCACCAAAAAAAAAATTCTACCATATTAATTTGGACATAATAGGCCATTTTCCCAAAGCTCATGGAAAAACAATGGCTCTGACAATTATAGAAAGGGATACTAAATGGTTGGAAGTTTTCCAATGTCAAGCTCGAGTAGTGAGAATATAATTCGCCAGTTAGAAAATAACTGGTTTCAAGGTTTGGTTATCCTCACTATATAACAACAGATCAAGGGAGACAATTTAATACTTTGGTCTGGGAAAAATAATGAACAGCTTTAAAATCAAAAACATACACACTACACCATATCATCCCGAAGGAAACGGTTTAATTGAGAGGGAACATAGAATCCTTAAAGAAGCAATACGCTGTAAACTATTATATTCTAAAGTAATTGGGTTGAAGTTTTACCAAACATATTACTAGATTTGAGAACCACTTCAAAGTCCGAGAAAATTTGTCTCCTGCAGAATTGGTATTTGGAGAAAAGATCCGTTCGTCCGGGACAATATTACCCTGTGAAGAGAAACGAATTAATACACAACATAACATCAAAACTGGTCCAAAAAATCCTAATTCAGTGTGTCGACAGCTTGACAAATCCAACCAAGTTATGTTTTAAACCCCCCAATTCGCCCTTCCTAGACCCTCATTACAGCGGACCGTATATTGTTATTTAAAAATTTAGAAAATCATATATATTAGACATTAATGGTAAGCCTAAATCAATTTCCATTCATAATTTAAAACCTAAATTGATCTAGGGGGGGAAGTATTTTGAGCGTCGTATTATTGTATTGTATTTACTAGATTAATCCGTTCTTGTTATTGTTATAATTCCTTTTTTCAAGATGTACTTTTTGTGAATAAATCAGTTTCTTTTGTCTCTCTCTGAAAGTGTACCCTTTATTATGTTTAAGACTGAGGTTATTTACACTCCCAGTATGGACACTTCATATATATATATATATATATAGTTTTTCATATATATATAGATAGATATATCTAGATATATAAAAAATATTATGTCATATGTTTTACGGTGCGCAATGACTTTACACAAATGATTTTTTAAACAATTATTTATATTCTGACTTTGTTGTCTAGGTTATATTTTGTTCAGACAATAGTCTTTGTCTTATCCTCTAAACTCTAACTTTCCCATTTGCCGTTCGGCGTGTTTTTTGTTTGTCTGATCTCATCTTTGTCTAATCACTTAATTTTAGCTTTCCATAGTAAAATATATACCTTCATATTATGCTGAGTGTTAAGAGATACAACCGATTTCCCAATTTTAAAGAGTAATTTTTTGTTATTGATTAAATGTGAATGTTTATCATGTTTTAATTAAGACTAGATGTCAATTGACATAGTTTGTAATATTCTTTCATTAAAAGTTTTTTGGGTTTATTTCGTAAATTGGCATTATTTGACATTTATCTATTTCAAGAGCAAATGCAACTTTGAAAAGTCTGAGAAGAAATGATAGTCCCTTCTCCCGACATGGGTTCAGATTATTAGTTGACGTCAGTTGACCACAAGTAATTATTTTTGTTCTAAGTGCATTCGGAGGAGAATGAACAATAGTTGGTCCTCAATTCTTATGTTAAAAATGTTTATAAATGCAAAATTATTTTTAAAAGCTATAAACAATACAAGCAAATGATTTCCAATGAACCTTTCCAATGCCTCTATTTGATGTATGGACTTTATGCCTGCCTTTAATACAACTTATGCATCGATTCTCTACAGTTTTTTTGGGAAAATTTAAAAAGTCTTTCCCATCTCGCTCCACAATACATTCAAAAATATTCAAAATAATTTGAAGTTTTTGAAAACAGCTAAACTATAATCATTTCTTAGCCTTGTGCATATTCTATGTTTTATTTTTTCACATTAATGAATGGAATCTTAAATTATTTATTAGTTGTTTAGTTGATTGTGATTTGGTTTTAAGTAATGTATTTGTATTCTATATTTATATCATATTTCTATTGGATATGTTCTACCCCAGAGCAAAAACTTTAAACTACAATGTCTTTCTTTTGATTATTTGATTCAATAGAATTGCAGCTTCCGACAGGATATAAATAAGCATTATAACATTATAGTTAGTCACTCGAACCTAGGATCTTATCAATGAGGAAGACCAAATGACCTTCAGCCTATCGGGATTCGAACCTACGCCCCCAAAATTGAGAGTTGAACACGCCTTACCGCTCACGGCAATTGCATTTGTTTGAATTCTATGTATATATCTTGTTTTTAGATTTTCATAATAAATCAACGGAAAAAAGTTTATGATTATATATTTTTGCAACTAAGAATTTTATTGGTTTTATAAGTTGTAATCGATTTACGTCAATACTATTTAATTCAAAACTTCTGCACTTCTGTGGTCTATAGGAATGGACTCTCGTACTGATTGTATATTATTTTGGCAAGTAAATTTTAGCCTCTTCTAGAATGCTCGCCGTAGGTCTAGGGTTCTTTAAGCAAGAGCGAAGGAGAAAAAACCACACACCACACACACTTCCCTCGGGCTGTTTGCTTAGCTTCAAAGAAATAAAAGTTTACTCGAAGCAAAGCAATTTAAAAATAAGGAGAAGCTGTTTATAAATTTCAAGCCTTCTTCTTGGTTTATTTTTCATTAGAGGAAAATAAAAACCCTTGGTCCTCTTTGATGCCTTTCCTTTTTTCCGATTAATTATTTATATAAACTCTGTTAACAAGGGGGAATACTTTAATATGTACTTTAATATTATTATAGCTATTATCTTAACACAAGGCCCAAGATTCTATAAATAAGCAATGAAAAATGAGAAATTATTCATGAGCAAGTACCGTTTTTTTCTTCTTCATAGTCAACTATATCTCGGAAGCGATATAAAAATGTTTGCATAGTTAAGGATAGCGTTGTGTCGATATCCTTATCTAGGACCAAGGACTGCAGTTCTGTCCTTTTTGACAGTCCTTAAAAGAGGGAAAAAAGTGTTATTTATGACGTAGTAAAACCAAGGCCTTTTGTCAACATCTCTTAATGCTATGAAAATCTTTATATGAAGAAAGTAATATCTTTAATGAGCTGGAGCTAAACACAACATTTTTTACTTATGTAATTAATAAGTATTAAATATCGATTACTATTATTACAACAATAAATCGTCAATGCTTAATGACAATGCATAAAAATTAGCCTATAGCGGTTGAAACGAAAGGGTTGTGAATGAATTATGTTTTAAGAATCATTTCATGAGTAATGATGCCAGGTTATAATATAATATATTCATAAAATATTAGAAGTTACAACGTAAATTAAATAAATACTTGTTTAACATTTATGGAAAGGACTGACAAAAGACAGTCTCAAGGACCGATAGGACCGTTTCCAAGACTGGGTTAGACCCCACAAATAATTGGGGCCGACACAACACTAGTTAAAGACAACAAACAGGAAACGTGATTGGTGAAGGAGAGTGGATAATAATAAAATAAGTAACCATTATGCAACAAATCCCCACTTCACTCGCAGCTGTTGAGCTGACGTATGAAAAAGGTGAGTTATAAACTAAATGTTATATTTATGGATCATCCATAATTACTATGAAAGGTTGCGTTGTTCTGGATGTTTATCATTTTTCCGTATAAACAAGATACTCAACGTTCCATGTAAAAGGAAGAGTAGATAAGGGTGCAGTGGTTGTGCTGGAGGCTTTATTAGGCAACCTGAGCATTCTAAGGTATGAAGAGAATTGTGACAAATCATAAAAGTTATTAATATGACAAATAAAAAAAAATTATATCGTCTTACGTTTGGAAATTCATCGCCAAAAAGAGTTTTTAAATTTACAAGAATAAACGCTTATCTACGCTTTATAAAACTGCTTTTAAATTTAAATGATCCTTTACACTTCGTTTTTAGTATTTATGTTTTAATAGTTTAAGTTTTACTTTGGAGAAATTAGGTGTATGTTCATGTATGTTGCTATAATTATGAACTAAAATGTTTATATATTGATTTTTACTTATTAGCATCAATTTTTATATATGTTTTGTATATAAATTTTACAGAACTGGTGAATCAAAACACAAAAAAACTGCATTTAATTATCTTTGTTTCTCCCTCTTCCACAAAAAAATATGTAGAACTTTTTTAAATTTTTATAACATATGCATAAAGTTCCAATTTTTGGCACGTAATTCAAGAACACAGAAAAGTCATTTTGTGTGACTTTTGGACACCATAGGAAAGTGGGTTAAAATTATATATATCTATAGCTTAGAATTATGGTGACTTTTATGTACAAGGACAGACTCAAATATTAATATCTCTGCATATCAAAACTATGAGGCTTACAATAATATGTTCTGGCATAGTCGGCTCTTCATAATGATTTTGTTACTTACACATGGATTGATAGAAAATGGTTAGTACAAAACTTAAGTTGATGTGGCAGTAAGTTCAAAAGTTATCCTTTTAAAGTGATTAAAATGTTGGCAAGGCTCTACTAGGACATTATTGTAATATGAAAGAGTGTCTATGCATTTGATGGCAAATGACATTACATTTGGCAACCTTGCAGGCAGCCATTATTCATTTTTGAATTGGGCGGGCTGTTGCTTCGTCGTGGTTCTATATTAAACGAGTGTTTTATCCTTGTTAGTCTATTAATCATTTGTTTTCATACAATTCGGTTTGTAGCGAATCGGTACTTCAATAACTATAGAGCCAAGCATGATTTTGCTGTAATTCTCACAAACTCACCAAAAACAATAAAAAAGGCACAAGAGTCAATTAGAAGGATTCATATATATACGATTGATGAATAGCATGAGAAAAAACAGTGTTCTGAAGAACGAAAACACTTTAACATGCTTTTTTTTTTATAAATTCACATTCCATTTACTTCATATTATCACGTTCAAGATGGAGTTCAGCTGTTGTATCTATATTTATAACTTCTGATACTATGATGTGTAAACTTGAAGGCGTGTTTCATGTTTAAAATTGGCGGGTTATTGTTTCGTCATGGCTCTGTCATTACCTCATGTAAGGAGGTCCATAGAGAATAAAGAGTGTCGTAGATATTTGCTAGTTCTCCATTGTTGGGGAAAGACAGCGACATAAAGAACTATAGAGAGAATAAGACTTCAATGATCTAATAGCTCTTCATGCAGCAATAAAAATATGAACTCTCACTCTCTCTTTAGTTCTTTCTGTCGCTGTCAATCCCCAACAATGGAGTACAAACAAATACCCCGATCTTCAGCTCTACAATACGTAGTTTCAGAGCTCTATTATTACTATTTATCGTTGGATCATATAAGTAAATCAATAGATAATTTTGACTTTATGTAAAGATACTTTGTGCTTTTTCGTCCTAATTTATAAGTCTCATGCAAAGATAAATAAGATCAATGTTAGTTTATTATACGTCTGATTTCCAATACCCTCAAGAAGCTAATAGTGTAATGATTTTTTACTATGTACATTGGGCCTAATGACCTTCATTTTCAAAGATATGCTGGCCAAATGTAAGAAACTTTTAACTTGACTTATTGGAGTAGAACTTTAGATATAAAAGTCAAAACAGTCAGATATTTGGTTGATATCAATTTAGCATTATGTCTTTTCAACTACCTAATATATCGTTGAATGAAATTGAGAGTCCTTTTTTTTTTTATCTTAAGTAATAAAAAAGCCCAAAACAGTCTGGGCATGAAGCCTAAGCATTGTATTGGGATTACTCAAATAAAACTTATCCAGTATTTATATATTATATATACAAATAAGGGCTTAATTCTTCATGTGTTTGGGAGTAGAAATTATGGAGAGAGAAAAAATATTTACTTAATCATATAAGGTTTGAGTGATCCCCAGGCGTCAAAGCTATACAAAGCGATCATATTGTGTGATTGTATATAGCACTCTTCTGAACTCAAAAATACTTATAGCAACAAGGCTAACTATGCATTCTCCAGTGAGGCTGAAAATGATTTTTATCACGGCTGCTGTTGCAGGACAATAGTGCTGGGGAAAAATCGTAGTCTATTTGCTTAGTTTTGCTTAATTACCTGCCGAAGGTATTGTTTTCACTGCGTTGGTTTGTTTGTTTGTTTGGTTTGTTGTCAGCAGGATAACTCAAAAGTACGGAACGGATTTGATGAAACTTTGTGGAGTAGTTGAAATGCCAAAAGTAACAAGTGATTAAATTTTGGCATCTCTGAGTGCAGAATAAGATGCAAAACGAGCTAAATACTAATAAATAAGTTCAAGTTAGCCTACTCTGCCAATAGATGTCGCTGTGCTGTGAAATCGGGTGCCGGGAGCGTCTTCCTCTCGGAATTTCCGTCAGGGGAACCCTCCCCCGTCCCTCTACGCCGCCCCAGTCGTGAAAAATCCGCCTCGGAAGGCTCATAAGACCCCGTGACGGCAGAGGTTTGCACTCTCTGAGTGTATATATGCCTCTAGTTACTCCGCCGAAGGAGGTATTGTTTTCACTGGCGTTTTTGTTGGTTTATTTGTTTGTCAGCAGGATAACTCAAAAAGTACTGAACGGATTCCAATGAAACTTTGTGGAGTTGTTGGAAATGCCAAAAGGAACAAGTGATTAAATTTTGGCATCTCTAGTGCTTTTTAATATGCAAATGAGCAAAATACTACTAATATAATAATGAAAATGGGGTCTCTTATTCAGGGAGGGGAAAGAACAAACGCTAAAAAAATATTTCATTGACGTATTATTGTTCTATATCAGTCAGGAAGCTATTTAACCCATTGACGTAGCTTAAACTTCTTCCGTCTTCCCATCTCGAGTGCTTTTTTAATATGCAAAATGAGCAAAATACTAAATGAAATGGGGTCTTATTCAGGGAGTAGGAAAGAACAAACGCTAAAAAATATTCATTGACGTATTATTGTTCATATATCAGCTCAGACTATGTTAACCTAGTGACGTAGCTTAAACTTCTTCCTTTCTTCCCGCTCTGAGTGCTTTTTTAATATGCAAATGAGCTAACAGAGAGGAAACATGATTAGAGATAGAAAATCGGGCGTGTGAAAGGGAGAATGTTTGAATAGGAATGTTGTGGGATCGGCGGAGTACACACTCTCTGAGTGTATATATTATTTTATATTTGCTTTCTCTCTCCTCACTCATTATTCACCAAACACACTTACTTATGGTAGACATATATGATTGGATTGTAATTCTGTTAAGTGATTCATTAGGTGGGGATCGGCGGAGGTTTGCACTCTCTGAGTGTATATATGCCTCTAGTTTTTCACTGGCGTTGGTTTTTGTTTGGTTGTTTTTGTTTGTCAGCAGGATAACTCAAAAAGTAAGAACGGATTCGGATGAAACTTGTGGAGTTGTTGGAAATGCAAAAGGACCAAGTGATTAATTTTGGCATCTCTGAGTGCAGAATTAAGATGCAAATGAGCTACATACTATAAATATTTCAAGTTAGCCTACTCTGCCAATAGATGTCGCTGTGCTGTAAATCGGGTGCCGGGAGCGTCTTCCTCTCGGAATTTCCGTCGAGGGGAACCCTCCCCCGTCCTTTACGCCGCCCCAGTCGTGAAAAATCCGCCTCGGAAGGCTCATAAGGACCCCGTGACGGCGGAGGTTTGCACCTCGGAGTGTATATATGCTTCTAGTTGT
>CP045902.1:1693125-1715552 GCA_013387185.1 Caligus rogercresseyi
CTAATTGAAACAACATTGATATTGGCAACTCTGGATCGCAGAAGTTGCCAACCATTAGAGTATAAAAGAGGAGCTTGCAAGGAAGATTGCTTTGTTAATAAAGTGATACCTGCAATTTCAGGAATGAAAGATAGTCCAATTTAACATATGATGATGCCATGGTTGGATTACCATAGGCGTTGGGCAAATTAATGCCAGCTGCGTTTTGTGCTACTGAAAAAATTAACTTCAAATCAAAAATAGTATATTTGGCCATGTTAGGTCTGAATTAGCCAACACACTAGGGACGTCCGTGAACGTGATAGGTTAAAGGAAAGAAGCGTGAACAAAAAATCAGTGGTATAATGCTATAAAGTATTTTCTTCGCTCATTGGCTGTTGAAGAGTGAACATCAAATCAGAAATGATGTCCTTAACATCACTACTAAATGTATTTTCTCCATTACAAATCCTTCCAATAGATTATTCCAATAGCTTTATATAGTATCAAATATTGTGTTAAAAGATTATCATATTGGATGTATTTTTGATAATCTTTTTTCTTAGGCAAATACAAATATTTTACAAGTGTCATACGTCATATATTTAATCAGGAAGATAGATATATTTATGTTTGCTATTTGCGTTAGCATTTTTGTGCATTCGATAAGAAAAATCATACATCATATAAAAGATAAGAGAGTCCTTATTGACCGCATCATTGATCATTCATGAAGTTCCTTGTCCTCTTTGCCTTTTCGCCATGGCCAGCGCGGCCTCCAAGCTGACTCAACGACCGCACCGTCAAGTGCACCGTCTGCAAAGTACATCAGGGAGAGCTCGAGGAACTCCTCACGGACGACAGCACTGAGGAGACCATCCTCGCCAAGTTGGACGAAGTAAGAATGCATTGAAAAGTCGTCAGTTCCAATTGTTATTTTTTGTTTCTTTGTACCAGCTCTGTGCCAAGCTTCCCCAGCCATTCATTGTCAAGGCCTGCAAGACCCTCGTCAGTGAATTCGTCAAGCCCCAGTTGGAGGACATCATTGCCAACAGACCCACCCCCATGGAGGCCTGCAAGAAGATGGAGCTTTGCTAAAATATATGAATAAATATATATTTTAAAAACTAACAAAATATTCTGTGTCTATCTTTCACATCATTTTTGATTTATCCACAGTACTTATAATTTCAACAATCAACAATTTGTAAAAGAAAGTTATAAATTAGGTTCAATAAAAAAAACTAATTTCCAGTTTTAAAGATCTTATGCTACATTACATCCGCTTATTGAAAAATGAAATTGGTATTAAGGACATGGGAGGATTGAATGGCACAAAGATGCTGCTTAAATTACTCTATATTTTGGGGTCCGTTGGACATCCAGACGTTATTCGGTTATTTCAAATTTTCTCTAGATTCTCTCTACGCTTAAAGTAAAATCCTTGCGAAGCAGACTCTCAAATGTTTATGTAATAGAGCTTTGAAGGAGCTTGCTATTTATTACAAAGACATTTTAAAACTATAATGGAAATGAAAGTACCACCGCAGCACTTGTGGTATTCAACTAGCTCGATAATTGAGAATTATGCTTACATCCCAAATCTATTTATATCTGCATGACATGCTCGCACGATAGTTTTAAATTATCTACACTAACTAGAGGCATATATAACATCGAGAGTGCAAACCTCCGCCGTCACGGGGTCCTTATGAACCTTCCGAGGCGGATTTTCACACTGGGGCGGCGTAGAGGGACAGGGGAGGGTTCCCTCGACGGAAATTCCGAGAGGAAGACCCGATTTACAGCATAGCGACATCTTTGACAGAGTAGGCTAACTTGAAATGTTTATAGTATTTAGCTCATTTTGCATCTTAAATAAGCACATAGAGATACAAAATTTAATCACTGTTTCTTTGACATCCAACAACTCACCAAGTTTCATCCGAATCCGTTGAGTACTTTTGAGTTATCTTGCTGACAAACCAACAAACCAACACCAGTGAAAACAAACAATTCGGCGGAGGTAATTAAGCAAAACTAAGCAAATAGACTATGATTTTTCCCCAGCACTATTTGTCCTGCAACAGCAGCCGTGATAAAAATCATTTTCAGCCTCACTGGAGAATGCAAAGTTAGCCTTGTTGCTATAAGTATTTTGAATTCAGAAGGGTGCTATATACAATCACACAATATGATCGCTTTTGTATAGCTTTGACGCCTGGGGATCACTCAAACCTTATATGATTAAGTAAATATTTTTTCTCTCTCCATAATTTTTACTCCAAAAACACATGAAGAATTAAGCCACTTATTTGTGATATCTATATAATATATAAATAATGGCAGAAATTATATTTGAGTAATCCCAATATAATGCTTAGGCTTCATGCCCAGACTGTTTTGGGCTTTTTTATTTTTTAAGATAAAAAAAGGACTCTCAATTCATTCAACGATATATTGGGTAGTTGAAAAGACAATAATGCTAAATTGATATCAACCAAATATCTGACTGTTTTGACTTTTATATCTAAATTTCTACTCCAATAAGTCAAGTTAAAAGTTTCTTACATTTGGCCAGCATATCTTTGAAAATGAAGGTCATTAGGCCCAATGTACATAGTAAAAAATCAGTACACTATTAAGCTTCTTGAGGGTCCACTGTACTTCACCGGATTGTATGAAATCAGACGAATAATAAACTAACATTGATCTTATTTATCTTTGCATGGAGACTTATAAATTAGGACGAAAAAGCACAAAGTATAAGCTATTTACATAAAGTCAAAATTATCTATTGATTTACTTATATGATCCAACGATAAATAGTAATAATAGAGCTCTGAAACTACGTATTGTAGAGCTGAAGATCGGGGTATTTGTTTGTACTCCATTGTTGGGGATTGACAGCGACAGAAAGAACTAAAGAGAGAGTGAGAGTTCATATTTTATTGCTGCATGAAGAGCTATTAGATCATTAAAGTCTTATTCTCTCTTTAGTTCTTTATGTCGCTGTCTTTCCCCAACAATGGAGAACTAGCAAATATCTACGACACTCTTTATTCTCTATGGACCTCCTTACATGAGGTAATTACATACAGAGCCATGACGAAACAATAACCCGCCAATTTAAACATGAACACGCCTTAAGTTTACACATCATAGTATCAGAAGTTATAAATATAGATACAACAGCTGAACTCCATTCTTGAACGTGATAATATGAAGTAAATGGAATGTGAATTATAATAAAAAGCATTTAAAGTTGTTTTCGTTCTTCAGAACACTGTTTTTTCTCATGCTATTCATCAATCGTATATATATGAATCCTTCTAAAAGACTCTTGTGCCTTTTTATTGTTTTTGGTGAGTTTGTGAGAATTACAGCAAAATCATGCTTGGCTCTATAGTTATTTGAAGTACCGATTCGCTACAAACCGAATTGTATGAAAACAAATGATTAATAGACTAACAAGGATAAAACACTCGTTTAATATAGAACCACGACGAAGCAACAGCCCGCCCAATTCAAAAATGAATAATGGCTGCCTGCAAGGTTGCCAAATGTAATGGCATTTGCCATCAAATGCATAGACACTCTTTCATATTACAATAATGTCCTAGTAGAGCCTTGCCAACATTTTAATTACTTTAAAAGGATAACTTTTTGAACTTACTGCCACATCAACTTAAGTTTTGTACAAACCATTTTTTCTATTCAATCCATGTATAAGTAACAAAATCATTATGAAGAGCCGACTATGCCAGGACATATTATTGTAAGCCTTCATAGTTTTGATATGCAGAGATATTAATATTTTGAGTCTTTCCTTGTACATAAAGCCACCATAATTCTAAGCTATAGTTAGAATAATCAGTGGTGGGCACTTCCGCTCATTATTCCGCTCGTCCGCTCTTCCGCTCTGAGCGGAGGAGCAATTGGTGAGCAGAATGCAAAGAGCGGATCATCTTTGTGAGAAGTGAGCGGACCCTCTAAAATTAACTTCCGCTCATCCGCTCACATAAAAAAGTTTCCGTTATTAAAAAGGATTACTCATAGAAAAAGACTACTTTTTCTCGCTTTTTGCTCTAAATGTAATGCCGCTAACGTGGCATGGACTAAAAAGGTGCACCAGAAATTGTTTATTCTTGTCTAGACACGTGGCAGCAGTGTTGCCAAGCGTAGCCACTCAGTTCACGTCGTGCAGTTATTGTGTATACGCAGAGAGAATAAGTGACAATCAGTCCTTTCTTAATATATAAAATGTGTACCCCCGTCATAACAAAGAGGTTGCGTTCATGGTCCCATATAGAGTTTCATTTTATATTCAGAGAAGACAGAGAAAAGTTACATTATTATAATATAACTTTTCTCTTTCTTCTCTAAATATAAAAGAGATAAAATTATCTTTGTTATAATTATTAAATAATTATTACATGTAGTATGATTAGAAATCCATCTGAAAAAATGACGTCATAACACATATGTTGATGATGTCATTAAATGGCTATATGGGACCCTACTTAGTACCAGCTTAGTACTTACTCGGCGTACAAGTTTGTCTCTCTCTGGCACTCTCTTATTCTCTCTGTGTATACGTTTGTGTTCGTGTGTGTTCATTGTCTGACGGTCACTCTGAGTCAGTATACTTTACTTTTTCGTTTTTTACGAATCACGAGTCATGGATAAGTTTGTGACCCGAATCCGACCTCTGAGCGGAGAGAGAAGCTACAGGTTAGTAAATTGATTAATTTAATTGAGCTATTCATTTATTTAAGTACAATTTTAAATTTTATAAAATTAATCTTATTCTTAATTCATCTGAATAATGCGTGAGCAGTGTGACAAGTAACATAAAAAGTTAATGTTAATTTGTCAATTAATAATTTGTTATTGAAAAGGAGCAGCATGGACCTGGAGGTGGACGACCCCATCTCCCAGGATGTCTTCAGCAGCCCTGTGGCCACTGGCAGTGTTGAGGAGGTGGGCGCCAGCCAGGCAGACACTGTGGTCTTGAGCCAGGACACCCAGGGATCTCAGGATGCGCGCACAGTGAGAACTTGATTTTCATGAAGGGGAACATGGACATCATACAGCAGCACATCATGTCCTCAAAATCCAGGAGGAGGAGGAGGAGAAGTAGTGATTTTTGTGACTGTTTCTTTTCTTTTTTAAAGATTGTTTGTCAATAGGTAATATTTTATAATTTCATTAAACGGTTTATTACCTAATTATTAAGCCATTCTTGTTTTATTTATTAATATATAGTAGTTATTACTTATTTGAAGATATTACTTAGATACATAGCCTAAAATAGGTGTTTCTTATAATTAATTATTTATAAATATTAATAATTAGTTATAATAAGTTTTAATAACTAAATAATATTAATATTATGAACAATAATTTACAAGACACACCTATTTTAGGCTATTTATAAGCTTGGAGTGGACTTTATAGTGAAAAATTGGTGATCGGACCTAAAAATTTGTGAGCGGACTTATTCCGCCAACCTCAGCGGAAGAGCGGAATGAAGTGAGCGGAACAGCAGTACTCAAAAAATGAGCGAATGAGCGGGAGTGGATCAGTTGCCTAAAGTGAGCGGATGAGCGGTGAGCGGAACAGCAAAAAAGTGAGCGGTGCCCACCACTGGAAATCATTTAAGAAAATCAATCAAAACTCATGTTTGTCACCAATAAACAGGTAATCCTCAAGAAGAAGGATCCCATTATTATCTTGAAAGGTTGCGTTGTGGATATTTATTGTTGTTATTGACAAAGAATAGACCCGTCGCTCATATCTGGTAATGTTGGTCCTGGAGCGCTGGATTACTTTATTCTTATGTATTTACAATATTAATATCATACGACATTTTTTTAAAAATAATTTATTTACTGCATTCTTCTAGGGCAGGGATGCCAGGGTGAAATCGGTCAGGGGGCCGGACAGTTTTCAAGTGGGACCTCGAGGGGCCAAATTACCGGTACATTTTGGCCTCGCAACACTAAACAAAAGTAGATTTAAATTTGTTGATATTGTATCATAATATTATTCATTTATAAAAACACTTCTCAACCACTAACGTAACGGGCCAAATGAGATGTCCATTCGGGCCTCACCATGGCACCACTGTTCTAGGGTATCTACATTCCGTATGTTGCAAACGTACATATATCAATTTTGTACTCTCAAACACATAATAAAAGCAATAAAGGAATACGCCATAAGGCAAGAAATTAAGAGTAATAATAAAAATAAAAGGGAACTTAAAAGATCTGCTTGATAAAATAGTGGCAGCTTTATCTTCTCAGTCCACACGAAGGGAAAATAGATTGTTTACATTTGTACTCCCCATTGTTGTCGTTTGACGCACTAGAGACCGAACGAAGAGTTTCTAGGTATATGTCTTCGACGAGGAGATGGAGACCCACAGGGAGTCCAGATCCGTCCGTTCTTGATGCATAGAGGACCCTTTGAACCGTGGATACCAGATGCTCTATCTCATAGGCTTCCTGATAGGTAGGCGAGGTCGACACAAGCCAGTCCGGAGGGGTTAGCATCACCCCATATGCTCCAAATATCATACGTCATTTATTGTTGTCATTTCCTTTTAATTTCACTTTCCTTTTCCGCCCCCCTGTTCTTTTTCTGACATTTTCTAATAAACACATGTATTTATAATTCTACAAGTGTAATCTGAAAATATATCTCATCCTTGGGTTCTGGGATTATAGGCCGTGGGTTGACGATGAGTCTGGATATCAATCAACATTATATCTTATTCTTTATCAGGTGTATACTTTGCCTCAAGTCACAACATTTATTATGCAGACCTTCGCCGCAAAAGACCCTGGGAACTTTGGATCTTTATCGCTACGCTGAAAACCCTCACAATTCCCTTCATGCTTAGAATGCTCAGGTCACCATAATAAAGCCTCCAGCACAACCACTGCACCCTTATCTACTCTTCCTTTCTACATGGTAACGTTGAGATCTTTGTTTATACGGAAAAAATGATAAATATCCAGAACAACGCAACCTTTCATAATAATATGGATGACCCATATATATATAACATTTAGTTTATAGCTCACTTTTTATACGTAAGCTCAACAGCTGCGAGTGAAGTGGGGATTTGTTGCATAATGGTTACTTATTTTATTATTATCCACTCTCCTTCCACCAATCACGTTTCCTGTTTCTTATCTTTAACTAGTGTTGTGTTGGTCCCAATTAATTTGTCGGGTCTAGCCAGTCTATGGAACGGTCCTATCGGTCCTTGAGACTGTCTTTTGTTAGTGCTTTCCATAAAATGTTAAACAAGTATTTATTTAATTTATGTTGTATCTTCTAATATTTTATGTATTTATTATATTATAACCTGGCATCCTTACTAATGAAATGATTCTTAAAAAATAATTCATTCACAACCATTTCGTTTCAACCGCTATAGGCTATTTTTATGTATTGTCATTAAGCATCGACGATGTATTGTTGTAATAATAGTAATCAATATTTAATACTTATTAATTACATAAGTAAAAAATGTTATGTTTAGCACCAGCTCATTAAAGATATTACCTTCTTCATATAAATGATTTTTCATAGCATTAAGAGATGTGACAACATGACGTGGTTAGGACGTCATAAAATAACACTTTTTCCCTTTTTTAAGGACTGTCAAAAAGGACAGAACTGTAGTCCTTGGTCCTAGATAAGGATATCGACACAACGCTATCTTTAACTATGCAAAACATTTTATATCGCTTCCGAGATATAGTTGACTATGAAGAAGAAAAAAAACGGTACTTGCTCATGAATAATTTCTCATTTTTCATTGCTTATTATAGAATCATTGGGCCTTGTGTTAAGATAATAGCTATAATAATATTAAAGTACATAATTAAAGTATTCCCCCTTGTTAACAGAGTTTATATAAATAATTAATCGGAAAAAAGGAAAGGCATCAAAGAGGACCAAGGGGTTTTATTTCCTCTAATGAAAAATAAACCAAGAAGAAGGCTTGAAATTTATAAACAGCTTCTCCTTATTTTTAAATTGCTTGCTTCGAGTAAACTTTTATTTCTTTGAAGCTAAAGCAAACAGCCCGAGGGAAGTGTGTGTGTGTGTGGTTTTTTCTCCTTCGCTCTTGCTTAAAGAACCCTAGACCTACGGCGAGCATTCCTAGAAGAGGCTAAAATTTACTTGCCAAAATAAATATACAATCAGTACGAGAGTCCATTCCTATAGACCACAGAAGTGCAGAAGTTTTGAATTAAATAGTATTGACGTAGATCGATTTACAACATATAAATCCAATAAAATTCTTAGTTGCAAAAATATCTTATCATAAACTTTTTTCCGTTGATTTATTATGAAAATCTAAAAACAAGATATATACATAGAATTCAAACAAATGCAATTGCCGAGAGCGGTAAGGCGTGTTCAACTCTCAATTTTGGGGGCGTAGGTTCGAATCCCGATAGGCTGAAGGTCATTTTTGGTCTTCCTCATTGATAAGATCCTAGGTTCGAGTGACTAATTATAATGTTATAATGCTTATTTATATCCTGTCGGAAGCTGCAATTCTATCGAATCAAATAAGCAAAAGAAAGACATTGTAGTTTGAAGTTTTTGCTCTGGGGTAGAACATATCCAATTGAATATGATATAAATATAGAATACAAATACATTACTTAAAACCAAATCACAATCACTAAACAACTAATAAATAATTTAAGATTCCATTCATTAATATGAAAAAATAAAACACAGAAATATGCAAAGGCTAAGAAATTATAATAGTTTAGCTGTTTTCAAAAAACTTTAAAATTATTTTGAATATTTTTGAATGTATTGTGGAGCGAGATGGGAGAGACTTTTTTAAATTTTCCCAAAAAAACTTTGTTGTTAAGTTGTATTAAAGGCAGGCATAAAGTCCTATACATCAAATAGAGGCATTGGAAAGGTTCATTGGAATCATTTGCTTTTATTGTTTATAGCTTTTAAAATAATTTTGCATTTATAAACATTTTTAACATAAGAATTGAGGACCAACTATTGTTCATTCTCCTCCGAATTGCACGTAGAACAAAAATAATTATTTGTGGTCAACTGACGTCAACTAATAATCTGAGCCCATGTCGGGAGAAGGGACTATCATTTCTTCTCAGACTTTTCAAAGTTGCATCTGCTCTTGAAATAGATAAATGTCAAATAAGGCCAATTACGAAATAAACCCAAAAAACTTTTAATGAAAGAATATTACAAACTATGTCAATTAACCTTTAGTCTTAATTAAAACATGCTAAACATTCACATTTAATCAATAACAAAAAAGTACTCTTTAAAATTAGGAAATCGGTTGTATCTCTTAACACTCAGCATAATATGAAGGTATATATTTTACTATGGAAAGCTAAAAATTAAAGTGATTAGACAAAGATGAGATCAGACAAATAAAAAACACGCCGAACGGCAAATGGGAAAGTTAGAGTTTAGAGGATAAGACAAAGACTATTGTCTGAACAAAATATAACCGTAGACAACAAAGTCAGAAATAATAATTGTTTAAAAAAATCATGTGTGTAAAGTCATTGCACACCGTAAAACATATGAAATATTTTTTTTATCTCAATATATATATTGGGACTTAATCCGTATGGACATGCTGATCCACATCTTCCCTACTTTGTTGTTATTGTTACAAGAAAAGAATATATTCAGTAGTCTCTAGAACTTCTTCCTCTTTGCGTCTTTACATTAGTGACCCGTGTTTTTGAACATGCCCCGAAAATAAAGTTCACCCCCACTTCTAAAAGCAGAATCCGAAAAAAAATGGAGGAGTCAAACTTGACTATGGCCGTTGCGGAACTTCGTCTTCCAAGATTTGCGTCATCGGACGTCGAGGGTTGGTTCCGGCGGATCGAATTGGATTTCGCTTTGAGAGGCATACGTAACTCTTGGGCGATATATAGCCTTATGGCCTCAGCATGGCCGGGCGGGGGTTTCAAAATTATCCCTATGGATGAAGAACATCTTAATTACGAAGGGGCAAAAAGGGCCATAATTTTTAGATATGGACTCACTCTGTCTAAAAGGGTAAGTAAATGAGCTTACATCATAGTGATTCTTCTTCTCTATCTGCCATGGAGGTCAAAGACGAAGTGGAGCGTCTCCTCGATGAGGAGTACTTAGTGGATTTGCGTCAGGGCTTAATAAAAGAAGTCCTGATAAGGAATGCTCCAAAGGGGCAACAGTCATATTTAAGAGCCCAATCAAATCTTCCTAAGGAAAACTTGGTCGAAATGTGCGCGGCTGCGAAGGAAGTATCGGTGGCTACGATTTCGATCATCGATACTCCTGCTACAGCTTCCATAGTCGCACCTCTGATTAAGGAGGAGCGTGACATACCTTCAACTGTCCCTCCAAAGCCTGTAAAGAAAAGAAGAAGAATATGTTACTACCATTAAAAGTTTGGGTTGAAAGCAACTATATGTTCAGGATCTGATTGTCATTTTCATTCTCTAATTCAAAAAAACTAAGTTGCAGGGAACCGAGGCTATAAATAAAAATCGAATTTTTTTGTTAATGAAGGACACCAATAATTTAATTACTTTTCTTGTAGATACTGGAGCCCAAGTATTGGTCATAGCCTCTAAAGATTGCAAGAGCTACATAAAAGAGAAAATACAACCCATTTTTGGTTATGGAGGAAATCCTATAGAAGTCATGGGTACAAAGACTCTAAGGATCCAAATTAAGGACCTAGGAACTTTCCAATGGAAATTCCTCGTCGTATCCAGAGGCCGTCCTATTATGAGGGCCGATTTTCTCCATTTTTATAAAATCAACGTTGACCTTTTTAACAAGAAATTATACAAAAATGATCATGTGTCATTTCAGACATATCTACAATCCAATGTGTTAAATCTCAAGGTCCAGAAATCTTTGACTGCAAACAATTTATGAATCTCACCTGGCTCATGGCGTGGAGCATCACATCGCAACGAAGGGCCCTCCTTGCTTCGCAAAGTCCCGAAAGCACTCCCCCATGAGACATTTAGGAATGCTTGCAATTTTCGAAGGTCTCATAATAAGATGGATAAATCTATTTTAGGAAATGTGCGCATCCCTAAGATAGTAGAGTCAATGTGCGCATCGTCACTCAAGCAGGATTTCTTATTATTAAAACTGATGAAATTATATTATTGTTTAGGTGTTAGATTAGCATAAAATCTTGTTTGGAAGTTGCAAACTTTCTCCCAAAGTTTTTCTAGACACCCTACTGTTAATGTTGGTGTTTGGAGGATATGGAGGAGGAAAATACGGCCCTAAGAAAAAATGGGCTAGAAAGAAATCACCTCAGAAAAAAAGAAAACTAATGACTAGTGGAAAAAATGGTCCAAATACATGGAATTTGAGGGAATACAACTAAGTATAGATGAAATAATATTTATAATATTAATTCACTTAATAAATGGCAATGAATAATATTATTTTCGGCCTTATAGATACATAATTTAATGGTGTTGTTTTATTCTAAGGGGATTGATTTGGGCCATTTTTTCCATGTATCATTGTCTTTCTACGTCATATTTCCCTCGGACATTTCTTCCTGATATCATTATTGTTCGAGACATACCCCAATGATTGAATTCATTAATAAAACCAAAACTATTACTAAAATAAGGTGTCCAGAAGAAATGGACAAGGAAGATGGTGTGATCTTGGGTCAGGTGGTTCCGATTTTTTTCGGGATATCAAATCAATACAATTAAAAAAATTATGTTCAAAGACTCAACAGATGAAGAGACTATTCCCCATTACAAGCCATAATAACAACATGCATAGCTATTATTTGCCCTTTGCTTTTGTTAGACGACATTTATGAATTAATAGGCTTCTCGTTTTTCTTAAAAAAAAATGAAACGAGTTCCACAAACCCAAACATTATATAAGGATTAAGAAAACAGTTTCTCTCAGTTATATGTGGTTTATACAACTTGGTGATTCTTCTGATGGAGGTAAGTTGTTTAATCAACTGCATTGGAAATATTACAGCTTTTTGAGCTAATATGCTTATTTAAATACGATTCAATTCCATTCTGTTAGCCATTTTAGGTAGAGGTACAAAAATAGGGAGGTAAAATGAGGCCTAAGGATACGAGAATAGAATTTGTCCAATAATCATAATTCTCATTATGAAAGAAACTCCAACATCACTTTATCAAATTGTATTTGCTGATTATATAAAAATACAATTTAGCAAAGCTCCATCTGCTTGCAGGCCTCCTCGGGGGTGGGTCTGTTGGCAATGATGTCCTCCAACTGGGGCTTGACGAATTCACTGACGAGGGTCCTGCAGCCATTGACAAGGAATGGTTTGAAAGCTTCTCACAGAGCTGATAAATTGAATAATAAAAAATAGCAATTACTATAGTCAATTGATTCCTTTTCAATGGATTCTTACTTCGTCCAACTTGGCGAGGATGGTCTCCTCAGTGCTGTCGTCCGTGAGGAGTTCCTCGATCTCTCCCATGACGTATTTGCAGACGGTGCACTTGACGGTGCGGTCGTTGAAGTCAGGCTCGGAGGCCGCGCTGGCCAGGGCGAAAAGGGCAAAGAGGACAAGGAACTTCATGATGATGATGATGTGGTCAATAAGGACTCTCTTACCTTTTATATCCCTTTCTTTATCTTATCAGCTACAGCAATCAGTTGGGGAGTGCTTTAATATTTACAAAAGTATTAATAATGTGTCTATCAATATACTTTTGTATTTGCTAAGAACAAGATAAAAAATAAATAAGTCGAAGTTCAAATATCTTCTTACATTTTAATGTTTCTTCAAGTAATTATTATCGGGAAACAACCGGGTACCTAGTCGGGTCCCGTCTATTTATGAACTTTAATATTTTCGTTCATTCGTCATTCTGTAAGTGATTTTGGAAAATGTTATCTAAAAAAAGTCGTCACTTTTTTTGGATTTTCTGTTCCAAAAAACGTCGTCACTTTTTTGGAATTCTTTTATAAAAAACGTCATCACTTTCAGCATGACGAAGGAACGAAAATATATTGAAGTCCCGGCCTGGTTTTGGCCCGGCCGGGTCCCCGGCGAAAAAAAAGTGTCCCGGTTGTTTCCTGATATATATATATATATATATATATATATATATATATATATATATATATCTATATATATATATATATATATATATATATATATATATTATTTACGTATTTAGAATATTTGAAAAATATAGAACAGCCCTATATATATATATATATATATATATTATATATATATATTATTATATATATATATATATATTTAATATATATATATATATATTATATATAATATATTTATATATATATATATATATATATATATATTATATTGTTTGTTTGTTTAACTCCTAGATATGCCCCACCACACCAGAACTTAATCTGGTATCAGCCGGTAGAGGTCTACCTAAGAGCAAGTAGCTTTATTATTAAATAATTTATATTTACATAAAATGTTGTATATTTTTATTAATTGGTCCTCCAACGATAGTTTTCTTTCTTGAGCGGCCGCCGCCAATTCCGTCATTTCCCGCATTGTGCAGCCACAATCGTGAATCAAGTGGTAAGGCGTTTCCTCATCTTCTCCACAAAGTCTGCATGTTGAGTCCAGTGATTTCCCCATAATAAATTGATGTCGTTTTAGGTTAATATGGCCACTGGCCATTGCAATTATAACGGATGCTTGATGTCTTTTATATTTGTAGATTTTTCTTCCGATGTAAGGCGCATTGATGAATTGCTTCGATTGTCTACAGCTGTCCAAGTTGTTCCAAATAGTTCTCCAAAAAGACATTGATGTTTTTCTAAGCGCCGCCTTTGTCTGGCAGATTGAGGCAGGAACAGCGACAGGATCCCCTTTTACTGTGCCTTCCTTAGCCAGGTAGTCGGCAAACTCGTTTCCTGTGTTATTATTGTGTCCCTTGATCCAACCAATGGTGATGTCACAAATAGAGTTCTCAAGGGCACTTTTACAATTTATAATTTCTTCTGTAAGTATATTTCCAGGTCGAGGTTTTAAGCTGTCAATAGCAGATAGACTATCAGAAAGAATAAGCAGACTTTTACCTGCTGTTTTCTTAGTCGGTAGGTTACTTGCCAAATTTCTAATGGCTTCTACTTCAGCTTGGTATACAGTATTAGTATCATCAAGTTTAAGTGAGCGTTGATCTATTACAATGTCACGACATGTTATTGCCCAACCGGCACCTGAACTATCATTTATTCTGGAGCCATCTGTGTATCCGATTAAATCATAATCATTTTGGGACCATACTTTTGCCACCTTATACTCTGCACTATGTGACCATGCTGTTATACCACGATTTGGTGTCGGGATTTTATATTTCCTAATATGCGTGTCAAGGTAATTTAAATGCCCTTTATTTGAGTGGTCAAACCATTTCAGTGGGTTGTCCAATTTTGTATATATTCTTGTTAGGCAGGCACGTTCCATTACATATAAATGCAGTGGAATTAGCCCACATAATACCTCCATTGTTGCTGTGGGAGTCGATTTTTTGGCTCCTGTGATACTTAGAAGACCCAGCCTTTGCACCTTACGGAGCTCAGCCTTCATAGATTCGCTGGAATGAAGTTTTGCCGAGAAGACAATAGCTCCGTAGCTTATAACTGAGCGGACATAAGTCTCATAAATCCATTTTGCCTTAAGAGGGTTAATTCCCCAGTCAAGACCAATGAACGCCTTTAGGGAAAAAAGACTTCTTTTCGCTTTAGCAACCGCATATTTTATGTGGTCGTTCCATTTTAATCCATCATCAAATACGACTCCAAGGTACTTAAAAGTTTTGACTTTTTCGATCTCTGTACCATTCATATGAAGAGTGATTTTCGGGCCTTTCCTTCTATTCGTGAACAGCATAAACTTGGATTTGTTTCCACTGAAGATAGTATCACTATTATCAGCCCAACGTGAAAGTTTATTGAGAGTTTCTTGCATAAGAAGCATCAGAGTTGTGCGATCCACACCCCTTGCACATAGTGCTAGATCATCTGCATATGCGATCCTATGAATTGGTTTATCGGGTTGGTTGACCGCTTCTTGAAAGGCAAGGTTCCAAGCTAAAGTGGAAAGGATCCCTCCTTGTGGGCATCCTCTTGTTGGTATTGCTGTTGCACACTCGTCACCAAGTTTGGCAAAAACAGTTCGACTTTTTAGAAGATTACTATACCAGCGAGTTGTTGTTTCATCAACACCATGCCTGCGCATGGCATCAATGATACGGTTGAAGTGAACTCTATCGAAAGCACCCTCAATATCAAGAAAAACACTAAGGCTTCTTCCCGTCTATGGAAACTACTTTCACAGCAGTCCACTAATTTACTAATAGCTGTGTTAGTTGATTTGCCCTTTGTGAATGCATATTGGTTTGGCAGAACCATATCACATTTTGCATGTATTTTCCATAGAACCATACGTTCAAGAATTTTTAAAGCCACATTTGTAAGCGTATGATAGTCTTTTTTCCCTTGTTTTGGAATGAAGATCACTTTAGCTTCCCTCCAGGTCTTTGGTGTGTATCCAGTACTGTATACTGCATTGTAAAGGTCTGTCAAACGCTCTATCATGCAGTCAGGTAAATTTTTATAGGCTATGGTTGGAATATCATCCATACCAGCCTTTTTATATGACTTCAGACTATTTATAGCACTTCTCACAAGTTCAGTACTAAAGTGTTTTGTATACAGTGCTTGTTCTTCAGATAACACATGATCAGTGTCATAATCCTGTACATGCTCAGCTGACCCTGGAAAATGTACCCTGAGAAGGAGTTTTAGGCTCTCTTTTTCACTCACCAGATCATCCATTATGCCAACACGTACATTTGTATGGTTAGCACGTGTTTTCATAAGCCTGGATATATCTTTAGGACCTTCAAGAGTACTGACCCATTTACGAAAGGCTTCCCGCTTGGCCTTGATTATCATGGACTTGTAAATTTGTTTCTCAGCTTTATATTCAGACATTCGCTTTTTACGCTGAAGGTATTTGACAACACGCCTTTGCTCTCTTAGTTTGTCATTCCACCATGGGTTAGCTTTCCTAAGAATGCCAGACTTTACACTACATGAGCTTCGCAGGGCCTTCTTTAGTAGAGTTGCAATGTTGTTTGCCTCTAAGTCAATGTTTTTTGTATCTAAAAGATCGATTGTCCTCCTCAGTTCAGAACTCATCACTTCTTGGTTAAAGTGAGCCCAGTTCGCGTTTTTTATATTTATATGGCTAGACATAATTTTGGTTGCATTGAATTCAAAAGTGTTAAACTTGTGATCAGAACCAGAGTATTGTTGATCTGTTTTCCAGGCTGAAACAAGATGATGACTCCAGCGGTTTGTAATTGTTAGATCAATTATTGACTCCCCCATGCCACCCACAAAAGTGGGCACACAACCCACATTCTGAAGGCTTAAGTTAAAGGTTGCCATAAACTCATCCAATATTTCTCCACGAGAGTTTGTTAGTATATCTCGCCATAGAGTACTCCTAGCATTGAAGTCACCGCATAACAACAGAGGTTTATGGTTTCTATCACAGTAGTCAACGATAGGTCTTATTAGTCCACAGACATCCATATTTGTAATGTCGGCGTAATAGCTAGCGATAATCAAATTCTTGTTGTTGTCAGTTTTCACTGAACATACTACAAGATCCCTTGAGCAAAACTTAGGTATTTGAGTGACCACTAGGTCAGGTGATGCTATAATGGCTGCTCGCGGTTTAGGATTATGATTTGCAAGGACATTTAGACCTGAAAAGTTAATCACACTTGAACCACCCATGATCAAGGGTGGTTCAGTTACCATAACAATGCAGCTGTCCTTGCCTAGTAATCTTTGATTTAGCTCAGTAGAGCATGTTATTCTTTTCCCCATGTTTATTTGCGTACATTTGACCATTCCAATTGAGTAGTTGGTCGTTGTGTTGTTTATATCGTTATTTTGAGCATTAGATTCCATAGTGTATATACTTATAGGGATTGTAGTACTTTTAATTTAATACTTAATTTATTCCTTTATATTGTATTTATTTTTTGGGCTTGTATAATAGAATGTCAGCCAATTCCGCATACACGCCATCAACCAATGATTGTTTTTTCTTTTTGTCCGTAGTAGATTCACGACTCGAATCTATGCTTGGGCAATTTTTTGGCACGTCCTCGATAGCAGGATCAATTTGGTCCTCTAGAGTCGCTTTACTTTTCTCCCTTTTCCTTTTAGCATTTTTGCTTTTTGATTCCTCTAGAAGATCTTCACCATCCATATGCTCTTCAAGTGAATAATGAATTTCCTCCTGTGTAGTATTAAGTTTCATGTTGTTGTTCTTACATGAAACATCAACTTCAGGTGGGGTGATAATCACCTCCTGAGCTATATTTTTACATGACTCAACATCTTTGCAAGCTTCATGATCATTTGCATTGTATTCCACCTGACTTTCTACCTCAGCATTTATTTCGAGTTCCTGGGTGAACATGCAGTCCTTATTTCTTTTTAGCCTGTTTAGAATCCATTGGACATAGGATTTGTAACCCCTGGCCTTTTGGTTGCACTTTGTCTTTCCGTGTCCAAAATTAAAGCAGAGAGAACATTGCTTAACAGCATTTGAAAATTCCATATGAAATATTTTACCATTGATAGGTAAAAACGATGGTAAGTTTTTAGGGGTACCCTTTGCCAATATATTCAATGAAGAACTTGGCTGTTTTAAAAGGTGAGGGAATTGCTTCAGAATTGAAGAGTTCTTTAGCTCCGAAACCTCACTTTGCTTATGTTGAGCAACCTTAATTCCCTCTACACAAACGAAGGGGGCTAAGTGTCTGGCAACTTCATCATATGATACAGTTCCCCAAGCGCCCTTCAGTCTTATATTGAAGGTTCTATCCCTTTGCATAATGTCAGTGAAATCCCGACATTCAATCTTTGCCTTGAACGGCTCATCATTTTTATCTTTCATTTCCATGATGATGGGGAAATTAATTCTTTCTCCTAGGGGAGCTAGAGGTTGAGATTTTGTTAAAATGATTTCTGGCCGGTATGGAGTTTCACAGGACACGGACCGTACATCCATTAAATTAAGTCCTAATGCATCCCGAGCAATTAGAGCAACATTTTCCAAGTTCATTTGCTGGAAGGTAATTCTCTTTCCACTGTTTGCCTCACAAACAAATAGAGAGAACTTGATCCAGCCCAACTCGGAGTTCTTGCCAATATCTTTCCCATCACGCTTGTAGGCCTGTAAAGAAGGCTTACCGGAGGGAGTGCCAATATGTTTTTCTCTTTTTGCAACAGCAGAGTAGGAGAGTGATGTTGATTTATCGTCTCTTTCTTCCATTGTTGCCTTTTCCTTACTTTCGGAAGAATTGTTCGAGTTTTTTTCATAAACCTCTCTTTCCTCGGATGAAGGCTTTTCCGGAAGATTTTCCATTTCCAACGGATTCTCCGGAGCTTTTGAGGCTTCCATTCTCTTGTAGGAGCCTCACACTACAAGTCCAGCACAAAATCACAAACAAAGATTCACTAGAGCGTCACAACTAAGATCAACAATAAAGGAGCAATAATCAACAGCTCCTTACACATGCAAAGCTAGGTAAGATTTTTTTTTTAATATTATATATATATATATATACAGGCTTGTTGATCGGAGTTTTTTCTGATCGGCGATCAATAGCGATATAGCGATATTTGATCGCTGATCGCAGTATCACAAAAGGTCCTGATCTTTATATCTTTAGATCGTAAGAAAATCACTAAAAAATTGCGATCCGATCAATTGTATAAAATAACTAAAAAAGAAAAAATGTTTTTTTTGGAGATTGTTTTCTAAAAAACGTCATCACTTTTTTTGGAAATTGTTTTGTAAAAAAACGTCATCATTTAAGAAGAGCTTAAGGCCTCATTGGAGGTGGCATGGGCAGAAATTGATCCGAATGTTATCCGTACAGGCTGTCAGTCATTTAAGAAGAGGCTCAACTCTGTGGTGGTCGCCAATGATGGATATATTAAATAAATATATAATACAAATATGTTTTTGAATTTGCCCAATATTTTTGATAAAATAAATTTTGTATCTAAGCAAGCTATTGATTAGTTGTAATTATTTAAAGTGTATAAATAAAAATATATATATATATATGTAGGCTTGTGACCGATCAGGAAAAAAATAGCGATCCGATCAAAAATAGTTATCAGAAATTCTTTGCGATATAGCGATATAACGATCAGGATTTTTCCAATCAGCGATCCGATCAATTAATTGCTATCAACAAAAAAATGAGCTATGTAATACTAATTCTCAGTGGTTTATGCGATAACTTTTTTTTCAACTTGCGATAACGATAAAACGATATCTTTTTTCTCAACTTGCGATAAACGATAAAAAATTTCAAAACCCAACTTGCAGTAAGCAATAAACGATAAAACGATAACAATATGAATTTCCAAAAAAAAGTGATGACGTTTTTTTTTAGAAAACAATCTCCAAAAAAAAATATGACGTTTTTTTAGAAAACAATCTCCCGATGACCGGTGGGAGGAAGAGACATGCCTGAGAGACTTCCTCTTCTAGACGTACGAATCCAGAGACGTTTATGAGGAGGCTTCATGAGTGGAGTCTCCATAGTCATCCGAGGCAGATCCGGAAGAGGGGGGTGGAGGGAGGGTAGATATTTGAAGACGAATGAGTAGGAATAGGTCATGAGGAACTTCCTCTTTTCACGAACCAGGTGCCCAAAGATTCCACTTCTATGTGTAAAGTCACTATTTCTCGATCCCGAGACTCTTCAGGATGGGAATAAGTTAATTATCTCTCTCTCTCTCTGTGCCTTTCTCTATCTGTGTGTCTATATCTGCGTGACTCTCTCTCCATGTCTCTCTCTTATTCCATCTCTCTAACTCTCCTTTTTCTTTTCTTTTTTTTCCTCTCCCATTCCCTTCCAAAAATAAAAATAATATACCATGAGTCCCTAAATATGGAGGCGGTGTACGAAGTATACCATAGCCCGAAAAATATATTACATATTAATTATAGTCAATAAACTTGAAAGAAAAATTATGTAGCCGCTTAAATAGAACACTAAAAAATGATCAACTGTTTGAAATATAAAGCCTATTTTTTCGAATACTACGAAAGATATTGAAATTATAGTAACTGATTTGAAATGCATTGACATACTAAAAAATAAATACTTGTGACATTTGTGAGTATTCTTACCTTGCACGAAGATAACTGGGCGTGAACCATTAAAAATGATGAAAATCCTGATTTTCAAAAAAAGGCCATAAAGTCCAAACCTTTTTTCGGACGATTATTTTAAGAAGCCTTTTTGGAATCTACGTAAAAATGGGACTCAAATTAGGAATTTTAGCCCAGGGACAAAAAAAACACGTTAATTTTGTTACATAGAGTAAATTTTTAAATAGATAATGTTCTACTTTTTTGTAAATGATATATTTATTTAAATATGAGAAAATATACTCAAGAGCTATCCAATGTGAAAGTTGGCGTGATATTTATTTAGTTTCTGAAGGAATGTCCTTTCCTTTGGCAATCCTTGGTATGATGGTGATTATAGACTTAATTAATAAATAAAAAGCCATTCAGATGCGAACCAAAGGACATTCATTCATATATTATTTACCACATAAGCTTCCATAAACTTTTCTATATATGCTTTTGCAAGTTCATCCCTTTTTGAATGAGTGCAACCTTTCGGTGCCTCACACGTTGGTCCAATTGTTAATGTCCCACAACAAGTAGGGATTACACGGGCTAAGGTTTGGGCTCTCAGGAGTAAGGACTTCGTCAAAACAGTTTAAGTCGATCGAAATATCTAGCTTGCTTCACATTTTACGATAACTGATATTCGGGAGTCTCTTCCGAGGCTTTCCAAATTATCCCGAAGGACATTGATGTAAATGTTGCTTTGAGGAACTTTGATATGTCAACGATCTCTTCTGGAAAGTGATGTCGCAACCAAGTAACATAATAGGACCTTCCTTGATAAAGTTTTCGAGGATATTTTTTATCATATTTCGTAAGCAACGAACATTCTGTTTCGGCTTCATTTAGAGATATACTTAGTAACTGAATTTGAGTACTCAAAATTTGTCTTAATTCGCTTTCAATTTTTTTTACTTAGAAAATATCATCATTCTTCATGATATATTTTTAAGCTCAATGAAAACTATTCCCATGGAGTGTGTCTATACTGCAGCCAATTGCTGTTAAGAATAAGAATAATTCGAAGCTAGAGTGTCGTAGCAGATGGAAAGCATTGACGTTTATCTTAAAATATGCAAGGAAATATGAAGGTATAAATCGGGCAAACAAATACCATGTTTTACAGCATTTAATCGTCAAAATATTGAATCAATACAAATAGTAATCAACATTTTGCATATGCCTAAGAATAAATATATTTTATGTATGTTTAGCATTTATATATTGTAATTTTTATATTGTCATTCTATAATTATAAACAATATATTTGGTTCAAAGCAAGCAGCAAAATTATTTGCTTACTTCAAACGTTCCTCGTTTTAAAAGAAGCTACTTTTATAAGCCATGATTCAGATATAAAATTGTGAATATTTAATCATAGTACAGTTTAAAAGTGGTTGCACAGAGCTGCCAAAATGTTAAGTTGCGAGACGTTACGAAAAAGATACTCGTTTTCAGTCTCTACCACTTTATTAAAGAAGAAAATGCTTTCTTAAGATAAGTATATTTCTTTTGGAATATAAATTTTATAATATGAGGGATTTTATTTATTCTCATGTCTCAGGAGGGACCAAAGTCAACTCAAGTATGTTTTTTAATCATTTTAAAAGGATAAGTTTTTAAACAACCATATTAAAGTAATGTATTGTGTCTCTCTCTCTCTCTCTATCTTTAATAAGTATATTATTGTCCCAATTGATATAGCTACAGTCCCCCTCATCCATTTTCTAAATAATTAATTAGAATTAGTCTTGAGATTATACGTCACTCCGAATTAAAAAGTCGCACCACTTAAAAAATACGTAATGAAAAAAAAGAAACATATATTTTTGGGGGAATTTATTATCATCTTCAAAAGTAATTAAAATAGAAAGCTACATGTTACATGACTGACAGACGTAAAATAGGTATTAATGATTTCACATAAGTTAGAGAAACTGCAAAAAAATATAATAGAAATCTAAGCTTTATATATATATATATACATATATATATATATTATATATATATATATATATATATATATATTATATATATATATATATATATATATATATAATCAGAAACGATCAGGACACTTTTCTTCGTGGAGACCCGGGCCGGGCCAGACTTAAATTTTTCGATCCGGGCCGGGGCTTTA
>CP045902.1:1715652-1749987 GCA_013387185.1 Caligus rogercresseyi
ATATATATATATATATATATATATATATATATATATATACTTATATATATATATATATATATATATATATACTATTATATATATATATAATATATATATATTGTTGGTTTGTTTAACTCCTAGATATGCCCCACCACACCAGAACTTAATCTGGTATCAGCCGGTAGAGGTCTACCTAAGAGCAAGTAGCTTTATTATTAAATAATTTATATTTACATAAAATGTTGTATATTTTTATTAATTGGTCCTCCAACGATAGTTTTCTTTCTTGAGCGGCCGCCGCCAATTCCGTCATTTCCCGCATTGTGCAGCCACAATCGTGAATCAAGTGGTAAGGCGTTTCCTCATCTTCTCCACAAAGTCTGCATGTTGAGTCCAGTGATTTCCCCATAATAAATTGATGTCGTTTTAGGTTAATATGGCCACTGGCCATTGCAATTATAACGGATGCTTGATGTCTTTTATATTTGTAGATTTTTCTTCCGATGTAAGGCGCATTGATGAATTGCTTCGATTGTCTACAGCTGTCCAAGTTGTTCCAAATAGTTCTCCAAAAAGACATTGATGTTTTTCTAAGCGCCGCCTTTGTCTGGCAGATTGAGGCAGGAACAGCGACAGGATCCCCTTTTACTGTGCCTTCCTTAGCCAGGTAGTCGGCAAACTCGTTTCCTGTGTTATTATTGTGTCCCTTGATCCAACCAATGGTGATGTCACAAATAGAGTTCTCAAGGGCACTTTTACAATTTATAATTTCTTCTGTAAGTATATTTCCAGGTCGAGGTTTTAAGCTGTCAATAGCAGATAGACTATCAGAAAGAATAAGCAGACTTTTACCTGCTGTTTTCTTAGTCGGTAGGTTACTTGCCAAATTTCTAATGGCTTCTACTTCAGCTTGGTATACAGTATTAGTATCATCAAGTTTAAGTGAGCGTTGATCTATTACAATGTCACGACATGTTATTGCCCAACCGGCACCTGAACTATCATTTATTCTGGAGCCATCTGTGTATCCGATTAAATCATAATCATTTTGGGACCATACTTTTGCCACCTTATACTCTGCACTATGTGACCATGCTGTTATACCACGATTTGGTGTCGGGATTTTATATTTCCTAATATGCGTGTCAAGGTAATTTAAATGCCCTTTATTTGAGTGGTCAAACCATTTCAGTGGGTTGTCCAATTTTGTATATATTCTTGTTAGGCAGGCACGTTCCATTACATATAAATGCAGTGGAATTAGCCCACATAATACCTCCATTGTTGCTGTGGGAGTCGATTTTTTGGCTCCTGTGATACTTAGAAGACCCAGCCTTTGCACCTTACGGAGCTCAGCCTTCATAGATTCGCTGGAATGAAGTTTTGCCGAGAAGACAATAGCTCCGTAGCTTATAACTGAGCGGACATAAGTCTCATAAATCCATTTTGCCTTAAGAGGGTTAATTCCCCAGTCAAGACCAATGAACGCCTTTAGGGAAAAAAGACTTCTTTTCGCTTTAGCAACCGCATATTTTATGTGGTCGTTCCATTTTAATCCATCATCAAATACGACTCCAAGGTACTTAAAAGTTTTGACTTTTTCGATCTCTGTACCATTCATATGAAGAGTGATTTTCGGGCCTTTCCTTCTATTCGTGAACAGCATAAACTTGGATTTGTTTCCACTGAAGATAGTATCACTATTATCAGCCCAACGTGAAAGTTTATTGAGAGTTTCTTGCATAAGAAGCATCAGAGTTGTGCGATCCACACCCCTTGCACATAGTGCTAGATCATCTGCATATGCGATCCTATGAATTGGTTTATCGGGTTGGTTGACCGCTTCTTGAAAGGCAAGGTTCCAAGCTAAAGTGGAAAGGATCCCTCCTTGTGGGCATCCTCTTGTTATTGCTGTTGCACACTCGTCACCAAGTTTGGCAAAAACAGTTCGACTTTTTAGAAGATTACTATACCAGCGAGTTGTTGTTTCATCAACACCATGCCTGCGCATGGCATCAATGATACGGTTGAAGTGAACTCTATCGAAAGCACCCTCAATATCAAGAAAAACCACTAAGGCTTCTTCCCGTCTATGGAAACTACTTTCACAGCAGTCCACTAATTTACTAATAGCTGTGTTAGTTGATTTGCCCTTTGTGAATGCATATTGGTTTGGCAGAACCATATCACATTTTGCATGTATTTTCCATAGAACCATACGTTCAAGAATTTTTAAAGCCACATTTGTAAGCGTATGATAGTCTTTTTTCCCTTGTTTTGGAATGAAGATCACTTTAGCTTCCCTCCAGGTCTTTGGTGTGTATCCAGTACTGTATACTGCATTGTAAAGGTCTGTCAAACGCTCTATCATGCAGTCAGGTAAATTTTTATAGGCTATGGTTGGAATATCATCCATACCAGCCTTTTTATATGACTTCAGACTATTTATAGCACTTCTCACAAGTTCAGTACTAAAGTGTTTTGTATACAGTGCTTGTTCTTCAGATAACACATGATCAGTGTCATAATCCTGTACATGCTCAGCTGACCCTGGAAAATGTACCCTGAGAAGGAGTTTTAGGCTCTCTTTTTCACTCACCAGATCATCCATTATGCCAACACGTACATTTGTATGGTTAGCACGTGTTTTCATAAGCCTGGATATATCTTTAGGACCTTCAAGAGTACTGACCCATTTACGAAAGGCTTCCCGCTTGGCCTTGATTATCATGGACTTGTAAATTTGTTTCTCAGCTTTATATTCAGACATTCGCTTTTTACGCTGAAGGTATTTGACAACACGCCTTTGCTCTCTTAGTTTGTCATTCCACCATGGGTTAGCTTTCCTAAGAATGCCAGACTTTACACTACATGAGCTTCGCAGGGCCTTCTTTAGTAGAGTTGCAATGTTGTTTGCCTCTAAGTCAATGTTTTTTGTATCTAAAAGATCGATTGTCCTCCTCAGTTCAGAACTCATCACTTCTTGGTTAAAGTGAGCCCAGTTCGCGTTTTTTATATTTATATGGCTAGACATAATTTTGGTTGCATTGAATTCAAAAGTGTTAAACTTGTGATCAGAACCAGAGTATTGTTGATCTGTTTTCCAGGCTGAAACAAGATGATGACTCCAGCGGTTTGTAATTGTTAGATCAATTATTGACTCCCCCATGCCACCCACAAAAGTGGGCACACAACCCACATTCTGAAGGCTTAAGTTAAAGGTTGCCATAAACTCATCCAATATTTCTCCACGAGAGTTTGTTAGTATATCTCGCCATAGAGTACTCCTAGCATTGAAGTCACCGCATAACAACAGAGGTTTATGGTTTCTATCACAGTAGTCAACGATAGGTCTTATTAGTCCACAGACATCCATATTTGTAATGTCGGCGTAATAGCTAGCGATAATCAAATTCTTGTTGTTGTCAGTTTTCACTGAACATACTACAAGATCCCTTGAGCAAAACTTAGGTATTTGAGTGACCACTAGGTCAGGTGATGCTATAATGGCTGCTCGCGGTTTAGGATTATGATTTGCAAGGACATTTAGACCTGAAAAGTTAATCACACTTGAACCACCCATGATCAAGGGTGGTTCAGTTACCATAACAATGCAGCTGTCCTTGCCTAGTAATCTTTGATTTAGCTCAGTAGAGCATGTTATTCTTTTCCCCATGTTTATTTGCGTACATTTGACCATTCCAATTGAGTAGTTGGTCGTTGTGTTGTTTATATCGTTATTTTGAGCATTAGATTCCATAGTGTATATACTTATAGGGATTGTAGTACTTTTAATTTAATACTTAATTTATTCCTTTATATTGTATTTATTTTTTGGGCTTGTATAATAGAATGTCAGCCAATTCCGCATACACGCCATCAACCAATGATTGTTTTTTCTTTTTGTCCGTAGTAGATTCACGACTCGAATCTATGCTTGGGCAATTTTTTGGCACGTCCTCGATAGCAGGATCAATTTGGTCCTCTAGAGTCGCTTTACTTTTCTCCCTTTTCCTTTTAGCATTTTTGCTTTTTGATTCCTCTAGAAGATCTTCACCATCCATATGCTCTTCAAGTGAATAATGAATTTCCTCCTGTGTAGTATTAAGTTTCATGTTGTTGTTCTTACATGAAACATCAACTTCAGGTGGGGTGATAATCACCTCCTGAGCTATATTTTTACATGACTCAACATCTTTGCAAGCTTCATGATCATTTGCATTGTATTCCACCTGACTTTCTACCTCAGCATTTATTTCGAGTTCCTGGGTGAACATGCAGTCCTTATTTCTTTTTAGCCTGTTTAGAATCCATTGGACATAGGATTTGTAACCCCTGGCCTTTTGGTTGCACTTTGTCTTTCCGTGTCCAAAATTAAAGCAGAGAGAACATTGCTTAACAGCATTTGAAAATTCCATATGAAATATTTTACCATTGATAGGTAAAAACGATGGTAAGTTTTTAGGGGTACCCTTTGCCAATATATTCAATGAAGAACTTGGCTGTTTTAAAAGGTGAGGGAATTGCTTCAGAATTGAAGAGTTCTTTAGCTCCGAAACCTCACTTTGCTTATGTTGAGCAACCTTAATTCCCTCTACACAAACGAAGGGGGCTAAGTGTCTGGCAACTTCATCATATGATACAGTTCCCCAAGCGCCCTTCAGTCTTATATTGAAGGTTCTATCCCTTTGCATAATGTCAGTGAAATCCCGACATTCAATCTTTGCCTTGAACGGCTCATCATTTTTATCTTTCATTTCCATGATGATGGGGAAATTAATTCTTTCTCCTAGGGGAGCTAGAGGTTGAGATTTTGTTAAAATGATTTCTGGCCGGTATGGAGTTTCACAGGACACGGACCGTACATCCATTAAATTAAGTCCTAATGCATCCCGAGCAATTAGAGCAACATTTTCCAAGTTCATTTGCTGGAAGGTAATTCTCTTTCCACTGTTTGCCTCACAAACAAATAGAGAGAACTTGATCCAGCCCAACTCGGAGTTCTTGCCAATATCTTTCCCATCACGCTTGTAGGCCTGTAAAGAAGGCTTACCGGAGGGAGTGCCAATATGTTTTTCTCTTTTTGCAACAGCAGAGTAGGAGAGTGATGTTGATTTATCGTCTCTTTCTTCCATTGTTGCCTTTTCCTTACTTTCGGAAGAATTGTTCGAGTTTTTTTCATAAACCTCTCTTTCCTCGGATGAAGGCTTTTCCGGAAGATTTTCCATTTCCAACGGATTCTCCGGAGCTTTTGAGGCTTCCATTCTCTTGTAGGAGCCTCACACTACAAGTCCAGCACAAAATCACAAACAAAGATTCACTAGATCGTCACAACTAAGATCAACAATAAAGGAGCAATAATCAACAGCTCCTTACACATGCAAAGCTAGGTAAGATTTTTTTTTTTAATATGTATATATATATATATATAGGCTTGTTGATCGGAGTTTTTTCTGATCGGCGATCAATAGCGATATAGCGATATTTGATCGCTGATCGCAGTATCACAAAGGTCCTGATCTTTATATCTTTAGATCGTAAGAAAATCACTAAAAAATTGCGATCCGATCAATTGTATAAAATAACTAAAAAAGAAAAAATGTTTTTTTGGAGATTGTTTTCTAAAAAACGTCATCACTTTTTTTGGAAATTGTTTTGTAAAAAAACGTCATCATTTAAGAAGAGCTTAAGGCCTCATTGGAGGTGGCATGGGCAGAAATTGATCCGAATGTTATCCGTACAGGCTGTCAGTCATTTAAGAAGAGGCTCAACTCTGTGGTGGTCGCCAATGATGGATATATTAAATAAATATAATACAAATATGTTTTTGAATTTGCCCAATATTTTTGATAAAATAAATTTTGTATCTAAGCAAGCTATTGATTAGTTGTAATTAATTTAAAGTGTATAAATAAATATATATATATATATATATGTAGGCTTGTGACCGATCAGGAAAAAAATAGCGATCCGATCAAAAATAGTTATCAGAAATTCTTTGCGATATAGCGATATAACGATCAGGGATTTTTCCAATCAGCGATCCGATCAATTTAATTGCTATCAACAAAAAAATGAGCTATGTAATACTAATTCTCAGTGGTTTATGCGATAACTTTTTTTTCAACTTGCGATAACGATAAAACGATATCTTTTTTCTCAACTTGCGATAAACGATAAAAATTTCAAAACCCAACTTGCAGTAAGCAATAAACGATAAAACGATAACAATATGAATTTCCAAAAAAAAGTGATGACGTTTTTTTTTAGAAAACAATCTCCAAAAAAAAATATGACGTTTTTTTAGAAAACAATCTCCCGATGACCCGTGGGAGGAAGAGACATGCCTGAGAGACTTCCTCTTCTAGACGTACGAATCCAAGAGACGTTTATGAGGAGGCTTCATGAGTGGAGTCTCCATAGTCATCCGAGGCAGATCCGGAAGAGGGGGGTGGAGGGAGGGTAGATATTTGAAGACGAATGAGTAGGAATAGGTCATGAGGAACTTCCTCTTTTCACGAACCAGGTGCCCAAAGATTCCACTTCTATGTGTAAAGTCACTATTTCTCGATCCCGAGACTCTTCAGGATGGGAATAAGTTAATTATCTCTCTCTCTCTCTGTGCCTTTCTCTATCTGTGTGTCTATATCTGCGTGACTCTCTCTCCATGTCTCTCTCTTATTCCATCTCTCTAACTCTCCTTTTTCTTTTTCTTTTTTTTCCTCTCCCATTCCCTTCCAAAAATAAAAATAATATACCATGAGTCCCTAAAATATGGAGGCGGTGTACGAAGTATACCATAGCCCGAAAAATATATTACATATTAATTATAGTCAATAAACTTGAAAGAAAAATTATGTAGCCGCTTAAATAGAACACTAAAAAATGATCAACTGTTTGAAATATAAAGCCTATTTTTTCGAATACTACGAAAGATATTGAAATTATAGTAACTGATTTGAATGCATTGACATACTAAAAAATAAATACTTGTGACATTTGTGAGTATTCTTACCTTGCACGAAGATAACTGGGCGTGAACCATTAAAAATGATGAAAATCCTGATTTTCAAAAAAAGGCCATAAAGTCCAAACCTTTTTTCGGACGATTATTTTAAGAAGCCTTTTTGGAATCTACGTAAAAATGGGACTCAAATTAGGAATTTTAGCCCAGGGACAAAAAAAAACACGTTAATTTTGTTACATAGAGTAAATTTTTAAATAGATAATGTTCTACTTTTGTTTGTAAATGATATATTTTATTTAAATATGAGAAAATATACTCAAGAGCTATCCAATGTGAAAGTTGGCGTGATATTTATTTAGTTTCTGAAGGAATGTCCTTTCCTTTGGCAATCCTTGGTATGATGGTGATTATAGACTTAATTAATAAATAAAAGCCATTCAGATGCGAACCAAAGGACATTCATTCATATATTATTTACCACATAAGCTTCCATAAACTTTTCTATATATGCTTTTGCAAGTTCATCCCTTTTTGAATGAGTGCAACCTTTCGGTGCCTCACACGTTGGTCCAATTGTTAATGTCCCACAACAAGTAGGGATTACACGGGCTAAGGTTTGGGCTCTCAGGAGTAAGGACTTCGTCAAAACAGTTTAAGTCGATCGAAATATCTAGCTTGCTTCACATTTTACGATAACTGATATTCGGGAGTCTCTTCCGAGGCTTTCCAAATTATCCCGAAGGACATTGATGTAAATGGTTGCTTTGAGGAACTTTGATATGTCAACGATCTCTTCTGGAAAGTGATGTCGCAACCCAGTAACATAATAGGACCTTCCTTGATAAAGTTTTCGAGGATATTTTTTATCATATTTCGTAAGCAACGAACATTCTGTTTCGGCTTCATTTAGAGATATACTTAGTAACTGAATTTGAGTACTCAAAATTTGTCTTAATTCGCTTTCAATTTTTTTTACTTAGAAAATATCATCATTCTTCATGATATATATTTTAAGCTCAATGAAAACTATTCCCATGGAGTGTGTCTATACTGCAGCCAATTGCTGTTAAGAATAAGAATAATTCGAAAGCTAGAGTGTCGTAGCAGATGGAAAGCATTGACGTTTATCTTAAAATATGCAAGGAAATATGAAGGTATAAATCGGGCAAACAAATACCATGTTTTACAGCATTTAATCGTCAAAATATTGAATCAATACAAATAGTAATCAACATTTTGCATATGCCTAAGAATAAATATATTTTATGTATGTTTTAGCATTTATATAATTGTTATTTTTATATTGTCATTCTATAATTATAAACATATATTATGGTTCAAAGCAAGCAGCAAAATTATTTGACTTACTTCAAACGTTCCTCGTTTAAAAGAAGCTACTTTTATAAGCCATGATTCAGATATAAAATTGTGAATATTTAATCATAGTACAGTTTAAAAGTGGTTGCACAGAGCTGCCAAAATGTTAAGTTGCGAGACGTTACGAAAAAGATACTCGTTTTCAGTCTCTACCACTTTATTAAAAGAAGAAAATGCTTTCTTAAGATAAGTATATTTCTTTTGGAATATAAATTTTATAATATGAGGGGATTTTATTTATTCTCATGTCTCAGGAGGGACCAAAGTCAACTCAAGTATGTTTTTTAATCATTTTAAAAGGATAAGTTTTTAAAACAACCATATTACAAGTAATGTATTGTGTCTCTCTCTCTCTCTCTTCTTTAATAAGTATATTATTGTCCCAATTGATATAGCTACAGTCCCCCTCATCCATTTTCTAAATAATTAATTAGAATTAGTCTTGAGATTATACGTCACTCCGAATTAAAAAGTCGCACCACTTAAAAAAATACGTAATGAAAAAAAGAAACATATATTTTTGGGGGAATTTATTATCATCTTCAAAAGTAATTTAAAATAGAAAGCTACATGTTACATGACTGACAGACGTAAAATAGGTATTAATGATTTCACACATAAGTTAGAGAAACTGCAAAAAAAAATAAAATCTAAGCTATAATATATATATATATATATATATATATATATCTATATATATATATATATATATATATATATATATATATATATATATATATATATATATATATATATATATATCAGGAAACGATCAGGACACTTTTTCTTCGTGGAGACCCGGGCCGGGCCAGGACTTAAATTTTTCGAGCCGGGCCGGGGCTTTAATATATATTTTCTTTCCTTCGTCATTCTCAAAGTGACAACGTTTTTTCTTTTTGAAAAGAATTTCCTAAAAACAAAGTTCTCGTGAAAAAAGTGACAATGTTTATTTAGAAAATATTTTTTTTAATAATTTTTAAAAATTTGTTTCTAAAAAACGTCCACACTTTCAGAATGAAGAACGAACGAAAAACGGCCCGGTGACTTTTAGACACCAGGCCGGGTACTTGGTCTTTTCCTGATATATATATAATGGTATGATATCATCGGTTAACTGTAATTTTATCGCGTGTAAATTCCTGGACACCGATATCAGCCCAATATTAATATCAACCTTCCATCAAGAATGCACGAACTCCCTGTGGGTCTCCATCACCTCGTCAGAAGACATATAGAAACTCTTCGTTCGGTCTCCTGTGCGTCAAACGACAACAATGGGGAGTACAAATGTAAACAAACATCGTGTGGACTGAGAAGATCAAGCTGCCACTATTTTATCAACCAGATCTTTTAAGTTCCTCTTTACTCTTATTTTTTCGCCTTATGGGCATATTCCTTTAATGCTTTTATTATGTATTTGAGAGTAAAGAAATTGATATATGTACGTTTACTACGTACGGAATGTAAGATACCATAGAAGAATGAAATAAATAAAATTATTTAAAACCAGAGGCATGTATACACTCAGAGAGTGTGTACCTCCGCCGATCCCCACAACATTCCCATTCAAACATTCTCCCTTTCACACGCCCGATTTTCTATCTCTAATCATTGTTTCCTCTCTGGTAGCTGATTTTGCATATTAAAAAAGCACTCAGAGACGGGAAGAGGGAGAAGTTTAAGCTACGTCACTGGGTTAACATAGTCCTGAGCTGATATATGAACAATAATACGTCAATGAATATTTTTTTAGCGTTTGTTCTTTCCTACTCCCTGAATAGAGACCCCATTTCATTATTATTATTAGTAGTATTTTGCTCATTTTGCATATTAAAAAAGCACTTAGAGATGCCAAAATTTAATCACTTGTTCCTTTTGGCATTTCCACAACTCCACAAAGTTTCATTTGAATCCGTTCAGTACTTTTTGAGTTATCCTGCTGACAAACAAACCAACAAACGCCAGTGAAAACAATACCTCCTTCGGCGGAGGTAACAATACCTCCTTCGCCGGAGGTAAAAATGAATTTGTGAGACAAAAAATAAAAAAAACAGGTTTTTGTAGTGTCTTTTGAAATAAATATAATTATGAAAAGAAAAAAAATATCAACCTTCCACACATTAGTGCCTCCAATAGTACTGATCCAAGAAAAAATACGCTTTTTCTTCGTCATGAAAGATAAGAAAGGTGTCGACACTATTTATAATAGGAGTCGTCACATTTTTTAATGATTTTTTTAACCAATAGAATTCAAGTGAACGCAAGGACATTTTCCACACTAGTAATGCCTCCCATCACTCAGATCGTTTAGATGCAATGGAGTACCTTCAGTACTCCACTAATCCCAGGAAGTGCCGATATTAGAGAAAAATATGAATAAAGAGAAAAAATCGTAACTTGATGAACTAAACAATAATACTAACGTGGCTTATGTAATGGAAACCCATATGACAGATTTGCCGCTACACTCCCCCCATGAGACATTTAGGAATGCTTGCAATTTTCGAAGGTCTTATAATAAAGATGAATAAATCTATTTTAGGAAATGTGCGCATCCCTAAGATAGTAGAGTCAATGTGCGCATCGTCACTCAAGCCGGATTACTTATTATTAATAACTGATGAAACTATTTTATTGTTTAGGTGTTAAATTAGCATAAAAATCTTTTTTTTTTTTGCCTATATGGTTCTATAGAATTGCATCCGACAGGATATAAATAAGCATTATAGCATTATGTTTGGAAGTTGCGAACTTTCTCACAAAGTTTTTCTAGGCACCCTACTGTGAATGTTGGTGTTTGGAGGATATAGAGGAGGAAAATACGCCTAAGAAAAAATGGGCTAGAAAGAAATCACCTCAGATAGAAAAGAAAACTAATGACAAGTGAAAAAATGGTCCAAATACATGGGGTGCAAGTATTTCAGTGGAATACAACTAAGTCTAGATGAATACTATTCTAATATTAATTCAGTAATAATGGCAATATTTTTTTATTTTTTTTCATTTTCAAAAAAAAAAAAAAAAAAATCATGGCAATAAATAATATTATTTTCGCCATTATAGATACATAATTAAATTGTTGTTGTTATTATACTAAGGGGATTGATTTGGGCCATTTTTTCCATGTATCATTGTCCTTCTAACTCATATTTCCTTCGGACATTTCTTCCTGATATCACTAATGTCCGAGACATACCCCAATGATTGAATTCATTTAATAAACCCAAAAACTATACTAAAATAAGGTGTCCAGAAGAAATGGACAAGGAAGATTTTGTTGATCTTGGTCCGTGATCCGATTTTTTTCGGGATATCAAATCAATACAATTAAATAATTTTATGTTTAGAGACTCAACAGATGAAGAGACTTATTCCCCATTACAAGCCATAATAACAACATTCATAAGCTATTTTATATGTGGTTATTATAATCATCTAAATTCAAAGAATCACGGGAACGACCGGGTACCTAGCCAGGGTCCCCTCTATTTTTTTAACGTCCTGACTTTAATATTTTCGTTCAGCGTCATTCTGTAAGTGATTTGAGGAAATGTTTTCTAAACAAAGTCGTCAATTTTTTTGGAATTTCTGTTCTAAAAAAAACGTCGTCACTTTTTTTGGAATTTCTTTTCTAAAAAATCGTCGTCACTTTTTGGAATTTATTTTATAAAAAAGTCATAACTTTCAGAATGACGAAGGAACGAAAAATATGAAGTCCCGCCCGGTTTTGTTTTCGTCGGACGGGTACCGGCGAAAAAAAGTTCTCGTTTGTTTCCTGATATATATATATATATATGTCTGTATATATATTGTGTCTGTCTGGATGTATATATATTGTATATATATATACCGGTGACACTATGTGTTGGGACACTTTAAATTAATTACAACTAATCAATAGCTTGCCTACATACAAAATTTATTTTATCAAAAATATTGGGCAATTCAAAAACATATTTGTATTATATATTATTTAATATATCCACCTTTGGCAACCACCACAGCGTTGAGCCTCTTCTTAAATGACTGACAGCCTGTACGGATAACATTCGGATCAATTTCTGCCCATGCCACCTCCAATGAGGCCTTCAGCTTCTTATGGCTCTTCGTGCACGCCTTCCTCTCCAGAATTGACTAAATGAAAAGTCCATAGGATTCAAGTCTGGTGAGGAAGGTGGCCACATATCCTTTGACCAGAAGTGCTCAAATGAACGATGACACCAGTCCTGAACTAATTTTGCTGTATGAGACGGTGTGCCATCTTGCTGGAAGCAATACAATCCTCCCATTCCTGCTTTTTGATCCAAGGAAGCACTTGCATGCTCATCATATCGAGGTAAACCTTTTGATTAATCTTTATCCCCTCTGGAATGAAGATAAGCGGAGTTTTCCTACCACAGGTGGTGACGCCAGCCCACACCATGACGGAAGCTGGCTTTTGGCGCTTGAAGACGGTCTTGTCCTTCACAGGCACTTGCCGGATGTCTTTTTGCCAGAATGCGGTCGTTCTGGCTGTTGAAAGCAGCTTGAAGGGTGAAAACCTTTTCGTACGTCCAGATAATGGAAATTTGCGTACGAGATTTGAGCCAGTTTCTAAGTACCTTGGATCTTTCTAGCCTCTTGTCCAAGTTGCGTCACTGAGGAGCTGTCGTTTCTGAAGGTGATAGGGCTTGACTCCAAGGTCCTCTCTGACTATTTTCCTCATCACTTCACGGTTAACTCCTACCTCGAGTGCCATTTTCCTAATGGATCGCTTATTGTTTCGATGAATCTTGATTCGTTTCGTTTCTACCAGCTTTTTGGTCCGCACAGACCTTGGACGTTCTGATTAAGGCCTGTCAGCGAAGCTGTTTGTGTCCTTAAAACGCTGTATCGTGTAAGAGAATTTGATTTCGACACCTTCATGGACTTCAAGGCTTCCACAATTGGCCTGCAGCTATGCCGCTTTGGTAGAGCTTTACGATGGCTTCACGTTTCTCCATCTTGAGGATGACCAAAGGAGTACACAAAAACAAGTAAAGTAAAATATGTATAAAAAAGATCTCTTTTACAATATACAGGTGATAGAGATGGAATAACCTACAATTGACCCAATAAACACACGCATATGTACTCTCCCAAGACATAATTGTCACCCGGTATGTATATATATATATATATATCAGAGCTGCGCCTACCGAATGTAAGTTGGTACTACCAATGGTAGATTTCAAATACCGATACTGATTGACAATTGGTACGGTATATTTGAAAGTATGACTTTGTGACATTCACATAGAGATATAAATTTATAGAGAGCTTATTCCCTTCAATAGCAGAGAAACATCGTTCAACTGCCGCTTTGCCCAACATAAACAAAGTAATTTGTATTCCGTCTTTGTAAATTGATATTTGGATAGAAGTAGGTTATACATTGTTTCATAAAAAATGGACAATTGTTCGAATGAAATTTACGTTTTGTTTTTCTAAGTACTAAGGTATATTGGAAGCGCTCCCTTGTGTGAAGAACTTGAACTTTGCAAAATAAATAAACAACTACGTAGCTCCAATGGACAACTTATAATATTATAAGCAGGTACATAAATATACATTCAATATGTGCACATGCTATGCATTGAATACTAGAGTACCTGAAGTGCATTTAATATCGGACAACGTATAATAAGAGTATGAAAAAAATAGAACATTCTCCTAAGTTTTTCCAATCTATGATGGATTACGAGCCCTTCAAAATTCTTCCTTTGATCATCATAGGCGATCTCAATGTTGACTTAGACAAAAATAATGGGAATTACCCTAACGTTCATCTGTCAAAATCTTAATGGCTAAATTAAATTTGATTGACGCACAAAAATAAATAATCCCCTACCATGCATTTCGTGGAAGAGTGGATCTTTATCTTCGCGAATTGACCACGTCTTGGTCTCACCATCAGTGTCCAGACAAATTAAATGGACAAATTATAAGCCTGAGCCATTCTCAGATCACTTCATTTTAGAGGTCGAGATGGATTTTTTCCCTGGTAAAACGTCCTTCAGGTTCCTAAGTGGATTATAAAAGAACCCAAATTTAGAGAAAATTAAGAACAAACTTGGAAGGAAGCTTCAGTCCATCTATGTCTTCGCATCAAACAGTCTCTGTCTTCAATAGAGTGATTCGTTTTTCTACCTTGAACTTCTTACATAAACACAGGAACAGGAGAGGGAAGACAGAAGAAGATTGACAGCTATTCTCAGGTATCTCGGGCCTATCAGTAAATAAAAGCAAAACTGAAGTCCTCACATCCAAGGAGTCGGAGCTGAAAGAGATCTTCCCGTCCCTGAGCTATTCAGATAGTGCAACTCTTCTTGGGATCGTGTTTCAAAAGAAGGATCGACTAAGGCAAATACACAAAACTCAAAAAACATCTTATCTTCGGTATTGAAATCTTTATCGCTTTATGAAAATCTAAGTATAAACATCGTGGACAAAATAGCGATATGGAACAACATCATTGTTCCACGTATAGTACATTTACTTAGATATATTCCGTACTCTGATTCATTAAAAACAAAAATTGAATACGCTCTGCATGGTTTCCTTTGGAAAGGAAAAGAGCCTACATCTCAGAAATTCGTCTCTCTGCACCAACCTCGTCATGGGGCTTGGGCCTGAAACGAGTGGAGAGGGTTTGGAAGACCTTGAATTTGAGCTGGCTGAAGAGACTACATGGCAGTGGAGATGAATGGGCGCTCCTTCTTAAGAGAGATTTTGAATCTACGACCAGTCGGCCATTTAAGGAAAGAATCAATATGGGACCAAGTGAGCTCTTTGGAGCGTTATCCTGCTCTGGAAACCACTGGAAGAATATGGCATGTTCCTGGAAGTCCATTATGAAAGTAGTTCTCCCTCTACTTGGCTCTTCCGAGCCCATAAACTTCAACCCGAGGCTAAAAACAAGGGAGGAATTCTTTTCCTTGGGCCGATATTCTACGGTATACCAAGTCCTGAGAGATAAGGAGGGGTTGGCGAATCCTAAAACATTTTTACAATACAGAAGGGTACAAAAGTTAGCCCAAAGGCCATATACAAACACAACTGACCCTCCAACACCTTTCTTCATCGCCATCGGGTGTATTTCTCTTCAAAAAATTAATAGATCGTTAAATATAATCTCTTCATATGAATCTCCAGAGCGGCTTGTCCGGCGACGTTTCGAGCGGTTGGGACTTTCTCCAAGCACAGCCGTTCTCTACGGATCCAGAAACCTCTTCAGGAACCCCTTTTGAGCTCTGCCGATAAGTGGTTCCGCTACAGGCTGGCAACTTCCTCCCTATTTGTGAGCAAATCACAGGAGGATCCGAGGAAAAGAAGATGTGTATTCTGCAATAATGGAACAGAGACATCGAGTCATTTGCTCGCAGACTGTGTCAAAGTGGCTCCACTGGTGGAGCTGACTCAGAGGTGAGTAAACAATGCGTTCGATGTAAAGCTCTCTCGAGCAGATTGGCTCATCTTCTCCACTCCCGAGCGTCCCAATCACTGGAAAATAGAGGAGCTAATATGTTGCATCCAGCGAATTATTTATGCAGCGAGAACTAGCTCTTCAAAACTCCCATGTGGGATTGAAGGTCTTTTAGACCGGAAGCTTTCCCTCCTGGAGGAGCTGAATAACGACGGAGGCAAAAGCGAACACTAAATATAAACCCAAGACATCTCTTAAAGTTGTATTTTTTTAAATAGTTAATATCTAGGAATGTTCTTGATTTACCCGAAATTTTTTATGTTTTATGATCATTCTCCTTTTTTATATCTTATTACTAATTAAATGTGCAAAAAAAATATTTTTTTAAATACGTTTAGCCATGTTACATTTTTAACGTTTACCTCAGTTTTAGTGCATATTTTTTTTGTATGAATTTTAAAACTCTGGACTAAAAAAAAAAAAAAAAAAAAAAGAAAGATTGACAGCATACTCAGTGACAGTTCATCTTTTCTCCAGACTTTCACAGCGGAAGTTTTTAATTCATATAGAATTGCGTAGTGGCAGAGTCGGAGATGGCAAAAAAAGTGGAAGCAGAAAGTGACCCTTTATCAAGGTTGAAAAATCCGTTGATTCAGGGAAAATATTCTGCAAAATCCATATCAAAAATTATTCACTGTGATTCTGTATTCACTCGTCCTAATGACATTCTTAACTGGTTTTACTCGCAATTCCAGAAAGTTGTTCATTCCAACTTTATCAACTATCCAAGACAAAGGAAAATTAGAGCGTGCAAAATTTATAACTTGGAAAAAATTAAATCGTACATCAAGAATAAATTCAATGGGAAGAAGGCATCTGGTGTGGATGGTATAATTGGGGAAATTTATACATTATTTCCTGAAGAAACTGCTCCTTTCCTTCTTCGCATTGGAGAAGCAATGGAAAGAAAAGGAAGGCTACCGAAATCTATGACAAAAGGCAGGATCGTTCTGATTCCTAAAAAGGGTAACGGGACCGAAATCGATCATTGGAGACCCATCACAGTCCTTAATCAGTCCTATAGGATTTTATCCGGAATCTTAGCGCAAGATATGGAAAAAGAGCTCAATAAAAAAATTGGGAATAGCCAGAAAGGTTTCTTAAGGAATCTCAAAATTTCCGACATTTCCGAAATATCCAAACAGGGATAGACTCTGTCAGGTCTAGAGGAAAATATGGATCTCTGGTGGGAATAGATTTCAAAAAAGCCTTTGATTCTGTTGGACTGCTACCAACAATGTTGGATGGTGCTTGCCAATGTTGGACTTATGCTGCCCATGTGGTGTAGTCCTTATACTACGCCATGATGTATAAAGAGACGCCCGTGTTGATAGTTAGACTACCAGTTTATTTCTGCCCCTGATACAGCGAGGCTTCTTCTTTATAAACACATTATAGATATGGCTACATACAGGACACTAAGAGCAGAGATCAATGATGTGGGGTGAGATGCAGGGGAGGTGCAGGTGAGGTGAGGTGAAGGGGAGATGCAGGTGAGGTGCCGGTGAGACTCAGGTGTCTCACCTAATGATAGAATATAGTATTGTAGCCAGGGGAGGTGAGGTGAGGTGAAGGGGAGATGCAGGTGAGGTTCAGGTGAGACTCAGGTGTCTCACCTAATATAGAATATGGTATTGGATCGTATCCAATAGATTCTATCTCCCACCAACAGATACTTCGATCGGTGAGGAAATTGCTGCCAAAGGAATTTTTCAAACCTGTTCGTGCTCTTCTGCTAAATGGATCGTCAGTGATAACCTTAGGAGGCCTTGAAAGTAAGCCAATCTTACTAAGGACAAGCTGTAGACAGGGATGCCCGTCTGCACCTCTTCTCTTCATAGCCGCTATTGAAGAACTTGTAGTTGAGTTAAAGCGAAAATATAGCGGATTCGGTGTCCAATTTCATGAATCAAAACATCTTATAGACCTTTACGCGGATGCTATTACTCTAACATTAGAAGCCAACTCTGAGGCGCAATTAATAAAAAGAGTTGAAATTATTCTTCAAACTTTCGATAAGTTCAAAGTAAGGTCTGGATTGGAATTGAACCGATCTAAAACTTTCGTCCTCCCTATAGGTTTATGGGATCCTTTGGAGGGTAAGATGGTCCATAATTGCTTCGTGAAAAAGAAGGTTTCGATCTTAGGAATTGACTGGGGTTCCGAGGGCATTCTCGAGAACAATTGGAATAAATTGTCCTGCCTCATCAATAACTGGATCTTAAGTTTTAGACGGTTTAATCTCCTAAAGAAAATTGACCTCTACAATTCTCAAATCGTTCCTGCCGTGTTGTATAAGGCTTCCATCTCTCCTATAATCGCAGAAAAGGCTTTGGTCGAGGAAGATGTTTGGCTCCTCAAACTTTTCCATCGACGTTATCTTCCAACTCTAAAAAGACCTAAAAAACAAATTGAAGGAGGTCTCGCTCTTTTATCTCAGATTTTACCAAAATATATCTTAAAGTTTTTATTGACATCACTAAGAATCCGATAAGGAATGGAGATGTACTATAACAAACAATGATTTGTATGTTCGTCTACTCTTTGGAACTGATCTTACCAATGCACAAACTGCGAGGCTATCAGAGACTTGGGGTGCCGCGCAACGGATTATTTGGAGATGGGTCCCTAACTTTAAAAGCGACTGCACCGTGGATATCATTCGCAAACACACCAAGAAAAAGTTGTTTTTCAAAAATCTCGAAAGTCCATCAGTATTGGAAGAAAAGGCGATAAGTAATAATATTTTAAGTCTTCATCGTACATCGCCCGATTGTCTATTTCGTGATGGACGTTTTCGTTTTCCTTTGGAAAGAGCAGCCCATTTACACCCCCCCCCCTGTCCATGGCACCTCAAAATGTCTTCTTTAAGCTTTTATGAGGGAGCTGAGTCTATTGCCAACGTCCATATAAAAAAGCTTTCCGTTCCAGGGGAATGGAAATCAAGGATATTAAATTCTCTCTCTGGAATCTACGACGGAAAAAAGTTCACGGCTCAGTTGCAGATATCTGCTGGCTGTTTATCCTTTGATTTCCATTGCTTTAATTGTGGCAAGTTGTACAACGACGTCGAGCACGCTTTTGTTGACTGTCCGCTTGTCATAATATTAAAAAAGTTTCTGACAATCAACGTAAGGGGATTTAAGGTCATCAACTGCAAATATACGAAATCAACAATCCTCTTCGGTCTTCTAAAGAAAAAAGGTCACAATTCCCATAAAAGTCAAGCTATTGAATTTGCTCTGTCAAACTCCAAAGCATACATAGCGAGTTGTTTGACGAAAAAAGAAATAGTAAAACCATCTATTCTTCGATCTGTGATGCTCTCAGCTGCCGCCCGATACACCGCCCTCTCCCTCAAGATCCCCTCCGACACCGAGGACTCATGGGTCCATGTGGGGAACGTCATCAAATTTTATCCATCCAAATCAAAAGAATATTTTAAAGTTATGCAAAAAATATTGAAATATTTTAAATAGATACCCGTTTGATATTTTGTTTATTGTTTTACCTCTTGTTTAGATTTTTATTATAAACTATAATGTTTATTTTACTTATATATTATTTTTATATAATTTTATATAACATCTAAACAATAAAGGAGAGAAGAAAATATATATATATATATAGCCTTCAATTTCCTACAAAATCTAAGTACATATATATATTATATAAGAATAATATACATTGAATTTCAATAATCTATACTAATAAAAAAGAATTCCGTTCGTTCGTTCCCTGTATCTCCCGAACGTTTCATTAGATCTTGACGAAATTTTCCGTGAATAGTTTTGAGAGCTCAGGGAGTGTTTTAGTGGGTTGTCAACTCCTGGAAAATTGTCATCGCCATGCTTATTTTATTCGTCAAAAAGTTTTTGCCAATTATTTAAATTTGCCAAGTTAGATTTTGACCAAATTAACTGTGGATGAGTATGAGGTAGTAAGACGTGTATTTGATTTATTGAGTATTTCTGGAAAATTTGTTTTCTACATGATTACTTAAAAATAATTTTCTTTCTGTCCCTGTATGTCAAATTTAAGTTTTGTGGAAAATAACAACATTTTTTATATTGCAACATCTTGCTCATCAAATTTTAATAATGCTTAGAGATGGAGAGTGTTGTCAATACCCAGCCTTAAGGAATACAAAGCGAAAAAAATGGCATTGACGACTTTTAAGGAACTACTTTTCATAAGAAAATAACATAGGCACTCTATGAAACGACTTACAAATAACTTCTTTTTACGATGTTTAAATTCCCAGCCTTAAGGAACAAAAAAACGGAAAAAATGGCAATGAAGACCCAAGATAACTTTTTAAGGAACTGATTTTAATATGAAAAATCACATGTAATGATATCACTAAATTATTCATTTGATCTTTTTTCCTTTCCAAAGACTATTATCAAATTGGATCCCTGGCAGCGCTGGGTAACATCCGCTAGTCTATAAAAAATTATAAAAAATATGTACTTAGTTGTCCTTTCTTATAATTGTCCATATTAAATTCATATGAAGAAGTCACAGAGCGGATACATAAATAAATTTATCTCTCTTTCTTATATACCGTACCGAATATCCATCGATAGAGTAGATATATATAAAATCTAAAGAATACCGATACTGAACGGTACACGGTATTTACCGAATACCGGTAGTTTTTTCTACCGAATCCCAGCTCTGATATATATATATATACATAGGCGTAGGAGACAAGGGGGCAAGGGGGCAACTGCCCCCCCCTCCAAAAAATAAATAAATTCGGGTGAGTTCTCAAATTCGGGCAAATTGGTTGAGGTATCGGGCATTTCAGTTGAAGAAACAAATATGAAATTATGAAAGCAACCGGATTTATAATTATAACCAAATAAATATAATATAATAAATTGTATGTTATTACTATAAAGAAAATATTAATTTACATAGTTTTCTTCATTATATTATTTTTTCACCGATTTAACAGTTCTTGTTAAATTCGGGCAAATTGAATGCTGCCCCCCCCCCCCCCCCCAAACCAAACATCTCCTACGTTATGTATATATACCTATATATATATATATATATATATAGGGCTGTTCTTATTTTTCAAATGTTTGAAATGTTAGCAACATTGTGGATTTTCTGTTTCTTGGTGATAAAAGAAGACGACATACAAAGTTTGAACAAAATCGGTCAACATTACGAGGTCGCGCAACGAGGTCAAAGTTTTAAAAATTTAGTAAAAATATAGTTTTCCGCAAATTTCTTGAAAATGGTGGACGTTACAGACTTCAATAATAATTATTAATTTAAAGGAAATCTAATTTACTACCAGACGTATGTTTGATGTTTTTTAATAAAACAAAGTTTTCAGTAAAAACAAAGAAAAAATGGAGTGCGTATTGTTAGCATATTTCATAGCTTTTTTGTATCAATTAACTTCACTCGCCTGTAGAAGATGACTTGTTCGCTTCAGAGTAAAATAGTACTTTTAAGTTTAGTAAACCTTTGAATGATAAATCCAAAAATGACCTTGGTTGCATTCTATCAATTCAGAATTCAGTACAATCTGAGTTTACATCATATGATTCAGAGCCTGTATTGACCTATAAGAAATCGATTATGAAAAAAAAAAATAATGTGTTTCTTAGATTTGCGTCAAGGTATCCTCTCAAAATTTTACTTTGTCTCTGACGCATTTATAATCCATTATATGCGTCATTTTGTACGCGAGATAGGCTTTTTTAATGTACATATAACTCTCTACTTATTAAATTGACATGATTTAGTATACCAAAATATTAAAGCTGGTTTACCAAGCTTTCATTTGATATGTTTGGTGTTCTAAAAATCGCTATACTTTAAGAGATATAAGCAAATACATTTTTGCACGTACTCTCCCAAAAAATTGATCTTTTGATATGAGATATACAATATACAGCCCTAATATATATATATATATAGGCGTTGGAGACAAGGGAGCAAGGGGGGCAACTGCCCCCCCCCCAAAAAAAAAAATTCGGGCGAGTTCTCAAATTCGGGCAAATTGGTTGAGGTATTCGGGCATTAGTCGAAGAAACAAATATGAAATTATGAAAGCAACCGGATTATAATTATAACCAATAAATATAATATAATAAATTGTATGTTATTACTATAAAGAAAATATTAATCTACATAGCTTTCTTCGGTGTCCAGTAATTTCATCGCAAGTAAATTTGTCGCGGAGCTTTTTATAGCTGTTTTTTTGTCGCGGGTAAATACATCGCTTGCTCTTTTATAGTCAGTCAATTTTGTAGTTCTTCTTTTTGTCGCGGGTAAATTTGTCGCCAAGCTTTTTTGTAGTGAAATATTTTTGTCGTTCTTCTTTTTTTCGTAGGTAATTTTGTCGCCAAGCTTTTTTGTAGTGAAGCATTTTCCGCGATGTTTATTTTTTACTTTGTGGACCTATTCATGGGGACTCTGTCTGGGGTCCCATGGGGTTTGAATCTACCGCTGACATTTTTAGGGAGAAAAGACACGCGGCTTAAGGGTTGTGCACACTTTAGCCTCGGGTGTTCCACCGCGAGTCCTATGGGATTGAAATCGACTGCCGACTCTTATTAAGGGGGAAAACACCCGGCCTAAGACTTTCGTAGACCCTAATCTAACGGAATGCGCCAACTTTAACCGGATGTCCCATGGGTTTGAAACCACCCCGGCCTAAAAAAAATATACCCTAATTTAAAGGATGCGCCGGGCTTAGTCGGGTGCCCCATGGGTTCGGAATCTACTGCAGACCTTCTGGGTCGTAAAAAACAACTCAAGAGTTTTTCAGACACTAATTTCGCGTGTAACCTCTGCTTTATCTGAGGGTCTAAGGGGTTGGAGTCCACCGCCGACTCCTCTTAAATGTAAAACAAACTCGGGTTAAGTGGTTTTCAAACCTACATCTTGCAAGATATGCATGCCTCATCCGAGAAGACTATGTAGAAATACACGGCTGACCCTTTGAAGGAGGAAAATGCATTTAGCCCAAGAGCTTTGTATAATCTAATCTCGGGGGGGGGGGGGGGGGGGGTACGCCAGTCTCAGCCGGGGTTCTATAACGTTGAAATCCACCGTTGACCCTGCGTAGATTTCAACTCGCGGCGGAACACCCGAGGCTAAGGTGTGCACAACCCTTAAGCCGCGTGTCTTTTCTCCCTAAAAATGTCAGCGGTAGATTCAAACCCCATGGGATCCCAGACAGAGTCCCCATGAATAGGTCCACAAAGTAAAAAATAAACATCGCGGAAAATGCTTCACTACAAAAAAGCTTGGCGACAAAATTACCTACGAAAAAAAGAAGAACGACAAAAATACTTCACTACAAAAAAGCTTGGCGACAAATTTACCCGCGACAAAAAGAAGAACTACAAAATTGACTGACTATAAAAGAGCAAGCGATGTATTTACCCGCGACAAAAAAACGGCCATAAAAAGCTCCGCGACAAATTTACTTGCGATGAAATTACAGTAAAACGCTTTCTTCATTATATTTTTTTTCACCGATTTAACAGTTCTTGTTAAAATTCGGGCAAAATGAATGCTGCCCCCCCCCCCCCCCAAACCAAACATCTCCCGTACGCTTATGTATATATACCTATATATATATAATTAGATGACGCTTTAGGGAGTAAAAGGATCTAGACACCCCTGCCATTGTCTTTGCCACCCTCCGAGTATAACGTGCATGCCTCTCTCAATGGTTATGACAGGCTCCATGCCCATAAAAGGTTGATAGCAGGAACGCAGTTGGTAGAGACGGGTTCTTGATGCCTATAAAGTACACCGGGCGCGCTCATCGAAGCTTTCGAGCGTCCTCTCCAAGGGACAGTTGTCCACGTTGATGATAGCCTTCCATGTATTTAGTTTTATAAAAATAAAAGCATAATCTATTATTATTATTGGTCAGCATCAATCTTACTATTTCGTTTCCCTCCATGGACTACATTCAAAGAGCAAATATATTGTTTGTTTAATTTGTTTGGAGAATCAAATATAATATTTTATTATCTTTATAGGACTCTATGCTTCCTATATCACATCTGTTGGTGGTTAAGTCCATGGCTAACCAATCAGTATATCCCTTGAGACGAGATTTATTTCATTTTTCTCCAACAACGCATAAGGGACTAACAGAGCAATACTAGCTCTACCAGATAGGTAATATCAACCCGAACCGTTGGGTCATCCAACAATCACATTATTTGTCAAATCTATAAGGAGACACTTATTTAATTATTGTATATATGTGAATAAAATGTATATAAATTTGTTATTATTAATGAACATAATTTTATTATTATTTAGTTAGGTTCTCCGACAATGAACTCGAGACTGCATTTGCAATCTATGACTCTTCATGTCTATAAACAGATTTCAAACATTCAATTAATCTATTGTTGTATAGCGTGTTCGATAGTGAAAAGTATATTGTATGTCCTATTTTAAAATAAGGAGCTGGGTTTAAAAACAAAATTCAATCGAAGGTTTAACAATGTTTTAGTCGGACAAATAAAGATATAACATATCAATTTTTTGTATGCTTTATATATATATATTGCTACAATCTTGGTTCTAGTCATTTTCATCAGATATCCTCATCCTGATTTGTTCGTATAGATACTACAATTATAAGTAGGTAAAGATCTCAATAAGAAATATTTTATGCTTCATAGATAGTTTTATATTTTAAATACACACAAATAATTTTTAATATCTTTCGAAAGAAGATTTCATACACAATGAAAAAAAAGATGACTCGATATCAAGACTAAATTTCATCATTCTTGAATAGTCTTGAATTATCTTGTATCATTTTAAAAAAATTAAATCATTTATTTAAGTTCTCTAAGAATATAATAGTTTATCAGTAAATCGACTAAAACACAGATATGCAATCAATATAGATATACAGGGCTGTGCAGGCGAATCTAGACTAACTTTGAGTACTTGTATCTCAGAAACCAGTTAGGGTAGAAGCTTAAAAATGTATGAACTGGTTAGTATATCCTAAGAGCTTTGTTTAATAACAAAAAGATTGAAAATGTCCTCGGAACTTGAGCGCAGGACGACCATTATTGTGGCGCTCCGTTGCGGCCGTGCGCCCAAGGAGATCATCGACTTCTTCAATTCCGTCATGCAGACTGTGGTGAAGCCCTGGATGACCCAGATTGCTGCTGGTAGACCTTATCTCTACCAGCAAGATGGAGCTCCCGCCCACACGTTCAATTTGGTGCAAAAACTGGTGCTTAGAGAATCTCGACATGTTCTGGTCAAAGGAGTTCTGGCCCCCAGCAGCCCTGACCTCAACCCCTGCGACTACTACTTGTGGGGCGTCCTTGAGAGGGACACTAACAAGCGTGCTCACAACACTGTGGACTCCTTGAAAGCTGCCATCATCCAGGCAGTGGCCAACTTGTCCAGTGAACAGGTGGCTCATGTCGTTGGGAGGTTCAGGCACCGTGTGGAGGCTGTTATTGTGAAAGGAGGAAGTTGGATTGAATGAACATTAAGAGAAAAGTCATTTAAATTTGTGGGATATGAAAAAAGTCAATTAAAAGGTCTTGTTCTTGGATATGAGTATCTTGTTTCCGTGCTAAAAAAAGTCTAGATTAACCTGCACACCCCTGTATAACCAATGGGGACATAATATACACAAATATGCGTAAACATACATATGAACTGGAATGTATACAAATGGCATTAAAATTAATCATAAGAAATACAGGGCACGATAGACACGATGATAAGATAGAGAAACTGGTAAAAAGTGTGATAAAAATAATTATTAAGATCCCCAGTCTTGAGGTGGAGGTTTTTCATTTTATTTGTTGTCTTGGTCCCCATGAAGGAGAGAGGGCCCGTTTGTTTTGAAATTTTCCCTGTGGATAGAGCGCAGAATGTCTAGATTTCTTCGGACGAGGTCTTGGAGACCCATAGGAAGTCCACCTCCGCACGTTCTTGAAGCATAGAGGGTCCTTGTACAGTGGATATCATGTGCTCGATCTTGTAAGCCTCCTCGTAAGTTGGAGATGTTGATACAAGCCAGTCTGTAGAGGTTAATGATACTCCAAGTCAGTGGCGTAGGGCAGTGACTACGGGCCCCAATGCAAATTATGTAGGACGGGCCCTATCACAGCTCAAGCAAAAAAATTTTTAAATAAGTTTTGGGCGATTTTTTGAGGTATTAATCTTTGAAGGGAAATTATTTATCATTGAGTAATTTATTCAGTGGGTTCTTTTCATAAATGAAATGCATATTTCAATTAATCTCTTTTTTAATATATATATTATGTCGCTGTTTGGGCGCTTGCATTTTTCCTTTCCAGTAGGCCTACTTTTCCTTGTTATAATGGCACACGGCGAGCCTTGCGTTGTGCGAAGTCCTCGATGATTTCTTTAATGTCCAACTCCTGTGCTCGTATGTTTTCAATGGACAGATTAGCCAGTCCACTAAGCCTCTCCTGGGTCATAGTACTCCTCAGATAGTTCTTAATAATTTTTAATTTTGAAAAGGATCGCTCAGCTGAGGCCACTGTTACAGGTATTGTCAAGAACAACAGCAAGGCAGTACATACATCGGAGAACGTGGATGTTATAGACTGATTATCCAAAAGTAGCATTTTAGCAAGCTGTAACACAGTCATGGAGGAAGACTCCTTTGCAATCTTCTCTCTGAAACAGGTCCTAAATGACACGAGCTGAGCTGGAAAAGCCTTTCCTATGTCCCTGTTGTAGTGTTCAGAGATACGTTTTGCCTTGTCATGAAGCTCATCGTCGCCTGCCAGCTGTAGGGTGGTGGGGTGCAGCGCCTCGAACATGTGTGAAACTGCACGCATAGATTTAAATCTCTGGGTCATTTGGTTGATTATTATATCCAAATTGGCATAGAAAATGCTCACTCTGAAATAACTTTCTGGATTTGATAGGCGTTCATCTTCAGCGAGCTCGTCAAAATGACGTTTAACTCTCCTTGTTCTGACATTTTCAAAAGTGAGCTGGATCGGATTATGAGCTCTCCCTCCCCATTTAGTTGCGAGAGTCTGTGTCGTTATTTTTGCCTCCTCGAAAGCATTTCGATACTCGGACATAGTCTTTATGGCATTCTCCAGCAGACCCACTGCCCTCATAATGTCCATTTTAGTGTCTTGGAGCAGTTTGGAGACGACATTCACACTCTCCAATATCTTGGTCTGGAGAACCACAAGAAAAATGAAATTAAATTTCTCCATCTCTTTCTTCAATCCCGCTGCTACTGTACGCTCATCCTTTGTATCACTTGTTAGCGATATTTTTGTTAGCGTCTTCATGACGTCAACATATCTGTAGCGCAGAGCTGCAAGAGAATCATAACGAGATGACCAGCGGGTAGGGCACAGTCGCTTCAACGTGACACCAGGGTGAGATGAACCATCGGATGAAATAATCCCATCCAGCATGGCCCACCGTTTAATACTGTGGCCAAAGAACGAGTAAATATTTTCAACAGTGCCATAAAACTTCTTGAGCTCAGTAATGTCATTCACAGCATCATTAAGGACTAGATTTAAATTGTGGGCTGCACAATGTACATAAGTGGCAAGTGGTTCCTTTTCTTTAATTCTCGCCTGTACACCAGAATAAATCCCACTCATGTTAGCTGCTCCGTCATAGCCTTGCCCACGACACTTAGAAAAATCAAGACCATTTGCTTCAATGCTCTTTATTATTGCTTTTTCAAGCTCACTAGCAGACGTATCCGTTGTCTCCTTGAAGCCCAAAAAAGCTTCTGTTATTTTTACATCAACAGCTACATCCATTTTATTCCTGACTATGGTTACATACCTATATACTTGGCTTAACTGGTCGTGCCTAGACAGATCCTGTGTGGTATCCATAATCACCGAATAAAACGGTGCTTCGTTTATTTCAGCTGTTATGTCCTGTTTAACTCGCTGTGCCAATATATATATGATCTCGTTCTGGATATCGGGGCTAAGGTACTTAACTGAGCCTTCAGGTCGACTTATCAGCTCTTTAAGCACAGGGTCGTAGGTTGCCAGCAGATGGATAATGGAGAGAAAATTCCCGCTGTTTGCCTGTCCCGAACGTTCCCTGTGCCCCCGGAATGAGAGGTTGCAAGTAGCCAGCATTAGTGTCACATTGACAATGCGTTCTAGCACTTGTCTCCAAAACGCAGCAGCGTTACGCACATCCCTCTCCATTTCCGCATCAATTGTAACGTTCAGTTTCCACTGCTCGTACACGTTACAGGCTATACAATGCATTTGGGAGGATTCATGGATATTTATCTTTTGAGCTAAATTCCCCAATCTCTAACTCCATTCACCCATGCCTCCTTAAAGAATGGTGAACTACGGTCTCCAAACAGCCAACATGGCTCGCAGTACGCACGGTCCAATATAAGGGAGTAGCAAAGCCACCTACGAGGGAGTTTTATACCAGCCTTTGTTCTGGTATGGTAATGTGCCACATTAAAGGAACGCCTTTTTCCTTCATCCATTGGGAATGGACCGCTGGGTTTACAAGGCCCTGTAACTATAATATACCGTTTTAAATCGGCAGAGATGTTTTCGTCATATAGCCCCCTGTCTGTGGGGTACTTCGGCGGAGGCACAAGGGGGCGCTGCGAGTGATGTGTTGTTACCACTGTGTTCCCATTCTCTTGTGTCGCGTTAGCGGCCCACGAGGTACTCGGTCCAGGTTCTTCTGATCCTCCTGTGGCTGTGACTGTGTTTGACACGGAAGCCGCGACTGTCCCCAAGCCTAGGGTCTCGTTAGTCCTGCATTAATACAAATAAAATGAATATGTTTATCTACCTATTTGTAATATATGTCCTTCAAAGTTACCTGCTTGACAGTTCAGGGTGTTTTGGTTCCTCATGTACCGCCGAGAGCGAGTAACACGGGCCTAAGCTAGACGAGCATAACACTGATTCATCGGCAGCAGCAGCTAGGGAGTGCCGGTCCCGGGTTCAATGACAGCGGTTTGTCTGCCTTTAAAAAATGCATTTAATTTGGGCAACTTTGCAATTTTGTCAGCCTCTTCTTTCTTTTGTTTTCTTTTCTGACTGCCGCTTTTGTGCTTATACGCTCCTCCTGGGCTAGGCATGATGAATAATAAAGGACTTGTCAGCTCAGATTATTTTTGTTTGCAGAACATAATTTCCTAACTAGTTAAACATGCAGTGAGAATTTTGTACCAAGTAAATTGTCTCATCAGGGCAGGGAGGGCTGGCCCCTTCACGTCGTGGGAGAGGTGCAAGTGCATTGCAGGAGCAATCAAAGTCTAAATACCAAGCCTTATGTAGTAGCTAAAGAAAAAAAAACCAGTGACGCAATCGTAATGAAATAAATAGTAAAAAAATATTCTAAAGAATTAACATGACGTCACTGGTATTTATTGTACTACTTTCCTTCTTCGGCTGGGGTTTATTTTATCCATAGAGATATAAATATATAGAGTGCTAACCTACTTCATAAAGAGGGGGGGGGGCGAGCTGAAGGTACTGTCAGCTGTTGTCTTTTATGCTCCGGGGATCATAACTTTAGATACTTATGTAGTGTTATCCTTATTAAATATTTTAATTGCTTATTATTAATTATTTTATTAAGAGAAAATGTTTTTAAATTTGTTTTTCAATCACATCATTCCATAACGCGCAATAATGTTTTTCTAACTTTTATTATAACCTCTTAATATAAAAATAGTTCTTAATTTTATTAATTTATCCCTAACAGTAGAGGTTTGAAACGACGTGCAATCGAAATTGATAAAATATGGGGGTAATTTTAATTATGGTTATCATAAATAACATTCATAAAGGGTACATATCAATATTTATCTAACGATTTTTTACAGAAGGAATTTTGACAGAAATGAATTTTTCACGCTAGGAATTTTTGCAAAGCGGAATTTTTACCGAAAATATGTAGAATTTTTATTTACTGAAATGATTATGCATTGGAGAAGGTGGAATGGCCGTGAACCCTAGCATATATTAACCCTAAAGAATCCCCCTTCAAAACGCAAATACTCCCGACGCCTTCGGGTTCCGGAATGGGGTTCGGAATTGGAGTATCTCGAATCTGATGACTTAAATATCCCGTGGAACCCCAAGGAATATGATTTCTTTTAAATATTCTTCCCTTACTTATTCCAAGTTCTTCAATGTTTTGATCCCCACCTTTCTTTAAAATGTTCACAATCGACACCTTCATTATTTTCCAACTGTAAGCACTCTATATATCTATATGTATATCTATGAAATGAGTATCCTGTTATTATATAGGTCGGTAACTCAGCTAGTCAGAAACATTATAGCCAGCAAAAAAATGACAGAGATAGTGAGACTCAGACACTAGACCGGTCATTGAATTGAAAAAATATATTTATTCTCATTATGAATTTCATGTTGATTTTTTTTCTCTTTCCTTCTTATTTTTCTTTCTTTTTCTCCCGTTGGCTCGGGCCCCTCATCCCTCGGGCCCCAATGCATATGCATCGGCTGCATTACTGGATGCTACGCGCCTGATCCAAATTCTTCTAACATTATTTCTTCCAGAGCTTTAATACTGGGACCACTTTAAGGCAGTGATAGAAGAAGTGAAAGACATCTCTTCGACCTCCCCACACCAATGCATCCCCGTTTCTTTGGATCCACATGGGACTTGCTATAAATAGAATATATATAAATAGATCTGGTAAAATTGTTAATGTTTTTAAATTTCACTCCGTCGTACAAGACATTTTATCGTACCTTTTCAGGTTTGATGTATATACGCAAGGGGACTAAAAGCAACATTCCTTGAAACAATATCTTCATCACTAGAAACGTTGCTTTATGGAGCACCTTGACATTTATGGAGAATTTATGACATAAGGATTTCAAAACTTATTCCACTTTCAGCTGTCAAATTTCACCGCTCCCAGGTTCGAAGAACTCATTCCAATGCATTTATACTTATTCATATTCACATGGATACTGGCATTCGATCGGAGTAATCATGATAAGTGAAAGTGATAGCACGTTTCTGTGTCGTCTTGGAAATAAATAGTTTATCAGGGATACAGGTGCTCTCTCACCTATTTATTCTTTTAAATAGTTTTGTGAGAGACACTGGGTTCCTCATCTGGACGTAAGACACTCTTCACCCGTCTGGATTCCTGTTTTTCGAGGATCGAAAGCCGTTGGAACAACAGATAAGAGTCATTCTTTCATCATCCCTTTTCTCCTTCATGAAATACATTTCATCATAAAATAGAAGCGGAAGAAAAATACCAATCAAAGTCGCTCAACAACCTCTAATTAATATTTATACACCAGTGCCTTTGAGTAGGAGAGTCTGGACACCCTGCGCGCCACGTAGTGATAAAACTGATGAACTAATAATATGAACCCAAAAGCCTTAGAATACATATCTATAAAACAATAAATAAAATCATTATTTTGAAATTAATGTATATTTTCCAAACTTAAACTTTGATACAACACATAAAATAACAATATCAATTAATGAGAGCCCTCATTTTTATACTTTTACTGGCATAATAGCTGAAATACACTTTTTTTCACTTTCTAAGAGCATGTTCTTATCTTTACAATAGAAGTACAATTTACAATTACAAAATCTTCTCACTATGTTTGTAACTATTTCCGGATGACATGATGGAATATGATTTTCGGATAGTCTTACCATTATAGCGGAAGAAATTACATCTATTGTTTATTCAATTTACAAATATTATTCTCAAATCTTTCGAAAACAAGGTTTGCAACTTCAAACAAAGAAATTGAAGCCTCTGACAATATATTAATGAATTTTCAGAAAATGATTTCTCTTTAGATAATAATTAAGAGGTGAATATGTATCAAAGTCAATTGTAAAAAAGCTTGAACATTCTTTACAGGGTTTACGACGATTGAATTCCTTATGTATACAATACCCTCCTAAATGAATAAGAGAGGTTTTTTCAAGGAAACTTATCTTACTTATTTCTAAAGAAATATCCTCATAGACAATTTCTTCTGATTCTTCCGGACGCTGGGATGATGTATCTCCAAGATCGGTTAGAAACATAGAATCATCCGTGTGATAGCTATGTGAATCTTTTCCTGAAATATATTGTGACATAGCAACCAATTTCAAACACCTTTTAAACTCCTTTGCGTTAGGAGTAGGATTTTTTGCACGAATAGATGAAAAGAGATTCTCTACACAATCTTGAGTGAAGCGGCTGCACAACAGGAAACTGAACATGTGGTCATTGAGGAATTTATTTTGTAATATTATCAATGATGTTGTGCTAAGCACAATTCCGCGCTGAATGGGCTTCCATCCCCGACTTTGATTAATGCTCAAATCTCAAACAAATTCTTAAAATTCAATGTTTCGTTCAATTTGGCGGCTACACATTTGCTTAAAGCAACCGAACGTTTTCTCGAAGTTGTGATATCGAACCAGCGTCCAATTTGATCGCGCCGTTGTCAAATAATGCTGGCTGTATTTTCCTGTCGATACAAGTATCCGAATAGCTGCAGCTGTTTGTCGACTTAGAAGATGTGAAGCAAGATTGACTTTCATTTTTTGAAATTGGCCAGGATTAATCGACTTCGGAGACAATTGCGGCTGAAGTTTATAGGACAAGATATCTTGATACGAAATCAGAGCCTTGAAGGGTTCAAGATTCACAAAGTCACAGGGAAGATTATGTTCTTCAACAAATTTCGATGGAATCTTGATGATTTGTCCTCTAATGATATGATTACGTAAGCTTTTTATTAAGTGTGGGATATCAGCCATCACACATATGGATTCGCTTGAAGAGAGGGGACTAGGAAAAGTGTTAATAATTTGTCCTTTTGTTAACACTATTCCAAGCTCCTTCTAAATAGCTTGATTACATGGACCCATATCGCTGGTAATAGAAGCCACTTTGAGACCAACTTCGTGTGAGGAGCAAATTATTTGATTTAAGATAGAAACAATCTTCTTGGGGTCGAAAGAATTTCCCGTTAGGTGAAAGGCTATCACCTGTTTCCATCTCGTCTGTATGCCCACGAGCATGAAACATAATGCATGAGTTGCTGGGACATTGGTGCTGTCAATGGTTGAATAGCCTACAACAGATTGACCATCGAATTCAAGTCCGGGTTTAATTGCCATTTCGTCGAAAACTAATGAGCAGTGACGCTCATTGTCTGGAAATGACTGAACTTTCACCTGAAAAATGAACTCACATATAAATCGAATTTTAAAATATAAAATGAGTATGTACCTTCATCAATTCCATAACATCTTCTAAAATGCCAGGGTTGAATTCTAGAGATTCCAATCGTCGCCTCAATGTTCTCAGGCTGGGTAGAGGAAATCCTTTTTGAAGTAACATCTCATACCCCGTAGTACCACAGGCAATTCGAAGTTGAATAGCTTTTTTTATTGTTGATGGCGACCATTTGCAGCACCTACTCTTATTAGTCAAAGAGACAATTTGATCATCGTTAAAAATGGATTCAACGGCCGAAGTAACTTCTGAAATATTTAAAGTTAAAACAGAGTAAAATAACTAAGAATTAAAAAAAGCCTACCCGAAGCATTAATGAATTCCTTTTAGGTGCAGTTTGAGTTCCAAATTCTCGTACATCTGGTTGAGAGTCTTCCGTTTGGGTACCAATGGTTTTTTTAAGTGTCGTATCTGAAAAAAATTATATCTATAAGGTTTAACAGAAAGAAGCATGCTTATAATCACCTACCTATGAATGAGGCATAAGAATGGTCCATATGTACCACATTACATAAATATGTGACGTCTTCACAAGGTTGGTTGGGAACATTATCGTCATCACTAATGGGTCTATTGACGGTTATAGATGAACCAAGTATTAAAGGTTCACTGGACTTGATTGAAGTCATCGTAGTTCTCGGTTTTGCCACTTTTGAAAAGATGAACTTACATGGAATAGCACCTTGTTTGAGACACTTCCTGTTTCGATTCCTTTCAAAAGTTATATCACTTTTTAAAAAGTGCTCCGAACACAATACATGCGAGTCTTTAGCCTGATAATTTTTCCTCCTCAAGCTGCGTTCCCAATTTTTTCGTAGCTGGAAGTCTTTTGGAAATCGAAAAAACGATATATCCTTATCAGTTGTGTGTCGATTTTTGCATCCAATTGCTGAACAAGAAGGCATTTTTGCAGAAATATTCACTTTATCAATAAAAATACTAGAGTCTCTTTACAAATACTGAGTTCACACTTTCATAACAAATAAACAGCTGAATAATTTCAGCTGTTGAATGTCCAGACTCTCCTACCTAAGGCACTGTGTATACCATGAATATGTGTATGAAGTTTGAGGTGAGGTTGAATCAGTAATTTATATATTTTTAAAATCATTGATGGAGAACCCCCAACACCCTTCCAAGTGTTATCCAGTGTACTGGAAGATTCAATAAAAACAACAGCAGTATGGAGACTGTTGCTTACAATAAATGGGGCAA
>CP045902.1:1750087-1772098 GCA_013387185.1 Caligus rogercresseyi
TTCAATGGCTTGAGAAAAGGGCAAACACTTGTCATTAGACCATAGGCATTTAAAAATATAAAAGACAAAGTCGTTGGTACCACGAGAATTTTGTGCCAGTCACTTCAAATGAAAATCATTTATGCAGGACAATATCTTGATCTTTTTGTAATAAAAGTTAGAACTCCTCTTTTTGAGTTTGATCCCGAAAAAAGTGGTGAAAACCGACTCGGTAAGCGAAATAACAGTCTGTGTACATGAAGAAGATACCTCAGTAGAAATATCCTGTAAACATATAATGTCTGGATCAAGAGATGAATGTTTTTAAAATAGCATGTCTTGCTTTTTCCTTTCCCCCTCTCATGTAAGAGGATATTAATTTTCTTATTCACATATTGGCCTTAAATTCCGCCGTCACATTTTCAGGGAAGAATTCCGTGATTTTTGTTTGCGTATTTTTGTAGTGGATTTCTCTTTCCATATTAAAAAATTACTCCTATTTATGTCTTTGGCTGCTTAGACGGATTACCCTTTTTATTGGAGAATTATCAGAGTCTGGTTTGGACCTCTTCCCTACCGAATAAGAACGAGTTCGGTGCTCTAAAATTGCTGAAGGGTCTATGTGAGCTTTTATTTTTCATTCCGAGGAAAGTCAGGGGTTGTTGAAGGGAGAGGTTCGTTTTGTAACTCACAAGGAGTAAGTTCTATAGGTGGGCTCAAAACGCCATTACTAGACACAGAAAATGATTCTACATCCTCAGTAGACCCTTGTGTCTCAGGAGGGGATCCTGATCCTCTTTAGAAGATGCCTGAATCTCATGGGCAGATTCCCCACTCTTCTCATTACTACTATACATACTATCTCCTCTGAAGGAGTTTCAGTGTCTGAACATTGTTGGTGGCTAGTAGAGCTGTCTTCCTCAGGAATTACGACGTCCTCTTGAGCCACATTAATTTCTTCTTCCCTAGCTTTTTCGGCCTCACGACTTACAGTCAGTCGTTCGTCCCATGCTCTTCTAAGCGCCTGCTGATAATCAGATAGCTTAAGTCTTTTGTTGGAGCAAAATTGTTTTAAATGGCCAAAGCCAAAACATTTTTGGCACTGAAGTTTCACTCCTGGAATTTAACTTTTATTAAGTTTCCTTGAAAAGGAAGAATTTGAGGTATGGAGGAGGATCAGCCATCATCTCCACGATATAATCACTATCTCGCCATACCTCCCGGTAGCTCTTATATTTCTCCTCTGCCTTTACGTCAATAGGATTCTTTTTAGGGTAATGATTCAATACTTGTCCAAAGTTTTTCATCCATTCCACCACACTTAACTCATCTACTCTTTTAAATGTGTTTATAAGAGTAATTTTTAGTTTCTTTTTTCGGTCGAGGGAAATTTTGTCTATTCCTTCAATTTGAATATAGCTTTTTCAAAGGAACCGTCTTCATTTTTTATTTTAAGAACTTGGGGATTCTTTAGTTGTTGAAGTCTCCCTCGAATATCAATTGGGAATCTTGTGTAGAAACAAGCTTGCCCAAGTCCAAACTTCGGGTTTGCCCCCGCAATTTCATGCTCCCTAAAGCCATATTTTACCGCAATATCGTATATTTCGACATGCTTCATATTATTGTTTTATAAATAGATCCTTCTTCATTCTCTAGAGTTAGAACAAAGGTTTCCCATTTATAACAATTTTCTAGGTTCAATTGAACCACTGCCTCCGATGGATGCTTACATTTTTCTAAGGACATGGGCATATCCTCTTTTTACGCTCCTTGATGTCTCGGACGCTTCGTCCGGAGGCTTTTCTGGAGGTATAATAGATTCCTCCATCGGTTTAAAAAGTTCCGTTTAATTAATCTCGCAACCTTCCCCAATAAGGTAACAAAGATACACAAACTATGTACCCTTACCTCGACGAGGGTGAAGAGAAGAAAAATAGATAAACAAAACAAAATGTCTTTCCTTATATATCCAAAAATCCGAGAACGAGGCACGAATTCCGGGCTTCGCCTGGGGGTAGTCTCAAATATAACGTCCGAATGTGGGTCCACACGCACTTATAACACTTTTACGCACTTAAAAAGGTCAAAATACACTGTTCAACCACGAAATCCGAGTTATTTTCACGGAGTCAAAAAATGACGTCTTCACAGTATACATAAGAAGGTTTTTTTTTTTTTTTGATGTTTTCACCACTTCAGATGGCAAAAAACGACGAATACCAAATGTTTAAATAAAATAAGAGTGGGCACATGTTAGAAGGAACGTATAGACATACATGTTATATTTTTTATCATTTTTATTTTAATATTAGGTAAAAAGTTCCATCGGACAGAAAAAGTAAGCGTCACGTCTTTGACCCTACTACAATTCAACCATATTGGAATCCAAGATGGCGGCTCAGTGGTAAAAAATAGCAATGCATATTGTTACCATTGGATTCCTTGTCCCCATAACATACATTTTGGCACCAGAATCGAGTCAATAGCAATTTTAGATCCACAGATAAGCGCAAATGTAGATTTTAAATGGCGGCCATTTTAAATTACAATATGGCGGACATGAAGATAGAATTTCGAGTGGCTCAATATCTGAAATGTTCACTATATGTCAATGTACATTTGTGCCAATTTGTTGCTTGTATCACAAAATGCACAATACCTAGCTATGCTGCCCACTATAAGTACCTAATTGTGTTGAATAATTTATCTTTTTGTCGTTCATTTCCAATGCGGAAAAGTGTCTAGATCTCAATTTGTAGGCTTTTGAGAAAACAATGGCGCTAGATTTTGCTGGGTTAAAGGTCAGACCATTCATTCTACCCCATTCAAGGACCTTGTTAATAGCTTCTTGCATTTTGTTGACTAGAGTGGGGGGATGTTTTCCACTTATTAATAGAATAATATCATCAGCACAACCCACTGCCCTTACTGGTCCTTTCTGGAATTTTGTCAGCAGTGAATCCATGACGATATTCCATATCAATGGTGAAAGAACTCCTCCCTGAGGACTTCCGCGCCTTGGAGTGATGCAAATTTTTCACCTTTCAACTCAGCTGCAACAGTTCGAGTACAGAGAAGACCTTTATACCAGGATTGTATGTTTTCCGGGATTCCCAGTTTGTCCATTGCCAAATCTGCTGATTGAAATCGCAGATAATCAAATGCACCTGTGCAATCAAAACTAACAGCAAGTGTACATTGTTGTTGAAATATTGATTTTTCTACTGTGTCAGTTACTTGTGATAAAGCAGTCTCAGTAGAAAGGCCCTTTGTGTAGGCATGTTGAGAGTTTAGTGATGGAATTGTTTCTTCAATTTTCCACTGTACGATTCGTTCCAGCCCTTTGAGGAAAAAAATTGAAAGGGTGATTGGTCTGAAAGATTTGGCAGTGCTGTAATCATCTTTACCAGTTTTGGTATAATACTACTTTCATTTTACGCCAGAGTTTTGGAGTGTAGCCAGTACATATTATAACTTGATATAGTTTTGAGACATATTTAATCATATTATCTCCAAGTTGCTGTAATACTACAGGTTTTAAGCCATCTGGTCCTGAGCTTTTGTAAGGGTCAAATGAGTTGAAAGATTCTCTAACTCTGCTGGTGTCAATAAAGTCAGTATCGAAGTTTGTTACTTGTGATGGTACTTCAAGGACACCATCTATTGTAGAGTCAGGGAAGTGAGTTTCCATTAATAGCTGTAGGGATTGTTTGGGTGATTGCGTATAGCCCTGATCAGTTTTGAGGAGACCAATAGAGTTTGAGGTAGAATTTTGACTTCGGATGAGTTTGGTGATATCTTTGGGACTTTCCACTTTAGTGCAGAATTTTTTCCATGATTCTTTTTGTTCCTTCCTCAGGGCTGCTCGATAAGTATTCTTGTGATGAGATATTCTTCTCTGTGTGAGCTGTAATTACGTTTTGGCTCAAGTTTATTAAGCTTGTGCCTTAGGGTGGCTAGATGCTTTGTCCACCATGGTACCGATTTTGCCTTCACTGTTTTTTGTACAGGAGAAGCAATGTCAAGGGCTTTCCCTATTATATTGTATAATGACTCTGTACATTGATCAATTGTACATGCATTAGGAAGTATAGCGGGTAAGGAGTGCGCTTCAGAATGTAACCTAAAGGTATCCCATCGAGCCCTTCTGAGGTTTCTTGATCGATCACTAATAGGTTTGTATTTCCCAAAATTAAATACCAAGTACCGATGGTCTGACATTGAAGGCCGAAAATCTACATGCCATCCTGTGATCTCAATTTTTTGAAGGCATAGTGATTAATTAACGTAATATCTATGGTTGAGCTAGCTCGTTGAGTAACAAATGTGGGCTCATTTCCCTCATTTATAACAACAAGGTTATTTTCATCTATAACTTTCTCAAGAATTTCTCCCCTGGTGTCTGTATATTTACTACCCCATAGATGATTATGAGCGTTTGAATCCATGGCAAGGAGAAGTGGCTGCTGTTTGCATTCACAATGTTTATTAGATTTATTAATGTTTCCTCCTCAATAGACAGTAATTGGTCAAGGTACGCCACGCAGACATATGTCATTGCATCCTCAACTCTCAGACAAATAGTACAGATATCTTTGTTAGAAAATTCAGGGACGAACCATGCATTCAAATTATTGGATGTTCTTATGCATGCCCTTGGGTGTGTATCAGGTTTACTGTGCACAGTGTAGCCATTGAGGTTAAGACATTTGGTTGTACCTTTGAAGAGGTACGGCTCAGTTACTAGAGCTATCTGAGATGCTCGTAGTTTGAGTTCAGAGTTGGCTGCTTTTGAATGTTGTGTATTAATATACGAACAACTAATCATTTTGGTTTATTTGTTGGTGGATCAACCATTTTGGCTACCTCCTCGAAGAATTGACCTATTGTCGACTGTTTTTTACTTCGAGGAGGTTTAGTTTTCCCTAAGTTTTTATTTCCAATTTATTTGTTTCCAGTGAAGGAGTTATATCAGAATCAGGCGCTCGCTCTTCAGGAACCTTTTTTGATCGCACATCCTCGTTGACAACATTCTCCTTCGTACAATTGTTTGCGCCATCATCAACAATGACACTTGATGTCTGTTGACTAGGGCTATTGTTACTGGGTTCATAATTATCTCCCTTGTCCTCTTTCTCTGAGGTTTCTTCGCATTCTTGGATTATAGGCGCGGCCCGAGGGTCCTGGAAGCGAACCTTCCCTGCAGACGCCACTTTTAATGTAAAGTCATTTGCTTGCAGATCCTTAAATGCTGTTTGATCTACACGAAGGTGAACGACTTTACCCAACTGAGTAATTTCGGATTTTACAATCTCCACCTTGCCTTTTACATGTAGGGTCTTACATTGGTAGGCGATAATCTGACCAAGTACTTCATCGCCGATATTCCCCGTGACTCCCCTGATGAAGCCAGTGAATCTTGTTTGAGCATCTTTTTCCGCTCTTATTTTCTCTACCTCTTCCCACGATGCCGGAAGAAGAGCTGCGACTACCGAATGTAAATTTAGAACTGGAAGCGTTGTACCTGGTGTGAAGAAGTTGAACTTTGTAAAATAAATAAACAACTCCGAAGCTGAAAGCGCAATTTAATATAGGACAACGACTAACAAAAGACAGTTCAGGAAATTATTTGTTGTCTATTGCCTTCCATTTCCTTCAAAATCCGAGTGCATATATGATTTATATTACATAGATAACATGTATTAAATTTCAAATAATCTCTAATAAATGATGTACTTCATTGTCTTTGTTTTAAAATTGTCCGATTTAAATGCATATGAAGAAGTCACAGAGCAGATACATAAAAAAATATTATCCGATCGATATTCGGTATTCTGTAGATGATATATAATAAAGTCTACCAAACACCGAATCGGCGGTACCGAATCCCAGCTCTGGTTTTTGATACTCTACGATTATCATAATGAATAATAAATTGATAAAAAGCGAAATATTATTCTATAACAAGAGTGATAAATCTGCATTTTTGTGTAGGACCGTTAAATGAAATAAAGAAAAAATATAATTCGTTGTAGTCTTACGCGGGAATTATTTAGACTCAGTCAGTATTTAAAATCTCCGAATGATAATGACAAAAAAGGGTCGCAATTTTGTTAAATCATATGTGACAAAAGGATACAAGAGAAATAGAGTATGGCTCATTCTTCAATGGAATAGATGTATATATCATAAGAGATGAATCATAATCTCTTATTTTGTATCCTTTTTGGGTAGCTTTTATAATTAATAACTCAATCTTGTAACAAACATGAGTCATCTTTTGATTGTTGTTTTCAAGTCAATGAATACAATACTCTCGTATTCCTACAAACTGCATCTGACAAAGGGTATCCTATTTCTAAGAGACGTTATCTTTTTATTTTATGTATCCCTATCTAAATCATAGTAGAGAGAAAACTAAAAAAAAAAACCGAACATAGTACATAAAATACAAAGGCGAATATACTAAATAAGATAAAGCTTTCAAACAACCATACATAAAACAGATATAAAAAAACAGTCATACAAAAAAAGTATTAAAAGGACAGGGATTTTTAAAAAAATAACATCAAAAACTTCTAAAAATTAAATTCATATAAAGCAACGGTGACAATCGAATTGGATAATTTTATTTTTGTAAAATAAGCATAAGCTATCAGGGTTTGAAATTTGGCAATTACTTTAGAGGCGGTCCTGAAAATTTCGACTCGGGATGAAAACCGTAGAACTTCTCATCCCGCGTTGATCGTCTCCCCAAAGTTCCTCAAAGGTCTTGTCCATTTCTTCCCAAAGCCTGTTGACTTCTCTGCAGTCTCTGAAGACATGAGGTATTGTTTGTGTTCTTCCTCCCACACATCACACACCTTGTTTCCTCACCTAAATAATACAGTCCAAAACAGTTCCTGTATTGAGGTAAGCCTGTTTAGACGTTATCTTAATATAACATTATGAAGACAGCTTTAATGTATGATTTAATATATTCGATCCTTGGATCGTTACGGCTGTCAAATTCTTAGGTAATTATATATTTGTGGCCAAGATAAAGATTCTGCTTTATCACATTATTGTCTAATATTTTAGCCATATATATATATATATATATATATATATCAGACTGCGACTACCGAATGTAAATCGGTATTCGATACTACCGACGGTAGATTTCAAATACCGAACCGATTTACGATATTCAGTAGAAACTACCGAATACGTACCGATTGGCAATCGGTACGGTATATTTGAACGTATGACTATGTATCATTCACATAGAGACATAAAGATATAGAGAGCTTATTCCCTTCAATAGCAGAGAAACATCGTTCAACTGTCGCTTTGTCCAAGCGCTCCCTTGTGTGAAGAACTTGAACTTTGCAAATAAATGCACAACAACATTTATAGTATTTTCAGAGCAGATACATAATAGACATTCAATATAAGCTTTTGCTATGCATTGAATACTAGAGTACCTGAAAGTGTATTTAATATCGGACAATAAGAGACAGTTAATGAAAAAAATTGCTATAGCCTTCCATTTCCTACAAAATCCAAGTACATATATAATTTATATAATATTTGTATGTATTGAATTTCAAATAATCTCTCATAAATTATAACAAATGATGTATTTAAGTGTCCTTTGTTATAAACTGTCCGATGCATATAAAGAAGTAAAAAGCGATACATAAATAAATACCGATCGATACTGTAGATATATAATAAAATCTACGGAATACCGATATCGATCAGTAGAAGGTATATACCGAATATTGAACCGGCGGTAGATTTGTCTACCAAATCCCAGCTCTGATATATATACATATGTATATATAAATTGATTGAAACATGAAGAGGGATTCCTTATGAACAGCAAATATATCAATATTGATTTCATGGTTCAAAAATATCATAAGTTTTCATTTATATACATATATAAATCTGAAAAGAAAGCTGAATCTATATATGGGGCTTCGTATATATGGATTCTGCTTTAGCAAATTGGATAGCTACTGGTAGGAATCAAATATAAACTTCAAGACCTATCATTTATAATATAAAACATAAATAAAAATTTACAAAAAAGGTTTAAAAAATTAATAAATTGTTTAAACATAAGGAAATATATTTTTTATAAAATGATTATTACAAAGATACGATATTAATAGAAGCTTATTGGGTATTAAAGTCAGACAAAGAAATACGAATGGGGCTTTAAATGCATGAATGTCTTTATAAAAAGGAAAATGCCTCAAAATGTTTGGTTGCAAAGGATTCATTTGGTGAAATACGGAGGCTCTCTAAATCTTAAATTTAATGTTCTGTTAAAAAGGACCGTTTGAAATATAAATATTTGTATCTTAATAGAATTGGGGATTTATTTTCTTATAGATTGGACGAATCATGTAAGGAGTTAGTTTTTTTTTTTGCTTAAGAGCAAAACAAGTAGAATTATATATTTGATATCAAAAATCATTTAGTTTTCATTGACTCTAAGTGAAGTACGTATCAAGTGTTTGGATCATTTTAAATCTTTTTTTATCGTTTCATATTAGTTTAAGGGTTTTATTTTCATAGGCCTTTTGAGCTCATTAAAGTATCCGAAGACTCTGGGATGTATTATTTTCTTCAATGAATTACATAAGCTAGTATGGTTCAAACGCAAATTTAATTTATATCAAAAATTTGTCATTCAATATAAACAATTATAAAAAATACCTTTGTTTAATTTAAACTTTCAAGAGATGTTGATTTTCTGACATTGTATTGAATTGAATGATTATTATGGTTTAACACTTTACATATGTTATTATCAGAGTTGAAGAAAAAATCAAATAAACCTAGCCACATGCTACATTTTTTTGATACATGCTACAAAGTCAGCAATATTGAAGAAAACTAAGGAAATGCTTTATTTTGTATATTTACTCACTAAACCTAAACACTAACAATCTTTGCAATGTTATTTTAGAATATAATCCTATGCTTCTTATTGTTATGATAATATAAATAGTGTTAGTTCATAGCAACAAAATATAAATGTGAAGTCAAATCCTAGGAAGATCCTAGGAACTTTTCTGGGATCCTATGAATGGAGAGAAACCCTACTCCGTTTATATTTAGGATCCTCTACGTTAAGAATTCGTGTTCCACCTTGAAGTTTCCGGAGCTTCAAGAGCTATGCCCTGAACTCGAGCTCGGGGAGAATCAGGATGAATTACGGGAAGGAAGAAGGCGAACCTGACTGGATGGATCCGGAACAGGCCCGGCGGGGGGGCAGGCCCGCCCACCCACTGAGTGACGTGGGCCCAATTTTTTTATGAATGTGCCAACTGTGTCCCCCCCATAAACAACTGTAGGGCCCTCCCAAAAGCTGGGCCTGCAGCCGGGCCTGATCCGGAACTTTCTGTTTTACTGTGGAGTTCCAGTTCGTAGAGGCCGAGAAACCTCTAGTCATGGAAGAGTTCGAGGAAATCTTTAAGGCTGAGCCTATCGACGATTTCTTTACCCATCGGATGAGGCTTGGACACTACTAGTGTGGCAATACGATACATCACTCGATTATTGTTGGTTTCATTACAATGCCACTCGACAGTCTTCTAATAGGGAAACTCAACCCTAGGGAAGTCATCAGCTCGAGCGAACAATGGAGTTGGAGATGGTGGGAAAGATTCAGCTCTCTTATCGAAGTAAAGAGGATCCAAGGCGTGGAGTCGCCCCAAGAAGTTCAAAAGACCCAAAGGCATCCCCAAGACAAGTGACCACAAGTGTTCTATATTTGAATGGAACCAAGGAAGATAAAAATGCCCAGATGCGGGGTGGAAGTGCAACTATAGAGGAGAGGTGGGTCTCTTCGCTTTCTATTGAGAGGAACCGAAGCCCGAATTCGTTTGATGAGGTTGTATATTTAAATTCATTATCGACCTCGAGTTGTATGAAGAAAACTAGACAATAGGGCAGTCTTCCCCCAACTTCTGGGGGTCTTAATCTCTCGACTCCTTTACATATGCCTTCATGATGAGACTGTCTGTTTCGGAACCTGATGGAATTTCTCCAAATTCAATATAAATTACTAGGAGGACAAAACTACTGCCGAGGAAAAAAGAGAGGCAAAAGTATAATGGAACCCTGAAGAAGTAATGAAATCACGAAGTTTATTACATATGAAGAGTTATTTATAACACCATATAATTTAAATTGTTTACCATTTAGTATCATAGATATATATCTTCTGACATGAATGGCTTATACGTAGACTGATGCAACATATTCAGTTTATACCCATATATGACTTTTAGATTAATTGTTCTCAGAGTTGTATCCATTGGTTTTTATTGTTTTATGATTTAATATATTTTTTTGCAAATAAATAGTCAAATCAAGTGAAGGCTGTATACTTCAAGAAACTCAATACTCTTATTGACACGCATTCTGGTCCCTTTCTAATCGACACAACCTACCTTTACAAACATTTTCATTATGAGCCTGTCTGTTTTGGATCCTCATGGGATGAAGAAGTGCAGCTACAAATTTTAATACAGTGTAAAGGGTCATTTAAATTACTATTTTTTAATAAAAACACTTAAATAAAATTCTTCATATATATATATATATTTTATATCTTATATTTTATGTAAACGATTATAAATAAAACTATATAAGCATTCCTTTCAAAAAATTTTTTGACAAACATGAAGATTGGTTGAATTTATAACCGTACATGCCTTTTAGATGAATTGTTTTCAATTTACATTAGTTTATTATTGAGTAATATATTTTTCGCAAATTAATGAAAATAATCATATAATTCAATTAAATGTTGCCTAGAGAAATTATCAATCCTCCTTCTTGACTAACCAAAATTACATCATACCAGGATATATTAAGGGATGTTCATTTAGAATATACGGATCATAGATGAATCGGGTAATTGGATATTAGATGAGACATTAAGAGTTGAAGGAATGGATTTGGCTTTCCTTTTTTGAGTTTAAACACCTACTACGAGAAAGAATCCAGAAAGTACTCGCATAGTATGTTTGTTTCATTATTTACATATATTATACAAAATAACACATTTGATATACTGATTAATGAGAATACTTTATATCAATTATATAAAGATAAGACAAAAATTTAAAAGGAATATAAGAATAGATAAATTGATTCTTTGTTGACCCCCTCAATTTTGCAAGCAAAGATTTTTTTAGAAGACATTTAATATAAAAACATTGTGTTGTCATTTTTTATAACAGTACGAGTAAGTGAATACAAAGTTCTACGCGCCAACTACTTTCAAATAACAGTACATAATATAAATAAAATGGTTTAATTCGTGGTTATTTTAGAAAATGTTATTGGCACTTTTAAAATAAATTACCGAAAAAATATGCCTTGTATTGCCATGAATAAATAATTCTTAAAATGAAAAGGTAAACTATTTGTGTAAATGGTCAGAAGTGTAGTTTGGGATGTGAACATTTATTAACATTTTTATATGCCGTTTACTATTTCTGAACGCAGAGTTGTTTCAATTTTAATCCTTTAAAGTTAATCATAGAAATCCTTAAATGAAATTATAGCTCAAAACTATTTGAATGTTACTTTTTTAAATGTCGATTACATTTAATGGCTATTAAGTATATATATATATTTGTGCATATATTTAATGAATAATTATATATATATATATATATGTAATAATTTTTATTTTTCGAGAGTCATAGTAGTTAGTCACTTGAAAAATTAACTTTGCGTTCACTTACTGTCGCAAAAAATAGCACCAAGATTTTTGAAAATATTATATTCCTAAGTTTTTCTAAAATCATTATTAACTAAAACGTTTTGTTACATATCAGAACATAAGGTCGCAAAATGAGGGAGGGAACAATTTTTCTATCATCATTTATTCAAACGTCTGATCCGAAAACCCTTTGATGGTCATGGAACGATATTATCAAATGAGTTTGCCATTCCAACGAATGAATAAAATATCTTCAAGATGAGCCTCCGTTAATCTTCCTCTCTTTGGAGAGTTAACATCCCTTAGGACAGAGAAAAGTCTTTCCACGTCGCATGTCACCATCGGAGCATTGGCCATCAAGAAGGTATTGCCATCATATTCTTCATTTCCTTTAGCACTATGCAAGAACTTGCTGTTTCCATCATTGTCCTATATCCAGGATTCTTATCCAGCAACTCTTTCAACTTGTTGGCAAAGGCTGCAGTGTGAGAGTGGTCTGGACCTCTTCTATTAATTTGAAGCTCTCGACCAGAGGAAGCCTCTCTTGCAAAGCCTTAATTGCCTTCACAAGTATTGGGAAGTTGTCTTTGATGACTTCAAGCTGAGTAAGGATCTCTTCATCTTCAAAGATTTCTTTGGCTTCAATTATTGCAGCACTGTCGTTCTTCAATTCCTCCTCGAATTTCTTGACATTCAGAAAATTCCTCTCATAATAGAAGGCAGCTTCCAACCAAGTTCCCTAACGACTAATCACCGGTTCGGGCGGCAGCGGAATTTTGAAGGAAGCTGCGAAGTGGCGCTTTCTAATTGATGACTTCACAAAAAAATTCTTGACTTCCGAGATGAGATGGTTTACTTTCGGAAATGCGTCCTAGCGAGGTCAGCAACACGATTGAGAACGTGAACTATACAGGTAACGTGTATTAATTAGGAGACTGCTGCCTAAGTCCACGACCAGCCTTGAGACAATAATGGCTCCATCAGTGAGAAAAAGACGTAGCTTCTTATTAGCCAATTCACTTCCAAGGACTTTGCGTAAAGCCCTGATAACCGCTAACTGGAGACTTTGATATTGATGGTAGTAACATCGCTCAGACCAATGAAGAACGGACGTTCCAGGTGACTCCATTCAAAGTTCCAGCCATGATTGCAGTCATGGCCCGTCCTTGCGAATCAGTCGTCTCGTCAGCCTGTACAAAAATATCCTTCTCCTTCAATTGCTCTTTAATCTTGGAGCAAATTGTTTCACATTCCTCCTCCATACACTTTGTTAGCGTTGTCCGGCTTGGAAGTCTCTTGCCACAATGCTTCTCGAAGAAGTTGATGAAATCAGGTTGTTCCACCTTGGCCAAGGGATGTTGCAGGCGATCATCATTCTTGTCAGATCCATGGTAAAAGTAGGGCGTGTAACCGATGAAGTCTGTTCCTCCAACTCAATAGTCTGTGTTTTGTTGAAGAGATCAAGATGTTTCTGGTGTTTATTGGATCGGACATGATGGAAGAGGTTGCTCCTAATTTTAATTTGAAGGATTTTGAACACAGCCTACAGCATACAGATTCTTTTTGTGTGTCGTAAACCCTAACTCTGTTCCCGCCAGCTCGTGGATGAGACGGATCGGATCTATAACTTTGGGCATCTCGAATATCTGAAAGTAATAAAAACGTTAGTGATATAGATGTTTTTTGATAACAAATTAATTTGAAGCTTTGAAACAGTATGATGATATAAAATTACATAGTCTTTTTTTTAAAGTTCTATAAATGGAGAATCATCAATTAAAAGAATATTTTTCATTCAAACAAGATAAAAAATAAACCAGTCAATAATCAAAACTACATTAAGTGCAATTCCATGCAGGTCAATTTAATATTAGTTAAGGGTCACTACATTAAATAAGGAAAGGTTCTGCAGACATATTTGCTCAACCAAATCGGCCCATTACACTTAAGGTATCATTCCCTCCTCCAGTCTCCAGGAATGCATTTACATGGAACATTCAATCATTTGCGGAGGCCAGTGCCCTTCCAGGAGGAAGGACTTGACTCTGTCCCTGCCTGAGGAGGAATGACTTGGACTCTATTGCTACAACACGCTACATGAGACCACAAGGAGCAATCCTAAATTGATGACAGATTTCTTGAGGGCAGCCAAGAGCCTGGGGTCCCTCTTCTGGTCACTTTTGGGTTGTGCTGAGACATGCTGGAATCTTCCTCCCTCGCTTCTTCGAAACAATGCTTGAGCTGGACTTGAGGAGCCTCAAGATAATCTCTTGTTCAGCTCGAGATCCATGTGTCTTAGAAAAATCTACCAAAGTTGCGCATAGATACCTCCCTCCTAGCAGATCTCATGTTCTTTGCCTTCACTCATTCTTTCTGCGCCCTGGGCCTCGGACATTGAATTAATCGAGAATGAGAATTAGCTAGCGAGCACTTACATCTATATGGGACGAAATAGAAGAGAAATGAAAAATCTCTGAAACGTCTCTGTGGATCCCAAACTGCACGTGCTAGATCTATATAGAATAATTTAAACAAATCTTCATTTTTCCGTCCAGATTTTTATTTAGTTGATATAACTTTTTTTCTTCTTCCTCAAATGAAAACAAATCAGTGACAAGAAGATCATGGGTAGAAACTGTTTCGCTCTTCCTTTCTTGTTTGCATTTAATACTACATACTTCATAAAAAATAATAGCAAAATAATATAATCAGTTGGTGTACATGAAGAAAAGAACGGCCAAAAGCAACAATTATTTACAACTCGTTCAACAGCATCATTTGAAACCCATTGAAGCAAAAAATAGATGGAGGTTTGGTGTTTCCAATTGAATGAAGCCTTTTTTCTAGCACTATTTTCATTTGTTTTGGCCGGAAAGGATAATAAATTACATTGTTAGGGCTATACCAATGTTTTTGTCCATGTTTGGTTATTATACTCCCAATGGTCTCTAAGATAACAAGAAGTCGGGGAAGTCCTCACCAAACGTGCAAACCAAATGAGTCTAGCTTGAAATCCTGACCGAGGACAATGTGGCCACAAATGAGCCCGACCTAAATCTGCTCTGCTTCATCATTTTGGTATCAAATTGATAGTAAAGCCTATCATGTTCGGCCCATCAATGTTAAGGCCTAAAGACCATGGTCGAGAAGGGGTGAAAGGCCATTAATACGTCATCCCGCAGATGCCCTTTTGAAAATAAAAAAATGATATTTGTCAAAATATATAAAAAAGCTTATATGTGTGCGATTTTTCTCTTAGCCATGCCCTGGTCTCTTATTCATGTCCTGGTACAGCTTATAATCTTTCATAGGAGAATGCTGGCCATATTTGCGTAAAGTACGGTCTCTAATTCTTTCTTGAAGGCACTAAATGTTGAATACCTTGTGCTCATTTAACAACTTAAGTGTGTTACGAAAGACCAAATATTTGGATTAAAAGCTAAAATTGACACCTTCGACTTTTATACTATTTGATTTAGTCTGTGTTGTACAAAAGAAGAGTGTGCAAAATACGTCATGATTATTTTTCCACTTAAAATCGACAATAACAGCCAAGATTTAATTTTGTAGCATTTAGCAAATTCATATTAATTTTTTCAGTCCTCTTGTATCCCTTTGCTTTACTAATATATTATCAAAATAAAGTTTCATTTTGTATAAATGTACTAAGATAATATCAATTTCTAATTTAAAAAATATCCATCGTTATATTGAATGGATACATTAATATTTAGGCTATTACATATAAAGATTAAACCGAAATAAAGGAAGTTTTTTTTTTGTTAAAAGGGAATTTTCGAAATAATACTGTGCTTTGTTATTTTGCTGTTCCTTTTGCGCCGTCTTTTGTTTTTGCTTTTTATAACATTTATATAATATAATTTCCTTAATACAAATACTTTTCTCTGAGTGTACAAGATATAAAGCAAATATAATAGAAAAAAAACTTTTCCAAGGCTTTGAAGCAAAGGCTAGGGTTCAAACAGTGAGCTAACTTTACAAAGAATAACTTTTTCCTCAATTTAGTCATAAGGATTTCCTCCTCATGTTTTAAGAATTTTTTATTAAGTTTGCTACACAAAAAGGAGTTTTTAGATATTTCCGTTCAAAAACTTAAATATATAAATAAAGAAGAAGGAATTGGGTCGTAAACATCTCTTGACTGAGCCCAAAAAACACAAGTTATGTAAAAGCTTATAATATAGTAAACAGCTTGATTAAGGGGGATGCTGTAATATCAAATCAAATGTGTCTTTAAAATAAAAGAATTTTGAAATCAAATGCTAAGCATGATTTTTGATATACATAATATGATGGTCGATTTAAAAAATATAATATTGGATTGTATACTAACGGAATAAAGATTTACTGAATGGATAAGTAATATTCAACTTAAATAATATCAAAATACGACAACAATGGGGAGTACAAATGTAAACAATCTATTTTCCCTTCGTGTGGACTGAGAAGATCAAGCTGCCACTATTTTATCAACCAGATCTTTTAAGTTCCTTTTATTTTATTATTACTCTTAATTTCTTGCCTTATGGGCGTATTCCTTTATTGCTTTTATTAAGTGTTTGAGATTACAATATTGATATAATGTACGTTTGCAACGTACGGAATGTAAGATACCCTAGAAGAATGAAATAAATAAAATTAAAAAAAAAAAATAATATCAAAATAGTAACATATTTTAGATTTTTTTGATATCATTTGATATATATATATATACAGGGGCAGAGTGGGAAGAATTTATCCACCGGGAAAATTTTGCCCTAGCCGGCCTTATACCGGCCCCAATTTGTACACACTTTATATTGTCATATTTGGTGGCCTTTGAAAGATTATATACATATAGATTGTACGTTCTTGTATCTATTTATTTTTGTGTAAAAATAAAATATTGAAATTTAGTAGACTATTATGTTCTTTTTATATTTAAAAAACTGTCGTTCATTTGCATTATCGTATTGTAACTTTTCACGCAATTTATAGCATAAAAATTGTAAAGTGACTTCACATAAGTCACTAATTGTTTGCCAAGTTCATGACCTTCACTTTACAAAATTAAAGGCTTCAGGTTTGCACAACAATACTTTGTTAGATTTCATGTCCAACGAATTCAAGTGACTTTAAACACCAGTTTGAAAGCCATTATTTGTAATCAGGATCATGCTTGAACATCTCTCACATGTTATTTGAGTTGTTGACAGAGTAAGAAGAATTTTGTATGCCAGACAAAGTGTGCGGTAGGCGTCTATGAATAAATTACACTGTGACAAGATGACATAAATGCAGAGGGCACAATTCTTGCACATTCTGCACTTGACACTTTTCAATTCTGGACCTTACACATTGCCTCGCCCATTCCCTTCTCCTTCCTCTGTGCCTTCTGGTGATTCTTCTTCTGAACGTCTTGTCTTGTACTCTTCAAAGATAGACAGCTTTTATCTCTCCCAGTAGTGGTTAAGCTTTCCAGTTGTGTTTCTAATACATAAGCTGTGGCTTGGTTATCAAATGCCATCCATAGCTGCTTAGATGGTTCATTGCAGATGACGGAAGTCCCTTGCCCTTTACTTAAAGTTTTTAGGATCAAGTCAGGCAAAATCAGAGCAAAGCCTTCTACTAGCTGTAAAGCGCTCATGAATGCTTTGTATTATGGCATCCATTATGAGACTATGGACATTCGCCGCAAAGTCTCTCTCAGCTGCTTTCAAGGGCTTATCTTAAGTCTTGCTTTTCTTTTTCCCCTGTCTTTATTCAGGAAGGACTACCTCCAGCTCAATATCTTCCTTGCCCAGCAGCTCACCATTAGCCCATTCCACGAACCGATCTGCAGCTTCCTTCATACCACTGAAGTCCCACACACATTTCTTCAGTCCATCGTCTGTTCCCATCACCAGACGGTGTGCAGTCAGAAGGTCGATCCCACTGGTTTGAAGATATTTTGACAGTGATGAGGTTTGTTCAAAAATCTTCCGAAAAATCTGACCTGTCTCAAATTTAAGGAGACACTCAATGTTGCCTTTCACTTTGGCTTTAGTTGTTGCCTTCTTGATCTGGTCTTGTTGAAAAGTGATATTGTATGGCAAGACGCAATGAATGATTTATGAAGCATTATTATTTTATTTACTGGACAAGCTCGGCGGGCCGGATTAAATTGTCTTACAGGCCGTATACCTTGTGCCTTAGTTTGCCCATGTCTGGTCTAATCCATATGGAAATACAATTTTCAAAACAGATGATAATTTAAAAAAAATATAAAAGACTCATAACATAAAGTAATAGAAGACAGGACATCAATATAAACTTTTTAGAGGCCCATGCAAATATTGGTATTCAATTAAGACAGAAAAGAGGATACTAAAATGATCATTTTGACCAAAAAATGAATTTTCCTTCATGCAAATTAAGATAAATAATTGAGGGCTTTTGTAGCCAGGCTGCAGTACACTAATCTGAAAGTATATTCATTATCGGAAAAGCAATATTTCAAATACAATAATAATATCTCTTAAAAACGTAAATGTCTACTAATTAATTTTATCGTAAACAGATGCAAACATCTATGCAAGCTGAATGGAATTTATTACCTTCAGCTGAGGTATTTAATACACAACACAAAATTCTATGAGTAGTAGAATATATGTATGGAAGCATTCCTTCGACATTTCTTACATAACTTCTTTGATTATTGTCTATTGAAGTTTTTTTGCATATTTATTTTTATATAGTATACTCTATGTCATTTCGTTTGTTCAGTGACTGGTTAGTATATTGATATATTTAGACAAATGAACAGGAATTCTTTTGATTAATTAAAAAAAACAATTATCAAATATATTTTAGATATCAGTATTTTTAATTTTATTGAATTACCATCATAAAAGCGTATTTTTTCTTAAAACTAACATCTGTTTTTTCTTCCTTTTGAATGTTCTCTATTCCTTTGATGGGTATAATTATTGTTCATTAAGGTACAAATATACTATTGGAGACTACTTTTATTGAATTACCATAAAAAGCGTATTTTTTCTTAAAACTAACATCTGTTTTTTTCTTCCTTTTGAATGTTCTCTATTCCTTTGATGGTATAATTATTGTTCATTAAGGTACAAATATACTATTGGAGACTACTTTTCATTAGTGTGTTATATTTATGAAATATTTTTTAACTAAAAATATTACATTGATTTTATATATTTTATTTTGATATCAAGATATAAACACACTTAAATTTATAAACTGTATCCCAAGAATCATTTTTGTAATGGTAGATAAGTTTGTTATACCAAGGAATGTCTAACTTTTCGTTAATCCGTGAGAGAAGGATTACAGTCGTGTTTTAAAAGGTTTTGTTGTTTATATTCGTCATGTACCCATATTTCTACGTTGTTTTGACTGGATTTCTTTATTATGGCATACCTTCCCCTTGGAGCCCCTGGGAACTGTGGGACTTCAGTACTTCGCTGAAGAAGCCCTCACGTTCCCTTCAGGCCACAGAAAGCTCCGGTCGCCATTAAAAAATACCTCCAACACAACCATCTACACACTATCTCTCTTTCTATTTGGGAACGTTGAGATCTTTGTTAATATAGAAAAATGATAAATATACACAATGCAACCTATTATAACTAGAATGGGATCCTTCTGCTAAATATTCCCAACTTTTCATATATAAATTTAAACATAAACTAAATTTTAACAAATAGGACTTTGATTCATCAGGTCACATATGAGGTTACTTTATTTCAAAATCTCTGCATTATTTTAGGTGTAACATAATATCCCTATTGAGAATATTTATTTAGAAAACAATATATAAATTAATTTGCGTTAAAGCAGTATTCTATAATAGTACATTTGCAATCCATTTTATACTATGAAAAAAGTAGACTTTAGTATTAGTGCTTTAGAAAAATTAAAAGTTCTTTCTACTTAAAATCTCGTCACTACACATAAAATTTGATTGGACAATTTATTGTTAGCATTTAGTTAGTTAAGTATTTATTGCTTCAGTATGTAATTCGTTAAAATATTATACAAATTGCAATTGTTGAGGATTTTAAGTTTATTCCAACGTAGATAATATTAAGTGCCGAAACTATATTTAAATCATTTTTTAAGAAACTATATCCTTTTAATATGAGCAATAATATATTTTCGTCTCATTTAATTCAATAAATGCTCTCGTAAGGCTGAATTATTTATCTTAAAAAAATAGTTTAAAACTCATCAAATATACCATTTTTCGCAAAAGGAGAAAAAACAATTGGTTTTATTTTAGATAAATGTATATCGCAAAGCAGATTCAATTGTACCAAGGAAATCCTCTGTAGAGTAAATATATGCTGAAAAAGGGATGCTAATTTAATATGTAACCATCTCAAATTATAATTGCACCAGCATGTCATAATAATAATGGATATTATTAACTTTATGAATTAAGATCATATTTTTTAATATGGTAGTTCGTAAACCATCCTAATATTATTTTATTTACGGAAGTTTACGGACAACCAAAACACGCACCTTTGAAGCCCGAAACTGAGCCTTCTAATAATCGGATTTGATTCATATATCATTGGACCATAGATACTTTTTTCAACCCATGTATGTATATATAGACATAATTCTATATATCTATATTTTACGAAATGAGTTAATAAAAATGGACTTTATATATATTTGATAATGTATGTTGTGAGAAACTACTTTAAAATGAATTTATTTTTTAGGGAACTTTTATTTTATATTTTCAATAAGATAAAAACTTTAAATTTATATATATCTATAATATTCAAGAGATATAAAATGTTGTTATACCATAGTATATCTTCATTATCAATGTATCATTCCAGAAGTACGTAAATCGTGAAACGATATAATTTCGCTTCAAATATAATTTTTTTTTTATATTTAAATATATCGACTTCATAAATACCAACTTATAATGTCACTTAACGTATTGCATTGAAACTTTTTGATAAAAATATTGAAAAAATAATAAGTTTGAATTATACATTGAACCACGCAAAAAATATAAGTTGTTTTTACATATAATTGTAGGACAAATATTTATTATTAATCAAAAATTTGGAATAACAACGTCTACAGCAAGCTTAAAAATAAGAAATGAAAGGCATATGCATAGAAAAGAACTATTTGTGAAAGTATATAACAGTTTATTACTAACAACTAAATGTTGCCCATGTGAAAATGTAAGAATATGATACGAAAGTTGGTAAAATTTATTATAAATATGCTTTCAGAAAAATTAATATTAGCTGGCTACATTAGTAAAATACTTAACACGATGAGTACATAACACATTTTGTAATTAGCAGACTTGTTGATTCGTCATTCATTTGTAATTTGACAAAGGACAAAAAAAATCTTATCGATCGTCCGTTCGGTTTTTGGCGCCAAAAACGAGAAAAATATTTTTCTTTTTCATGGAAAAGTTTCCCTTCTAAAAACACGTCATCACTTTTTTTTAATGACGAGGGAAAAATTATTTTCTAAAAAACGTTTGTCACTTTTTTTCAGAATGACGAACAACAAGAAACGAATAACGACGAACGATTCATCTTATAACGAACGATGAAACGACGAGGATAAGTTTTGGTGAACGACAAACGACAACCATTGTTTCGCGAACGTCAACAAGTCGGTACTAAGCTTATATCATTACATATTATTGTTAAGGATATAATACATACATATATATAATAATCAAGGAGGGTTTTTTTAACCATATCAACAAATAATTAAGAAAACCTCTCTTGGCCTTATTAGGGAGTCCATTAAATTTTTCATTATTTGTTAACTCCTAGATATGCCCACCCCACGATAACTTATCTGGTATCAGCCGGTAGAGGAAGAGCAAGTAGCTTTATATTAAATAATTTATATTTACATAAAATGTTAATTATTATTAATTGGTCCTCCAACGATAGTTTTCTTTCTTGAGCGGTCGCCGCCATTCCGTTCATTTCCCGCATTGTACAGCCACACCGTGAATCAATCTTTGATTTAGCTCAGAAGAGCATGTTATTCTTTTCCCATGTTTATTTGCGTACATTTGACCATCCAATTGAGTAGTTGGTCGTTGTGTTGTATATCGTTATTTGAGCACTAGATTCCATAGTGTATATACTTATAGGGATTGTAGTACTTTAAATTAATACTTAGTTTATTCCTTTATATTTCATTTTTAAGTCGAATCCGGAGAAGGTCAATTTCGATCAACCTCGTTGATAAATCCTAGGTTGATAGATTATTTACACGCT
>CP045902.1:1772198-1785776 GCA_013387185.1 Caligus rogercresseyi
AAGGTTAGGTTCGAACCTACCCAAAACGAACGTTCTAATAACGTTTCCTCCTCATGGTTACATAAAAACTAACGAAAAACGTTCGGGGAACGTTCCCATAACTAAGAAATTAACGTTTCGGGGAACGTTCCCAAAACTAACGAAACTAACGTTTCGCTTTTGGTTACCTACTACGTTCTCAGGAACTTTCTCAAAATTTACGAAAGAGAATATAAGATAGTTCTATCTTGGGTTAAAAAAGTCGTTATCAGTGACAAAAGATGCATCTCTACACAACTTTTCATATGTATCTTTTGGTTAAAAAAATAGTTTTGAGTTATGTATAATATTTTAAACTTTCTTATTAAATTTTTGTAAAAACTTTATTGATAATAAATATTAAATATGAAAAGAATATATAAATAAACATTATAGTTTAAAATAAATCTAAATCTAGCAGCACTATATAGAAAATTAATTATAAAAAATTAAGGAAACAAAATTGTTATCAAAAATACAGTCATAAAAAATATGTCGCAATAAAAAAATAACAAAGATTGAATATAATTATTTTTTATCTTTAGGCAATTTCCTGTACTGCCGTTGTAGAAATTAAGATTATGTATATATTTTAAACTTTCTTTATTTTTTTAAAAAGACTTTATTTATATATAATTTAAATATGAAAGAATATATAAATAAACATTATAGTTTAAATTAAATCTAAAATCTAGCAGCACTATCTAGAAAAATTAATTATAAAAAATTAAGGAAACAAAATTGTTATCAAAAATACAGACATAAAATAATGTCGCAAATAAAAAAAATAACAAAGATTGAATATAATTATTTTTGGTCTTTAGGCAATTTCCTGTACTGCCGTTGTAGAAATTAGAGATTCCAGCGGAGTAAAACGGATAAAACGTACCAAATCCCCCACATACTTCCACGGAATGGTAATTTTTTTCTACCTGATTTACAATAAAATATAACAATATTTAATGTGAAGGACTGCATTGCTTCAATAAATATATGATTGAGTCTAGTAAATCTCTTTTTGTTTTAATTTTTGCTATTTCCTATAGTAAATCATGTGCAAAATAAATAAAAATTGAACATAAGAGACTATTTTATCTGAAAATTCATTTGATAATGAAAGGTTTTGTGGATGAATTGTCTTTGTCGTTGATCCCGATTTATTTATTCCTGTTCAATCTGTTGTATAAAAAAATTCCGTTAGTGATGATATTTGGGGTTTCTAAACAAGCCAGACTTTATGGTTTTTCCACAAATTTAAGTGGTTGAAGATATGTTTGTGAGTGAAGAGGAGCTAGTTCAACCAAAAATAAAAGCCACTCTAGCTGGATCATATTCCTGACTTCAAACAGCCTCTTATTAGAACAAACTCATTTACAAACGACACATAACTAATACATGCTACACTTCGTCCTCATCAAATCAAACTGACTTGAATGTAGACGACTCACAAAAATACATACACCTTTGTATTTGCTTTTAAGAACCTATCAGTTTTCATCTGATTTTCCTACAGTAACAACATTAAATAGTTTCCATCTACACTGATCCTCAAGGTTACTTATTCAATATTATATAAACATCCGTTTGGATTAAAAGCCCATTGATACCTCGACTTGCCTCCAATTATCAGGACACTGGCGGTAAGCTTTTCTACTATTTTAATTATCCTATGTCATTGTTATATTTGTATTTAACTACCGAACCTCTATGTTTCAGAACAATGCGTGATCATTCCTTCAACATGGAGTAAACGAGGGATTACCCTTGAAAATTCCCTTGCTGGAAGAAAGAGGAACGTGGACAACTGTCGGAAGGATCATAAAATATTCTCCAAGACTTTCCCTCCATCACCTAACACAAACATCCTACATTCATCAGAAAGTCATTTTATTTGATATTTTTATGATATTGTACTAATATGTTTTACCCAGAGCAAAAAAAAAATACATTACAATGTTTATTAATGTTTTTTACGCATGTGCTTTGAGCCTTATATATTTTATTTTTATGTTTGTATAATTTTATGAGTTAATAATACATGTTATAATCTTTTTTAATTCGTGTCCAGTTTTAATGTTAAATAAACGCTTAATAGAATTTTAATACTGTCAAGAGTTTAATTATATCTACAAGGAACTATACTAAACTAAAAGGGAACGTAATATAACGTTGAGGAACGTAATAGAACGTTAGGGAACGTAAATAGAACGTTGGGGGAACGTAATAGAACGTTAGGGAACGTAAATAGAACGTTAGGGAACGTAAATAGAACGTTAGGGAACGTAAATAGAACGTAGGATAACGTAAATATAACCAACGGGAACGTTCGGAGAACGTTAAAAACCATCCATGCTAACGTAAAAATAACCTTCAGAGAACGAAACTAACGTTCAGGGAACGTTCTGCGAACCAAAAACTACGTTCGGAGAACGTTCTCCGAAGTTATTTGTGTTGCTTGGGTACTTCCTTCTGCTAGGGATCTTTTGGTGATCATCGTGATTAGTGTCCTCACATACGAACCTGCAACGGGTTCCGAGATTCCTTGGGGACTCCAAAGATAAGGGACTCTGGATTAGTTTGAGAGATCCGGAGTGCATTAAGGATTTTTTGTACCGGTTGAGGTTATCCAGGTAAACGAGCCGTAGAGAAATGTTTGTCCTTCAAAGATGATCCGAGAGCCCAAGCAACACATAACGTTATTCTAACGTTAGTTTTTGGTTCCCTAAAGGTTAGGTTCGAACCTAACCAAAAAACGAACGTTCTAATAACGTTTCCTCATGGTTACATAAAAACTAACGAAAAAAACGTTCGGGGAACGTTCCCATACTAAAGAAACTAACGTTCGGGGAACGTTCCAACACTAACGTTCGCTTTTGGTTACCCCACTAACGTTCCTCAACTTTCTCAAATTTTACGAAGAGAATATAAGATAGCTCAATCCTGGGGTTAAAAAGTCGGTTATCCATGACAAAATATGCATCTACCACGTTCATATGATGATGTATCTTTTGGTTAAAAAAAAACCAATAGTTTGCGTTATGTATAATATTTGTAAACTTTCTTATCATTTTTTTGAAACAGACTTTATTTTATATAAATATTAAATATGAAAGAATATATAAATAAACATATAGTTTAAAATTACATCTAAATCTAGCAGCATATCTAGAAAAATTAATTATAAAAAACTTAAGGAACCAAATTTTATCAAAATACTACGTAAAAAAATGTCGCAAATAAAAAAAAATACAAGATTGAATATAATTATTTTTTGGTCTTTAGGCAAATTTCCTGTACTGGCGTTTGTAGAAATTGAGATGTCCAGGCGAGTAAAACGGATAAAACCGTACCAGATCCCCCACATACTTTCGGAACGTTATTTGGTTGCTTGGGAGGTCCGTAATTGAGAGTCCTTCGTCGGAAGGGGACCTCCTTCTCCGCATTATTTAAAAAAAGGTCCGTTTGAAACCCCTATAAGAGGAAGCCGGATGGAGATGAGATGTGACGAAGGTCCTGAGCCATGGGCGTGTCCAAGGTTAGACGCATTAACACCATTCTGGGTAAATATGGGGTTTCAGTCGAAATCTTTTATATTAGTGAGTCCAGGAATCATCGACTGACGTTATTGTAGGTATGTTTAGGACGAAGTTTCTGCCACCCTTGTGTTTTTATCCCGGAGTAAAAAAAATGAACTTGCGGTTGGCTGTTGATGATTTCTCGACGATTCATGGTTTTTTTTTTTCAAAAAAAATAAAATTATTATTCTGTTCTTTTATTATTGTCTACGCAAATTTTTATACTTACACCAATTTTTAATCTTTTTACTATCCTTTGCAATTAATTTCAAACTCTTTAGCACCGTTTTTCATAGTTAACTAACCTTTGAAAATAATTATGTCAAAAAATCAAAAATGACTTCATCATACAATTTCTTTGCTAGTATTCGGTTGTTTATAGTGTTCACTCAAAATTTCATACATGGACATAAAATTTAATCTTTTTACTATCCTTTGCAATTAATTGAACTCTTTAGCACTCGTTTTTCATAATGAACTAGCTTTTTTCAAAATTTATATGAAAAAATCAGAAATGACGTCATCACACAATTACTTTGCTATTATTCTGTTGCGTGACAAGAATTAAAAAGAGGTTTTAGTGAGTTAATTGAGAGAAGGTATGATTATTAAGTCTACGCCAGCAGGAAGTAGTATCAGTTGACTTGTAAATATGCTTCGCTTATACAGAAAAGGAATAAATTTTCGAGACGAAAAAAAGACGATTACGTCTAATCCGTAAACAAATATCCGTGATTATCCTCGAAGCGTTTCCATCGCCTATTTCTCAACAGTTTGATCCAAAAAAAGGTAAAAATTTATTTTTTTAAATTTCGTGTAACATACTTAGTTATTGTTTATGTTGATATGTACCCTCATGGGTCTATAATCTACGATATTAGGAATAATTGGCCGAAGAAAATATTACTAGGAAGAAATGGACCTGGAAGGAATGGACCAAGGTAGAAAAGGAAAATTATGACTCATGGAAGAAATGGACCAAATACAAAGGTAGGCAAGTTTTTGAGTGGAATATATCTAATTACTGTACAAATACTTTTTCTCATATAAACTGAGTAAATAATGACATAAAATGATTTATTTTTGCAATTTAGATAAATACTCTTTCTTTATGTCAACTGTAGTTCAAAATCACCCAAATTATTGTAATAATACATATTGTCTTGAACAACGAACATGGCGATGTAAGAATCACTCAAAAAGTAAATACATAAAAAAAAGAAATATATGCCTAATTTCGGACGCAGTATTATAAATGGAATATTTGAAGAGATAGAGTGAGGTGTGACGTCACAGTCACAATAATAAAATGAGAGAGCCTCCAATGATCCGAGTCGAGAATTTGTGTATTCAATCCGGCTGAATGAAGGCACTACTTTTTCTATACTATGAAAAAACAACATGGTAATTATGTCATAATTTACTCAGTTTACATGAACAAAAGTATTTGTACAATAATTAGATATATTTCACTCAAAAACTTGCCTACCTATGTATTTGGTCCATTTCTTCCATGAGTCATAATTTTCCTTTTTTACCTTGTCCATTCCTTCCTGGTCCATTATTTCCTGGTCCATTTCTTCCTTGTCCATATTTTTCCTGGTCCATTTCTTCTGGACACCATGATATACGAATATTATCCTTTATATATGAACGAAAAAGTTCTCAAAATGGGCTCATTTTTAATAGTTTTTTGTGTCTCTGACGACAATCCCGAGGTCGTCTGACTCCCCTTTCTAGACATTATAATAAAAACTTCACTTCACTTTAATATCTTTATTTCAACTGACCCGTACGTCGCAGCGTGGCTCTTTCACAACACTCCCCCATGACTTAAGCTGACGTCACTACATTCCTCTATGATGTCCTCATCACAAACGTAGTCCTCCAATCTCCGAGGCCGCTTCTTCGTTCTTTCGGGTCTTTCGTGATCGGCGGTTAAATGTAGAGCACGTCTGTCCTCTGTCAGTCCCTCGGCTCTTCTTCTCAAGTCCTTTGGGTGTCTAGGGACACCGTTGACTTCGATATTAAACGGGCTATTGACCTCTGGAACAACGCCTCTCTTCCACTGGTTCGTACAAACTTGGCTTCACCCAAACATCCTCGCCCACACAGAATTCGGCCTCTTCATTATTGCTTGCAGCTTCATTTCCCTGGACGGGCACAAGGAAAGGATTCCTCCATTCATCCTTGAAAATTGAGGCTGCTGGTATTAAGCCCCCGTCACTCCTAGGAGTGAGGTTGTACCAGTAGACTCTCCGATTTATAGATGACTGTGTACGGGCAGCCGAGGCCTTAATAGTTCGATGGTTCCTTTCCACGATCCCATTACCCGACGGCCTGTAAGCACATATAAACTTGAGTGTTACTCCCCAGTCAAACAGCGTTGAGGAAAATTTGCCCGACCGGAAAGTTCTCCCATTGTCGCAGAGCACTTCACCAGGTGGGCCCATTTGAACTGAAGACTTCTCCAACCTTTTGGCATACCTCGATTTCGGACTCGCTGTTTAATGCCCTCCAAACTGCAAACCTACTAGGCCCACAATCCACAATTGTGAGAAACTTAACATTTTCAACATGTGTGACGTCCATTGCGAGTCTCTGCCAGTTTTTGTGGACCGATAAGGACCCTACTCCACACTGTTTGGAGGCCGGATCAATTGAATTACACTCAGAGCAACTCTTCACAATGTCGTTGACAAGACTCAACGGTACTTCGACCCCCGTTTTTTTCGCACAATGGAGGATGTCCTCCACTCCCCTATGGTCAGGGTATGTAAAAAACCCTTTGAAACCCCGAAAAACCCGGATTTTACCGTGGTTTTTTTCGAAATTCGAGTTTTCATTACACCATTATTAGCTATTAGCTAATTAATGGTGTAATGAAAAACCCGAATTTCACACGGTAAAATCCGGGTTTTTTAACCGGTTTTTTCGGGGTTTTTCATTTTGGGTTATTGATGGCTTTTACGAATTAAATTTTCGTTGGTCCGGTTATCAAGGAGCCAGCTCTTAGGCACGCGAGTTAAGGGTCTGCATGATTTTTCTCTGATCTCACTAGATCGACACGCCACTCTGTATCGTATTCCATAAACAGCTCGCCAAGGAGAGCGACCCTTCTCCTCACGAGCATTTCCGACACGCCGGACACACTCAATCTCTTTGCACCTCTTTGCAGTGTGTTAAGCCATGAGAAAACAGTGGCAGAATCGGTTTTAACTACCATGCTTTTGGCACCCCATTTCAGGGCCATGTTGACACCCTTTATCACTGCGTTTAGCTCGGCTATATTGATATGAGCTCCATCATCTTTTTTCCTAATCCAGGCACCATCCTCCACTATATCGCATTTCTTGATTATGATGGCACCAATAGCAAATGTACTTGCGTCACACCACACATCAAAAGTTCCATTGCAATCAACGTTCCACACACCTTGGACTGGGTCCGCGACCATGATCTTCTCCGAAATCTCGCTCATCATCTTTTTCGTCGCCACCCCTACTTTACTGCTCCATGAGCCTTCTCCACAGGACCTCTTCAAAAAGCTCACCGCTATTCTCAACCACCCAGCTACAGGTAATGTCCAACAATTTTTCTGCACCACGAAAATACTTCCCTCCTCGTCATTTGCTCTTCAATCACGTCGCACGGTTCTCCCAGCCTCCTCCACCTGAGACGTCCATTAGGCGCTCTGAAAACATCCAGCCCGAGCACACTTGTTCCGTCAATCTTCTCCATGGGTTTCGTCTCGAGGCCGTATTCGACATGAAGTTTCTTCACCCTGTCGGCGCAAACTTTATCGAGGTTGATAATTATGTCATCGTAGTAGTGGTCTATTGCAGACGACACATCTGCGTCTCTTGACAACACGTACGACAGCACGGCTTTCATGATTGGGGGGGCGCAATTCAGTCCAAAACCGACCCGGGTAAGTTCGAAATACTTGGCCTTGAACTGGACCCGCATCGCGGAGGAGCACTCCCCTGCTACGCGAATCTGCATGTAGGCGTCCTTGAGATTAAGAAGGGCACTATTCTCCGGGAATTGCCTCCATGACCTCAGTTTGTCCCCACAAACGTCTGCGTCAGCTCCACTGCATGACACGAACTCGTTCAGCTCGCGGAAGTCCAGCACGGGTCGAACCTTTCCCTTCCTTTTGTGTTCCACCGCCATCAGGGGCAACAGTCCCCCGTAGTTAGGGGCCCTCGGTTTGAGCCATCCTCTTTCGACCCTCTTCTCCACCTCCTCGTTGAACTTACCCCTTAATTTGCCGGGGACTTTGTATTGGCCAGTACGGTTCCTTAGTCTTGGCTCCTATAAAAAAAATTTTTTTCCTCCTTCCACTGCTGCCTGGCAGTCCAGACACTCCGTCATAAACGACCTCAAAATTCTCGCCCTTGACCACTTCGACTTCTCTCTTGCCTCCGCGCATGCTCCAAGTACCAATTCTCCCCGATCGAAGAGGATCCGGTATCTTCTCAGGATGTCGTGGCCCAAGATGACGTCCACTCCGCTAAGAGGTTGAAGCTTACTATCGCTCGGACGCTGCGTGTCCGATCCCTGAAGGTGAGCCTAACGTCTGCCTCTCCCAAACACTCGATGAGGGATCCGTCCATTGTCGCGATCCTTTTGTCGGACGGAACGAGCCTTCCCTTCCATGCACCGGCTTAACTATGGTCTGGGAGCACCCGGTGTCCCCTAACTCCCAGACAGTTTGACCCTGGATGATTACCGGGATCCTCGGGCTGGTCGCGCCATCTCTGGTTTGGGGGAGCTGCAGGCGCGGAGCAGGCCCCTGAATCGTTTCCCATCCCCTTGCAGTACCTGACCAAGTGTCCAACCTCGCCACACGCAAAGCAACGCCTCCGCTCTTGGCACTCCTTCACCTGATGGGGCCCCCGCACCGAAAGCATACGCTCTCCTGGGATCTGGCCACAAGACCCACTTCGAACTGGGACTACAGGGCTCGCGATGCTTGGTGCTCACTAGTGAGAGCGTGGGCCATTGAAGTGAGATCGTCCTCGCTCATTTCAAGGACCCCTGGCGTTGCTCTCATCCGAGGCAGGCATGGAGGAAATAAATGTCAGCAAGACCAACCTTGACGAATCGGGAACACCCATCAAGCAAATAAGTTCCTTGATTTCCGCTAAGCACACGTCCACGGATTCCTCGGTGGACCACCTCTTCGTCCTCAGTCTCTCACACGCTGTAAACGGATTCATAGAAAAAGCCCTCCTCAAGGTCCTGAGGATTTTTTCCTCATCTCCCTTATCATCCGGGCTCAGCTGATCATACACACTGAAGGCCCTTCCACTAAGGAAGAGTGGGATAAGCCGAGCAACTTCGTTGAATCCCAAAAAATCTTTAGCAATCTGGACTTGGCGAATCCATACTTGTAGCTCCCCGTTCCGTCGTATTTGGGTACGACGTCTACTAATTTTAAATTAGACAGGGCCGTGATAGCTTGTGTCTCTGACGACAATCCCGAGGTCGTCTGACTCCCCTTTCTAGACATTATAATTAAACACTTCACTTTAATATCTTTATTTCAACTGACCCGCACGTCGCAGCGTGGCTCTTTCACAACACTTCCCATGACCTAAGCTGACGTCACTACAGTTTTATAAAATAAGTTAACAAATGTACTCATTAATGCTCAATAAAGGTATTTTGACTGATAAACTGACAGTTTCCTTTAAAAATGCATTTTATACAAAAGTGTCGTTATGAAAAATTCTTACCATGAAAATTATTAATATCAAAAATTCCTGGCACAAACATGCATCATCAGATTTTCCTTATGCATAAGTGTTTTATAAAAATATTCCTAAAACCAAAGAATACTTATCTCTTGAACAGTCAAAGTCTAAATACTAAGATTTAAAAAAGTAAAAAATCGTAGTAAAAAAAGTGATACAATAGTTATGAATTTAATATTAAAGTTTTTTTCTTTCTAAAAATCAATATCGTCAGACTTCATTTATATCATATGAAGATTTCTCCTCTTCTATTCCCTTTTATTCTATTACAAAGTGGCTAATATTTATTAATTTGTTGCATTTCAAACACATTACTGACGCCTTCAGGTTAGTTAAATGTTTCAATTAAGGATTTAGTTATCATATAAGTCGGCATTTTTATCGCTGTAATACAAATATACCATAGTACGATTACTTTAGTATCGTATGAGCACATAATTGGGCTGGATGATTTTAATACCGACTTGACATAGAAAGAGAAAAAAACTGAAAACATAGAGACATCTCTCTGGCCTCTCTTTTATTATAGTATTAAACCTCACAAACCTCTCCCTTTTTCATAACAGATTTTTTACTAATTATTTTTACATTTATTACAAAAAAATCAATACATTTTGATGCGTTGTTTCTTTATCTTCTAGATGAATTATGAGGGGCGGTCTTACTGTCTTCCTCCTTCACTTTCGTCGTCAAATCGGCCAGAAAAATGCTAAGAGAATTAATAAGCTTTGAGAGGAATCCTAGAGAGCCTTCCGTGACGAGGGAGGCATTGAACTACTTACCATAAGAACAAGTCAGTCCCGACAAGAGACGATGGAGTTCCTCTCGTCCAGGAATCCTGTCGAATAAGTGACTCCGGACACAGGGGGAACTCCGTATCAAGGTTCCTCCTCTAGAGTTAAATAACTCAAGCTGTTTAATGTAACGCAATAATAATAATAACAGCTTTGTTATGAAAAAGGGAGAGGTTTGTGAGTTTTGATACTATAATAAAAGAGAGGCCAGAGAGATGTCTCTATGTTTTCAGTTTTTTTCTCTTTCTATGTCAAGTCGGTATTAAAATCATCCACAGCGATAGTATGTATATAGAAGTAAACATTTTTTTAAATATTTATATATAAATAATTACTTTATAAGCCTAAAAAAACTCTGGTATAATATATTTATTTATTATATATTTTTTATAAACAAGAAAATGAAAAAAAATATGAACACGACTAATAAAAAAATACAACTATTAAGAATGAGAATTAAGTTTTGAAATTTTTCTGCAATGTAAATTGGATTTTTCTTGAGCATTCTTTTACGATTTTCTTTTCTGATGGCATCATTAAACTGAAAAACCATGTTCTTCCCCATCACATTAAAGAGGACATTAGAAACTTTTCCAAGATGAGTCGCCCATGTGTGATTATGTTCACATCGTGTTTTCATCATAGCCTCAATGGCAGTTTCTGTACTTTCCTGAAGCTTTGAACAAAAGGTCGTAACAAAAGAAGCTCTTGGGTTGGAAGTGGCCAGGAGTCTATCCTTTTCGTCCTGATTACTGATGATGAAATTGAAAGGGAATGGCTATAAAGACATGTGAGAAATAGCAAGTCTGTTGGGGTTGATAATCCTCCTCTACTCATTATATTAATAACTTTCCCAAGTTCACTTTCTCTTCTTCTGTTTCGGCAACAAGCCTGACACTGGTATGGAATGAAGAATCTTCAACAGCCAGGAATGATCTACATGATGAGCACAATATTTTTTTCTTTAGGGAAAAGGCTACGTATCCCGCAACAAAGTATAGAGCATTGCTCTCACCCAAAGATGCGATTGTCTCTAGATCGGAAGGTATCCAATCTGTCGTGATGATTTCTGTATTTGTTGAACTAGCATCAGTCAACACTTCCTTTATCTCTGTGAATGTCAAGTTGTTGAACTTTACGAGAGACTTAATTCTTATCTTTTTTTCGGCTTCCAAGATTTGTCGAACACTAACATAATAATTTGCTCCACTGAGTTGTCTGTAACAACCGAATCTTTCCTCAATGCTATCAGACTGAAACATTGCAAGTAATAAATAAGAAAAATCCTCCTTCATTTCGTCAAGCAAGTACTCTGCAAGGTCTATTACAGCAAGGCAAGTATGTTTTGTGGCTAAAAATGTTTCAGTGGTAAGTCCTATTTCACCACTTGATTCCCAGACAGTAAGAAAGTCGGCGAACTCTTTAAGAAAGGAAATACCAAGCTGGTTATCCCTTGTCACAGGTTTTCTTAGCTCATCTCTTTTCCTCAATCCAATCATTGGAGTTTTGACATTTAAAATGTTCCACATAGTCCTTACAAATTCGAGAAACTCAGCAGTACCTACAAATTCGGGCTTTTCTCTTGAGTAGAACTTAAGAGCTCCAATAGTTGACTCATGAAATACTGCATCAGCTAACTTAACATTTGTCTTCTCAATAGATGTTGGATTGATAACCTTTAGGGAGAGTTTGTGAGCTTGCTTTACTTGAAATGTCGATTCCTTGTAGTATACGTCTTTGATGTGTGCAAAATTCGGGCATAATGATGATTTGGATCCAAGACTGTTCAGAGGAATTTTGAAGTATTCCTTTCTTTGAAAGCAATTATAAATGTTTTTAAAATTATGAACAGGATCAAAGAGGAGGTGAATTTTCTTTGTGTTATTGTGAGGATGAGGTATAGAAGTCTTTAATTTGCCACCACAAAGAAGTTTGGAGAAGAAACTCCTGTTGGCTGGATGATTATCCACTGATATGGCCACTACAATGAATCCAATTTGATGCAAAGTTTTCATGAGGGGATTGTATTGACTATAAATGAATTCAGCACTGATCTTTGCCACTGGAATGAGAGCCACCACATCCTTGTATTTGCCTCCAGCTGATTTTATCATGAATGCGAGCACAGTTTTTGTTATTTGGTTGTTTTCACAACCAATGAATTTTCCTCTCACGAACTCAACTCTTTGTGCAGAATAGACTTCATCAATGATAAGAGTTACATGCCGTTCCCGGCTGTTAAGGTCTTTAATTCTTGCCTGGAGATAATGGTATGTAGAAGTAGGCAAACCCACCTCAACAGATAGTGTAGTTGAAAGAGCTCGAAGATATTTGATGGTTGGAATCGTTAGAACATTTGAAGAATAAATTTGCTCATAGAGTGCAGTGCTCACGTTTTGCCACAATAAACAAAGAGACAGAAGAGAGGGTGAATATTTTACCGATTTGTTATTCTTGAAGAGTAGTTTAATCTGTTCCCGTATGAAAGATAATTTCATTGACTGCACTGGGTCCAAATCTGGCACTTCCAATAATTTACACAAAAGGATCATGATATTTTTATGCAAGTTCTCTTTTCTTACCGTCTCTTTTGATCCTAAATAGGCAGCGATGTTGATGGCTTCACTAACAAACTCAATCCTATCCAACAATTTATTGGACAAACAATGGGACACTTCACTATTGTCTATTATATGATGGTCTTTAAACATTCTGAAGGTCAGGTTGTCGTCGATTTCAAGGCTCAGTTTGATTTGAAGTCCTTTATCTTCACTGGTTTCAAGCTTTATGAGAGATAACTTGGGGGTTTTAAGGAGTAAAAAACCTGACGGAAGGGGATCATTCAATAACTTTTCATAAAGCTCCTCGGCTGACTTAACCTTTTCCTCCGTGAACATATCGGCTGCCATAACCAAATGACGCTCATATTCAAGTTGCCGTCTCTTTTCAGAAGTTGATGCTGGAGCTGATCGTGGAGGTGCTGGAGAGAGGAAATATAACTTGGCAGATTGGGCCACACGGATGGAACAGCATTGGCTTTTAAACGCCTGTAAATAAAAGTAAATTATTGGTTTTTGTAATATACAATTTTGTTGTGTCATACCTTCTATCAAGATCCTTGCCAAGTGGGTAAGCAACGGAAGGTTTCAAATTCACGGATTTAGTTATGAAATCATTCTCAGTGAAATGAAGACTGCATATCCTTGAATACTTCGTTATTGTGCCAACATTATCTTGTGTTTCTTCATTATAACACGTGGAAGAGCTCTTTCCCACTTCAATTGGAGATCTTGATTGGGAGGCGATTTGAACTCTGGAAATGAATGAAACTAATATCCGGATTCGTGGGAGTTCCATTATAGCTCTGACGGCATCCGGAGCACGCACTTCCAACCCATTCCATAAAAATCACCACAATCACATATATTT
>CP045902.1:1794880-1809178 GCA_013387185.1 Caligus rogercresseyi
TTACATAGAGTATTCCAAAAAGCGTGGCTAGTAGCTGCGAGGAATTTTCCTTTTTTTATATAGTATTCCTCTATAAGCACAGGGGGGCTTTTTTTATTTAACCCCTTTTCTCTCTCTCTCTCTCCACATTGATTAAAGAGGACACAATATTATGATGACGATTAAGTGCTCTTCCATTAAGTTCCCAAGGCGGGAAAACTATGTAATTTCTAAAACTAAAAAGGACTTACTCATTGAAGCGTAAATTAATCATATTTTTTTCTTTTCCTTTCTGTTTTAAGGGAATTAACTTGTCTTAAAGAGTTAATTAGGTGTTGAAGAATGTGAATATATATGAAAGTGAAGTTGGTTTGTCCCTTGGTAGGCCTGTAAGTTCATTTTGTCCTCATATATGGCTTTCAAAATGGGTTATATTTATTGGAAAAACTAGATAGAGGAATGTTACGCTTTTTCCCTATCCAAAGTATCAGCCGCCTCCATAGCATTTGCGTCTTTTCAATTAATAACACGTGGATTTAAATTAAATTCATATTTTAAGAGTAGTTTTTGATGCTTCCAATAATATTTTTTGGGCTTGTATGTATGTTGTATCTGCTATTATGTGAGCTTTGGAACTTATATTTTATCTCTGCTGTGCATCCATTTTAACTGTTTTATTATTATAATGTTTGACTATAGTCACTATATATATATTTTTTTTTTTTAAACAAGTTATAAAAGATGCGATAGCCGTGTGCGTTAAGGGTGTTCACTCTCAATGTCGGGGCGCAGGTTCGAATCCCGAGAGGGGATGGTCATTTTGGTCTACTTCATTGATAAGATCTTAGGTTGGATAGACTAATTAATGCTATAATGCTTATTTATATCCAATCAGATGCATTCTATCGAACCATATAGGCAAAAAAGATATAAGGAATTAACTTTGTGATTTGGGTGTGATTTTAAAGATGTCTCTGTAAATAAATAATTTATTTTATTCCAATATGATCGTTATACATAAAGAAACTTATTCAACAAATATTGTAGACATTTATGATATCACACATGCAAGAATTGAAGATGTATATGAGTATCAAATATATTTATTGTACCTTAGTATGATAAGTTTATTTTATATCTATATAATATAATGCATTCGCCTAAATACTTTACTTGAGTATAAATACAATAAAATCCATATACGAAAAAGGTTAAACGTATTTATGAGTATAATGAAATGTACATTTTTGTTCTTTCTAACATAGCCTTCCATATTTTTTCGTAAAGAAGCCTTCCAAATATGTATATAAACAAATGGTTGTATTTTTGGATTGAAAAATAATATAATTACTAAGAATAATGTCATTTGTTATTTATTATGTTCTTCTTTCTTAACAAAACCCTTCCTATTTTTTCTACAACAATTGATTGTATTTCAGTTTTGAAAATTCATAAAAAATAGTAAGATATGAAACTCATACTTCAGAGAGTAAAGTAATGCAAATATGGGATTAACTATTTCATTCCATCCACAGGTCCAAAAATTCAAAATGCTGAAATAACAATAATAATATTTTCCCCAGTTGCCAAGAATGTTAAGTTAAGCCAAGGTTCTTTCATTGCTTTTTCTATGATTCAGACTAAACATATTGAATTATTTTGTTTATTAACAATTTGTTGTTATTTGACATTCCCAGAAGAGGTTAACAATACTTTTTAAACTCAACACTCTTGCCAATATTATTTGGTAAAGTTAATTCCTATTACATTTTCTCGCATATAAAAAAGAATAACCAAAGCTTTGCTGACAATTGTACTAATAAAATATTTCAAGAGGTTAAGTTCAAAAACTAAAGGATTCAACAAATATATATATATATATTGTTGAATTAGCTACCACATCGAATTGGCAATAGATATTAGTAAGTGATTTTTAGAGCAATTTGACGCAAATGAGCTTTTAATAACTAAATGAATCGTATATTAATATATTACAAACCATGAGCACGCTATTATTGTTCATTAAAAGCTCGTAGGGTAGGTAATATGTCACTTTGTGTGGCTAGTGTCTGTCCCCGGTAACTGCGGGCTTACGTGCTTCATACCACGTTTTTCATCCCATAAGACCAGCTGATTGTACATAAAGTTATGTCAAAAAGACCCTTATCTGAATCCCAGGGCTGCTCCAAAATGGGTCTTTCCCGCCATGAAAACTTTTTCTCAGAGAATATACCCCCCCCCCCTCTTCATTCTAGCTCCCTTTTCACCATAAACACGTAATTGTTTGTTTGACATACACAGAGCCCAGTCAATTTACCTTTCCATACTTCCACCTTCAAAAAGAGTCATTATTAGTATTACTCTAAAGGATAATATCCTTAAATATGACTTAGTGTGTGTGTTCCTTCCTTCTTGCGGTGGCAATCATTCCCTTGCCATGGGGAAATCCAACCTTTCCATGTTACAGAATTTTGTTAGTATATGATTATTATTTATTGAGAAGAGGTTGACATTATGGCTCATACCAGCGTTTACTATTGTTATTATATTACGATTATATTTGTTATTATTGGCAAAAGGTTTCCTTTAGGAATAATAATGTGTGTATATATACACTTTTGTGCACTCATCATACATTTCTTTCTTCTCTCTCTCTATTTTTTATTGTGCTGATAGGGGGAGTCTCTCAGTTCACTTTTTGAAGAGTCACCCTCGCCACAAAATGACTTTATTTCTGACTATTTAGGAGGGTGAAGGAACATCTTGTGGGAACATTGATCTGTATTTATTTTTAAGAGGGGCGCTTGTGTTGGGCTGATGGTAGATGAGGACTTGTAAAAACAAATACTAATTGTATGAAGTTTGAGGGCAAAGCTTCATCATAATATAAAGATGATTTGAAGACAGTTCTTTCAAATCACTAATAATAGTGTATTTATTTAGTAGACAATGATCTTTCTGTATCTACGTCGGTCTTCTCGACAGAGTGGAATATTCTACTGATGATGAAGCAAGAAATACATTGATTATTTAATTAAAAATAATTGTGTCAGACAAAAAAATTGCCTTTAACTGCATAATAAACATCATTGTTTTCATATTTTCTGTTGAAAACAAGGATTGAATGGTTAATATAAGTCAATGGATATCAAGCAAAGAGGATAACAAAATAGGTTGATTCTAATTTTATAAAACATTCATTATGTCTCTGAGAGTTAAGAGTTGCCTAATGATCTTATAAATAGTTTTTTTTTTTGGGTGGTAGAATCTACGGATTCGTCAATGTCATTGATAGAAGATATGAGAAGATACTTTTTTGTGCATATATGGTTCGACAAAACTGCATCCGATTGTATAAATAGCATTATCGCATTAAAATAGTCTATGAACCTAGGATCTTATCAATGAGGTTAACCAAAAATGGATCATCCCCTCTCGGGATTCGAACCTGCACACCCTTAACGCACAAGGCTATTGCGCTTCTTAGTGTACTAAAGTTGACATTCTTAGCTATAAGTCAACAGCCTAAAGTTGAAGTGATTCTTTTTATGCTTATATCTTTTTTATCAACTTGTTCCAGACAAAACCCCTATATATGCTATAAGAAAAGGAACAAAGCAAGGAACATGGAATTATTAGTTCAATAAGTTATTATCTATTGATTTGCCTTTAGATAACAGACCATCTTTTATCACCTTGGTATTTGCTTAAATTGTATAAACTTACAACAAATTGTGAAAACGTTTAAACTTATAAACCGATGCTTAAAAAAGTAATATCTTGATATTGGCACATATAATTTTACTAAAGTTTATACAAACTATAAACAAAGCTCGAACTTTAAAGGGAAAAAAAGATAATATGATTTGTAAAAGAAAGAAATTAAACAACAATCTAGCCTTGGAATTGCTAAGCCTAGATAAACTATTTTTTTGTAATTGAAACCACATAATTTTTAAAAAGACTTGCAATTCCTGAAGCAGTTCATTTATTCAAGACTTGTTCTCCTAATTTGCTAATATAATCAAATGTTCTGCTACTATGTACTGAGGATAGATAATGACAATCACATCCTCATACGATCCACAACTACATCTCCCATATCTATATTTCAGAAAAGGAATCTCAACCAAAGAAAGATATTCAAGAACTCGTCAATCCCCCGTCATCCACAGATGAAATCGAAGAAAGAGGGTCCAACACAGAGAACAACAGCAACAAGGTATGTTGGCAATGATCCTAAGTTACCTATATGTACTTCTTCACCAAGTTCCATTTTCTTATCAGATATACGAAAAGACGACCAAGAAGCCTCCCTATACCTACACAGAGCTCATCACCCAGGCGCTAAAGGACAAACAGCTCTGACAGTCTCCGGAATATACCAGTGGATCATGTAAGTCCTCCTCTGCAGGAGTCACTTTAATGGCTCCAGGGAACTTGATTAATATGAACGTTGATCATCATAATAATAACTTTTTATAATCAACATTATGACAATTATTTGTGGCAAGCGTACATATATTAAGGTACTCTATGTTAGCAATGGCTAAATATAGCGTGAAATTAACATATAGATATGGCTGAGCGGATGTGGAAATAATGAGAAAAAGAATAATAACAAAAAGAAAAACAATTAGTTCATTACTAATCAAACATTGGATTTGTCCTCTGTGGTTGGCCCTATTTAACAAAAACCACGAAGGCATCCTCGTTTATTTACTCATTCGAGTACAAACACAGGATAGTAGCAGTATCAAGATCCTCGACATTGATGGATCATATTTGTATCTTTATACATCTTTATAACCACTCTATTGTTTCATAGATGATGGATGGATGATGCCCCTGATTGAACATGTTTGTTTTTCCTTATTTGTCCATATAGCCATCCTTAAGATACATTATTGTAAATGCTTTAAAGTAGTTGGCGTTATATTTAGCGGGTGTTTTTGTTAATTGTTGAGGGGCTTGATGGGTGATATGATGACAAATTAGAGTGAAGCATTAAAAGTAATGACATTGAGTCCATGATATTCTTTTGACGTGACGGCTTAGCTATGAAGCAATGCATAAAAGTTGGTGCTACTCCATGCTTTTGTCAGCCAACGACATACTTAAAATACTGCATAAATGAAGGGTTGAGTCTTCGGTACTGGAACTTAATCTAGAGGGCTTGATTTCAGTAGTGATATGGGTATGTTATTTTGTATCTCACTTGAATATCAGTTGATCCTAAGAACTAATTTAAAAAAATTCTAGCGAAACCACGAGATGCTAAAGGAAACGATTTATTTCCTTGGATCAGTGATTTGTATACTTAAGTCAAGCTTTAATATGAATATATAGCATGGAGTATGCCATGAAAGCCATACTTAAAAAATAAAGACTTTATGTTCATGGGTGAGCTTTGGACAACTACCATAAAAACATCCTTGTGATATTCAGAATGCAAGGAACGTATAAGCAAAAAGGTTCCAACACCCCCCTTTGGATCCTGTTCAGAAAGAGTCATATTCAAGAAGATGAAAAAGAACATTAAAGGGCCTCAAGTGTGTTGAAGCTATATGGGAGTGTGTCTACCTTTGTTAGGCCAAGAAAGCCAGCAGTGCTTCTAATATTGTGTGTGTGTGGTCTGAGAGAGGTAAAGAAAGCCAAGGAAAGCCCCCTTTTTCTTAGAAGTATATGAACGAAAACTTGATGAGTTAAATTACATCAACAAGGAGAGAGAGAGAGAGAGGGGGTAATAACAATAATGTCTATTTTAGCAGGGGGCTGCTCCTACCCCCCTTTGCGTTTGACGCGTGTATCCCTCTTTCTTACATTTATTGTTTTTATTGTATCTCTCACACGATCGAAAGGGGGATAGGAGTAGTGGTTGTTGTTATTATTATTATTGTTTTATTGTTATTATTTTCTACTCCTCATGAGAGAATGCTACACCATGTTGTATAACTTCATGTCTATTCAAAAGGATATTATTTATATACCTACCTACTATGTTTATTATGTACGGAAGAATCTTCTCCCTCCGGAAAATGACTTCTTTTTTATAGTGGAGAGGGGGGGGGGGGGGGGGGGCTTGAGGAAGGTCCTAAGTTTGATCTCGTACATAGTAAATGTCAAAAGTGGAAAAAACTTTTTGTATATTAATTTGAAACCGTTGTAATTAAGGATATATATATATATATATATATATATATCAGAGCTGCGACTACTGAATGTAATCGGTATTCGATACTACCGACGGTACATTTCAAATACCGAACCGATTATACGATATTCTAAGGTAAAAGTGGAAGTGTGAAGAACTTGAACTTTGCAAAATAATAAACAACTACAACTTATAGTATTACTGAGCAGATACATAAATATACATTCAATATAAGCACATGCTATGCATTGAATACTAGAGTACCTGAAAGTGCATTTAATATCGACTATAAGAGACAGTAAATGCAAAAAAAATCTATAGCCTTCCATTTCTTACAAAATCCAATTACTTATATGATTTATATAAGATTAGTATGTATTAAATTTCAAATAATCTCTAATAAATTATAACAATTGTGTACTTGATTGTCCTTTGTTATAATTGTCCGAATTAAATGCATATGAGAAGTCACAGAGCAGATACATGAATAAATGTATCTCTCTTTCTTATCTACCGTACCGAATATCGATCGATACTGTAGATATATAATGAAATCTACCAATACCGATAACCGGCGGTAGATTTTTCTACCGAATTCCAGCTCTGATATATATATATATATATACTATATATATGAGGGGATAAGGTTTTTTTTAAATTGCGATATGTGATTTTATATATCACAAAAGATATTGAGGGTTATATGAATAATTGCTACTAAAGTCACTACAAATGATCATCTATTCATTTTAACATAGAACCTAAACCTGCATGCATAATTGATTTCCTCCTAAATAAATAAAAGGTAAAAATCCTTCATTAAAAAGCTGTATCCAAATGTTTTGTGTTGTTGTTATAAAATAACAAAGGAAGGACATCACACTTTATGTTTGTTTGTATTTAATTACTCGGATTGTTGATTACTGACGGCTCTGAATGTTATATAATTTTGTTTTGGTGAATATCAGATCGCAATTTTGGAGCTGCTTCTGAATATGTAAGTTAAAAGATCCTGGATTGGTACTTGTTAGAAAATAAATATTGGCTTTAAACCTTATGTCCTTCTAATCTATATCGTAAGCAAATTTATAAGTGGAGCTTTACAGAGCTCTTCTTTTATTATAAGAGATCAACAGAATGGTGTCCATAGAAAAAAATGGACCAGGAAGAAATGACCCAAGATAGAAAATGATGACTTATGGAAAAATGGTCCAAATACATGAATAACAAGTATTTGAGTGGAATATAACTACTTTTCCACAAATATTATTTCTCATATAATTGAATAAATAATCGCAATATGAGATAAATGACTTCATTGTTGTTGTTCGACGAAGCAAAGATTTGTTTTGTTTTACTCCTGGATAAACCCCACCACACCAGAACAAAGCAAAGATTTATTTGAGCCCTGATTTCCATGCATGGTCATTTCCTTTCTTTCTTTGGTCATTTCTTCCTAGACCATTTTTAGGGACTTCTTAGGAAGTATTTCCAGCTATTTCTTAATATTCAACATAATATATTCCTCTTTGAATTGAAGTTTTGTCGCGTTATGCAAGGAACTTGGAGGATTTTTTTTTGAGAGGACTTTGATTAAACGACTAGGACTATAAGTAAAGAAAATATTACCATTATCCATTAACTGCACCTATTATTCCCGGTTTATGCCCGGACAGGGCCGGATTTGGCAAAATTTGATCCTGTGATTATATGGATACATCTTGGACTAATGGTATTTGAGAAATACATTTCAATTTACAAAAACATTGAGCTCCCCTGTATAAGATAGTATTGGCACAATCCTTTGGAGGGCCATGATAGCTTTATGCGTCTCAATGAAAAAGCGTGGCGAATGTGTACTCCAGGTGTTTTTGACCTCTCTCCATCCCTTTTAAAAATCTCATTCATCCAGATTCATCTATTTTTCCCGACTTCTTCAAATATTACAGTTGACGAGCAAATGAAAGGTTAACTCAACAACATGCAATCATCCGTCTTGCAACACTTTCCCCCCCTTTTTTTGCCTCAACACCAATCATGTATATGCTTTTTTGTTTTTATTTCCTCACGTCCGGTCATTTCCCGAAAATAATATAAATTGTAGGGAAGTTTTTTTTCTTCTTTTTTGTATCATGCAAATTATACATAACATAGACATTTGTATAGTTCCACGCCATGCACTGATTTCGTGTGTGTGTGTGTTAAGGGGCGTATTTGACTTCCTTTTTGGATGCGAGAGGAGGTTCACCCAAGTGTTCCTCGTGTGATCAACCAACAGCTGCTTTGTAAACATTCATATTTGATAGCAGTTAAGAAATAAATCATATTTGATAACTATTAAATAATGGAATATTGTCTACCTTCTATATACAATAGCCAAAAAAACTTCTTTCATTGCTTACTGTAGGCAAAATAAAATTTAAAGTAAGAAATATTTCCGCTACTCTGCATTTAAGCTCAAAATTCTGAGCATCATATGAATATGGGCCAGAGACCTCATTGAATTTTATCCAAACAGTTCAAAATTATATAGTAAGACACAAAGAGGATTTTAAGAATGTATAGCCGTTTTCTATTGAATACAAATTAATTTTTATCGTTGTTATATATATATATTTTTTTTTGACATATATATATATATATCAGGAAACGACCGGACACCTTTTTTCGCCGGGACCCGGCCGAAAGGACCAAACAAAAGTGGGACGTTTAGAAAAGAATCCAAAAAAGTGAGGAAGTGTTTTTTAGAAAAGAATCCCCCAAAAAAATTTTCAGAAAAAGGATGACGTTTTTTAGAAATAATTTTTGAATATTACTTTCTAAAAAAACGTCCTCACCTTTTTTGGGGAAATTCTTTAAAAAATAAATTTATGAATGACAAACGAAAGAAATTATTGAAGTCCCGGCCCGGTGTCTAAAAAAAACGGGACATCGGGCCAGGCCGGGACCCTAAAAAACAGGTATGGGCCGGGTAGATATATGATATATATATATATATATATACATTTAACAAATATAACATAATATATATTTATAATATTGATGTTTCTACGTAACTGGTTCTGATTCTATTTTATATTACATATATTTTTTAGTGTGTTTTATACTTAACAATGTATTTATTTTACAATAATTGAATAAAATTATTTTTATCATGAAAAATCTTACATATTGATACAATGAAAAAATCATTTTAATTGATTTTTTGCAATAATAATATTTAAAAATAAATTTAATGGATATCCTAAGGAACTCCATTTTATATGGAATAAAAGTATGGATCGTTGAAACACTTTAGATTTTATACCTAACAATTAAGCCATTATTGGAAACTTAAATATTTCAACAGGTTATTATCATGCTCGGCAGGCTTTTTGAAGTACAGCTTTTTATCAAAGGATCCATAATTGTTGATTTTTAAGATCTCCGTATCCCTTTCATTTTAACGACATAAATTTAATCGAAATCGAAATATATTCATATTTATTTGTACATTCTCAAAAAAATTATGCATGGCATTGTTTTATGAACTACTTGTATTGTTGCTAAACTTTTATTTAAAAATAAAAATCATTATGATCATAAAACCACTGGTCCTTAACAGCTGCTAATGCAATCCGCAATCTCAATACCAAGTGACCAAAACCATTTATCATAGGAAATAGTTATTAACATTTAACTTTTGACTGCATATTAAAAACCACTCTACATCGAAGTGCACCTGCCAAGAATGGAATGTATGCTTGTAATTTTAAGTTCACAAAGTAATAAGTAGTCCCTTCCTCTAGTATGAGGGTGGTATTTGCATTTTGTTTATAGACATCTATACATTTATAGGTCTGCCACCCCATTTTGAATAGGAAACAGAGATTACACCACGTATACAAATATATGATTACATTATTAACAGAGCTGGGATTCGGTACCGTCGATTCGGTAGTCGTATTTTATTATATATCTACCGAATATCAGTCGGTGTGGTAGATAGAAAGAAAGAGAAGTTTATTAATGTATCTGCTCTGTGACTTCTTCATATGCATTTAGTATCGGACAATTCATAACAAGAGACAATTAAGTATATAATTTGTTATATTTTTTAGAGATTATTTGATATTGGAGGCATGTTATTTTTATAAATCATATATGCACTCGGATTTAGAAGGAAATGGAAGGCAATAGACAACAAATTATTTCCTTAACTGTCTTTAGTTATACGTTGTCCGATATTACATGAGCTTTCAGCTACGTTTTTGTTTATTTATTTTGCAAAGTTCAACTTCTTCACACCAGGTAACAACGCTTCCAGTTCTGAATACCGATTTACATTCGATAGTCGCAGCTCTGATATTAATAAGATATGATAGGGCTTTTAGGAAAATAGTCAAAAGCTACATAAAGCTTTGAATACTTTTGGCGGGGAAAGGCGCGGGAAAACATAAATTGTAATCCGGTGACGTGCGAGGAAGAATAAACAAATAAATAACTGCCAAGTACATAAATAAAAAAGGGGGATTACTTGGAAAGGTGTTTTTCTTAGTTTTCTCAGGGCAATAATCCATTTATGTACATAGACTCTGCATATATATTATTTATAATTAAAGGGAAGGAAGGGGTTAAGAGTCCTCTCTCTCTGACTGCGTATTATAATAATATGTTGTATCCAAGTACACATATTTTCACAAATAATTGCCTCCTCTCAGGATTCCTCTTATTACTATTATTTACTTGTGAGTAAATTACCCCCTTCTCGACTTCCCTCCAATTTATGGACAATCTCTCGCTCTTTGCTCACACCAAAGCAAAAAGGTATCAATACATAGATGATAAGGCTTTCCAATATCATCCCCAGAGGGAGCTTCCGATTCCATCCTTATGGAGAGTTGTCTTCTCATCCTCATAGCCTTGAGCAATCCACCAACTCTCTGGTCAATTTTTAGTACTTTTATGAATCTATGATAGTTTAATAGTTTAATTGCAAAAATATGTCCTTAGAATAAGATATTTAGGAAAACTTAATTGGTGCCAATGAATTTGGCTAACAAAAATCATACTTTCACTTATAATAAAAGAGGGATAAACAGTGTTAACTAAAGGGTTATTCTTTTTTTAGGGATCAATACTTATTTTTCAAGGCGGAAGATGACCGTTGGAAGAACTCTGTCCGACACAACCTCTCCATGAATCCCCACTTCCGCAAGGGCACTAAATCCAAGCAAGGAGCGGGTCATTGTGGGTCCTTGCGGACTACGAGGAAGATTCTTGCCTGGCGGGTCCCGAGGAATCAGGAGGGGCCTCGCCCTGTCTGGAGAAGACGAGGCTGCCAAGGCCGTCAAGTCAATTCTAGATTCGGAGGAACAGAAGCTGGCCGCGGCTGCTGCAGCAGCATCCAGAATCGAAAATCCCGAGTCGCCATCTTGCCCGTCCTCAGAACAACAGTTGACAACCCCCGCCAGAAGGGTAAGAAAGAATACATATTGACAAATTATGTGGGGATCAAGACTTTTTTTGTCCCCTTTAGAGTAAAAGAAAGCGAGGATATCAGGGCCCAAATTCACCTGAGGACTTCCTCCCCCACAACAACAAAGTTTTTCGAAGCCCCAAGAGACCGGGTCTTTGATGCAAGGGGAGTCATACGTCGTACAAAGCTGTCCGGAAGTGATGTGTCACATGGACAAGGTAGCCGGGATATTAAAAAGATAATAAGAATGAAATAAGTTCTGTGTAAAGCCTCTAGAATATTTGATTATATAAAGCCAGTGATACATGCTAGCGTTGGTTTTGGAATCTCTGACGAAGTTTTAACCGCAACCTGTTTTAAAAGTCTTATTTAATATAAAAACACTCTTATTGCGGTTTCGGAAATAATTATTATCTACGTTAAAACGGAGACTCTCCAGGCGTACTCAGCACAATTTCTATTTCCATCATTTTTATAATTTTCAAGTATGAAAATATATGCAACTTTCTATTAATCATTGTCTAAGAATTCATATGAAGAAAGTTTTTTATTATAAAATATACTTATCCTTTTAATAAAATATTAAAACTGTCATACTTCATATGATTTTTGGTAAGAATAATTTAAATTGTTAAATAAAAGGGAGTCAATTTTCATTTCTCAATTTGATTCAGAGCCTTCAAGTTGACTTTAAAAAAGGGAAACTTAATTCTTAAAAACTCCTGATGTTCTTTTATGATATTTGCAACAAAAAAAAACTGATTATTCATTTGTTCTCTAAGGCATATGAAGGTCTTTATTTGAATTGTCACTCAACAATGTATAAAATATATAAAGTTAATATAATTCCTCTTTTCAGAAGTATTCATCGCAGAGACCGGATCAATGACGTCCCTATTGGAGCCCGGAGCCAAGCGGCTCTTCCTAGAACTCCGTCCAGAGGATCATCCTCACCCACCCTTAGGCGGGACCCCCGAACAGCAGCAGCAGCTCCACAGCCTTCCAATCCACACCGGCGCACCCAACGTCGTTGCCTCACACGTGAGATCTCCTCACAACACATCCCCTTCTCTCCAATGGAAGACATGGAAGAACTCGGAGTAGCCGGATACTGCTACGAGGCTGATGTGACCTCCCTGGAAAACGCCCTTGGATTTGACTTCCATCAAAAACAACTCCTGGCCAAGTGAGGCATTTTGAGGAGAAAAAGAAGATTCCCTCCACCAATTACATTCATGCATTATTTCTACACAGTATTTGAACCAATGGTGATCGACAAATAAGTATGATAGGCTCAAAGAGAGTATTATTTATTATAAAAAACACAAGGAAAATAATACATCCTACTAGGAGTCAATGTAGTTCCAAAAAATACTCCGATAGGTCGTAAAATGATCTTTACTACCAGCCCTGCATGCAAATAAACAAAAAGTTTAAGCGCCGTCTATATTCTCTTGGGCTTTTAACCATAGAGATATGACGATATAGAGAGCTTCTTATTCCGTCCAACAGCAGAGAAACATCGTTCAGCTGTATTCTGGACGTATTTCTCTGAAGAATCTATAGATATATATAAGATATAGAGAGCTTATTCCCTCTAAAGCTTTTAAGCTTTAATTCCCTCCAATAGCAGAGAAACATCGTTCAGCTGTATTTGGACACAATGACGTATTTCTCTGAAGAATCCAATAAGCTCTCTATGTTTTTATATCTCTATGCTTTTAACAGAAAACATTTTTGTTTATTATTAAGAAGATGTTCCTTTTTTTAGCCAAGTAAAATACTCAATTGTCGATCGCTGGAGTATATATATATATATACATAAATATATTTTCAATAATCTTTTTACAGCCATAATATATATATAAGCAGTGTCTGAACAACCAACCGAACAATGTCCCTCCATTTTTTGCCTTCCTCTATTACTTTCTTCCAATACGTACGACCACTTATTAGTACTATTATTATCATGTATACATTATTATTTGTTTTTTGTTTGTTTTCAACTCATTTTTGTATTACAAGTTCTATTGTAAAAAAAGCTATGTGGATACATTGGTATGTATTTTTGAATATAACATTTTTTATTTATTTAACGAATGGATTATGTATGAGATAATTATATACATATTTATTGTAGGGTGCCAATTTTTTAAATTGAAATAAAGCCATTGATAAGTTTTAAGGAAGGACGGGGTTTTATTTTGTGGGACAGGAAGCGGGTGAATGAGTTTACAATATAACTAAGGCTTATTGGTTTATTAACTCGATGGAATGGGATTCGTTTGAAGAGCAAAAAAAAACGGCTATATAATGTGAAGGCAGTTCATAATAAGGCATCCGTTCCAATTGTACGTAATCTCAATCTAACTTTATTATGGCGCATGTGATGGTGGAGAAGATAATTTTTGAAGCATACAACGTATCGCTATCGCCTCAGACTGGCTCATTTCACAACATCCTCATACTATGTGGAAGCCTATGAGATTGAGCATAATTGCTCTCTACGTTCAGAGGATCCTTTATGCCTCGAGAGTAAACGGTGGGGGATTCCCTTGTGGTCTTCATGTGTGGTCTCAAGAAACATAGAGGTCTTGTGCTCGGTATCGAACACTTCAATTAAAATGACGGACATCTCAACGATGTCCCCACTACCCCACGATGTGTACTGTGGCACTACTAGCAAGATGGGACCTAGAGGTTGGGT
>CP045902.1:1809278-1843744 GCA_013387185.1 Caligus rogercresseyi
GCCAATAATAAGAATGATGAAAGGGTTCTCTGGTCTTAATATTAATACGAAAATGCTTTAATGGGTTTAGAATGACAAGCATTTCACAAATTAATTAATCATTTTCTCTCACGTTCACTTTCATTGATGTAACAGGAACATAATACAGTGTGAATGAAAAAGAAACGGGCTCTAAATTGAATATAATGCACTTATTAGAGTTTTGTCCGAATGGTATGTAAAAAACCCCGAAAGCCATTACAAGACTCCAGGATCTATGATGGAGTAAATAAGAGCAATTCAGTCATTAAGAAAATATTGGACAATTTCGTTTACTACCTAAGAAAGCCATGGAACTGATGGATTCTACCCAGGACAAATGCAGTAGAGTGAGAAAAAAATGACACAGACTCAAGTATGTATATCGAGTGATGCATCGTACATAATAAATTAACCTTAGTCCTATGTTTTTATGTGGTTGGCCAGATGTTCATTATATAGTTCCCTCTTTATTAGCCTCGATGCTGCATTAATTAACTTACACCCAAAACCAAGAGGGGACGTTACGAATGGTTAACGTGAAAAAAGACACTAGAAAATCATAGGTAAGGCGGTGGGGAAGAAAATTTCTTGTGGAATATCTTTGTAACTCATAACAGAAATTTGTTTCCAATAATTCAAAACTATAATTTAATTATTACAGCATACATACCTATATGCCACTGTATGTATATGAAGAATATATATGTATATTCATAACGAGTTTTTCATGTTTAAGAGTGCATTAACATATTTACATACGATCATAAGAAAGCTATAATATGGATATAAAACACAGCATGACTTTTGTGCATATTAAAATGCCTGTATATATATATATATATATGAATATATATCAGACTTGTTGACGTTCATGAAAAATTATCATTCGTCATTCGTTTGTCGTTCGCCAAAAGTTATCGTTCGTCGTTCATCGTTAATTTTAAATTTAATCGTTTCGTCGTTCATCGTTCGCCATTCTGAAAAAAGTTGACAACATTTTTTTGAAAGAATTTCTGAAAAAAAGTGATGACATTTTTTAGAAAGAAAAATTTGTCCCATGAAAATTAAAAACCTTTGTCCTTTTTGGCGCCAAAAACGAAACGACGATAAGGAATTTTCCTTATCGTTCGTCAAAAATTTTGTCGTTCATCGTTCGCGAACAAATGAACGATAATCAACAATATGATATATGTATACATAATATATATTTGTGTGTTGTATAGGTAATATATATATATATATATATATATTAGATATATATATATATAAATATATATAGATATATATATATATATATATATATATATATATATATAGATATATATATAGGTAGGTATATATATATAATCCCTATGAATAAAACTGATAGTGTCTCTTTTATCATTACATTACTCTATTATTTGGCTTCATATATATACTAACAATGTTCGAGGTGACGTGCAAATATGTAATTTTATAACCAATCAATATAAACGTTCCTTTCAGATTAAGTTGAATGTGATATGTTTCAAGCGTATGCCACTTAATCATGCAATTTGTATTATAAGCCTATGAATTATGTCATGTTTTATTTTTATAATAGACGGGATTTTGATAATGAATCGTCCCATGATCTTTTATTGTCAGTTAAATATATTCGTCGTCCACAAGATACCGTTTCACAGCAAAATTATATAATTTTTGGGAGTATGATACGGAGCAAATATTATTATTATTTAGCCTTTGATGTAAGATGAAATTGAACAACGCCCATCCAATATAAAATATAAACGTTTTCATTGTTGTTTCATTACAAAAAACAAACGCAATTACAATTTAGAAATTTCTAGAAGATTAGCGTTTTTTAAGCTTGGATTTACTTTAGGACAAAAGAAGCCAGATACTCAGGCAATAAAAACAGTAGCGAAGTTAGCAAAACCGATGACATCTTCTTAGTAGAAAAAGCTTGGTGTTTTGTATTAATCAGTAGATAAACATTATAACGGTGTGACGTCAAGAAAAAAATGTGGGGCATGCGAAAGTTTGCTCTCTATAGACTACTGTAGCCTCAATTACAGGTCAGCATCTTGCAAGGTTTACTCCAATAAAAATATATGAAATTTAAAGGTTCTTTTTAACAGAAAGACTAAGGATATAATTAGAGATAAAGTTAAGGTGTTATTTTTGAAACGTGATTGGGTGAAAAGAAAAGGAGAAGGAAAAATAATAATAAAACAGTTGGCATTATGCTATAGAGCATTATTTGTGCCTCTTGAGGTGTAAACAGGGATAGGAATATCATCCTTAAAATACTAATTGATCATCTCATGAGCCATTTAATATTTTTTGAATGGACTTATTTAATGCTGATGATGACTCTCTTAAGCATAAAAAAGGAAGAAAATGAAATGTCCAACTGACTGTTTTTTCGGTAGTTCGTGCGGACGACTTTTTTCTATTCCTTGATATAAGTATGCTCCTTTGCTTCATACTTTTTCCAACAGTTTGATACGCCATAAAAACCTAGCTCAGAAAAGTAATTTTTCGCATAGACTCACAAAAGGGTAAATCCCCTCTTTTGCTTGATCGATAAGATCAACTTATGTTCCAAGTAAGAAAAAGGAAGGAGAAAAAAAAACAGAGCCCTCTGAACAGCTCTTTTCCCTGCCGCAGAAATGAATCATAAATTAAATTAGGTTTCCTCCATTCAAAAGCATACGAGAGAAAGAAAAGAGAGTCTATTCTGTGGTAGAAAAAGGAAAATGAAAAAATAAGGAAAAACGTAAAAAAGTTATTTAAAAAATCAAATCCACGCCTCATTGGCCGCCCTGGAGTTGCAGACACATTTCTTACGGAGCTGCTGCTTTCTCTGAATTACCCGAGAAAAACAAGAGAAGGTTCAGAGAGAGAGGAAAAAAAAAGACGCAAGAATATTTATTTGTAAGTTATTTAATTCTTCTTATTCCTCTCCACTTTTGCCCGCCTGTATCTTTTATATATTTTTAAGGATATTAGGAAGAAATGGCCGAGGAAAAAAGGGTTTAGGAAGAAAAAATGACCCAAAATAGAAATGATGAGGCACGGAAAAAATGGGAAAATGCATGGGTAGGCAAATATTTGATTGGAATATACATAAATATTGTATAAATACTATTTCTCATCTAAATTGAGAAACTCCATAAGAAAAAGTGTTTTGGACATTTTTTTAGATTCATTTCACTGAAGTACTTTGCTTCCAGTTCTATTTTTTCTTGGGACATTTCTTCCTATGCTGTTTTTCCCCTTCATCCATTTCTTCTGGAGTCCATTACATATATTTCCTTGATAACTTTTAACACATTTACCAAAGTGAAAACTGGATTATATATTATATTATATATTACCATTTAAATTCATATTCCAACATATTTCATTTTCATGAATAGCCTTATTGGTTGAAAATGATTGCATTTTGGTAATCAACTACTGAATAATCGCAAATAATACGATACATATCTTTCCAAATACATAAAAGAGGACACAAAAATATATGTTTTTTATGTGGAAAATTATTTTTGAGTGGATGGTTGTTACGGAGAAAAATATGTATTTTAAAAAATTGGTTTTTTGTTATTCGGTCCTCTGATGCTCGTAAACACTTAGTTATATATCCATCAACTTTTCTATGTATAAGTTTGAATTGACAAAGAAAATATTAGATCAAAGTGGGCATTCCCGAACAGTCCCTTGAAACGCCGAGTAGCATACGCTAGTCTAAAATAATTTTAGTTATTTTATTGTAATATATTTATTTTTTTTAATTCATTAGTATGTAATATTCAACTGTCTAATTATATTTCTATCTACCTCAGATCCACAAACATTATCTCAATATTTATTCTTGGAAAGAACCTAAAATTAATGATAGACTTTATCATAGAAACAAACACAGGCAAATTCCCCTACCCAACGGAAAGGACACATTTTTCCTTCTGTGTTTAATGAAAACATCGGTCAGATGTATCTGCAATACTTATCATGAGCTATATATTTTTTACAACATTGAATCTAATTAATTAACATCTGCTGAACACAGTTTTAACGGAATATTACCTTTTTTACACAAGAGACTTAATAATAACCAGAGGACACACATACACAATATTCATGGTCAGGGAAAAAGGTTGTATTGTTTTTACGTAAATATAATACAATCTGATAAACGTAGTTCACATTTTAAAATTGAACACTGTATAATACATATTGATATCGATATATTTTTATCAATATCTCTCTATCTATATTATATATATATATATATATCAGGAAACGACCAGGTACCGGCCCGGGTCCCGGCTGTTTAAGAGCGTTCCGGCCCGGCCCGGTGTCCCGGTTTTTAGACACCGGGCGGGACTTAAATATTTTCTTTCGTTTGTATTTCATAAAGTTTTTAAGAAAGGAATTTGTGAAATATTATTATCTAAAAAAACGTCATCAGTTTTTCTGAGAATTTTTTTGTAGATATTACGAGTATCTAAAAAAAACCGTTCTCACTTTTTTTATATTATTTTTTAAATATATATATATATGTGGCCTCAATCGATACTTCCTGGTGTACCTAATGGCATTATATATATAAAGTACATATATGAGTATTATTTGAAAATGGTTAATAGTCCAAAGAATTTTCATGTTTTTTCTTTTTAAGAATTGGGACTAAATAACAAAAGCAATTTACCTTATGACTGACATCTTCTTAAATATACAAAATTGTATTATCTCTTTCGCAAATCACTTATGAGAAAAAAAAACGAACAAAGATTCTTGGGGATTCGGGATCACAATCGCGGGATTTTCAGCATTTCTTTACATTTTCTTTGTTATTATTTACATCATTAACTCAACTTTTTACATACCTTGTATATCTCTTGTAATATATTAAATCAATTTAAAAAATTAAAGATATCATGGTAATTTTAATAATAATTTGTCTCCACTTTTATGATCATTATATTATTTAATTTATATGGAAAAATACATATATCTTGCCATAAGTTACATCCGTTTGACGAGCTGATTGTGAGCATCCTCTTACTCGTATGATATAGTTGAAAAGCTACAGCTGAACACACCATGCGCTTTTTAAATTATGCAAATGATCATATATGTACTTACTTCCCTCACAACTTATTTGAATACGACGTAACTGGTCCATTGAAGGCTGCAAGATCGATCCTGGTTTCCATAAACAACGCAGCTAAATATTTACTTGGTGTAAGGGCTAGCAGTCACATGCGGATCGACGATCAGCTCCACAAGGCCGGACTTCCAACCCTCAATGGGATATCGGTTCGGGCTGTGGCTATGGAAACCTGGAAATGATTTGCAGCTGGGATGGTAGCAATGGCGATCGTAACCCGGTAAGCAAGATCTTATTCGGTGCCCAAGGTGGGGTCAGATCTACTCGTTCTCGGACTGCCGGCCTCATCCGATCTCCTCTCACTAAGTCAGTGGGCACATTTGTCACCAGTGCTGCAGCTATTGGAACAGTAGCCCTACACTTCGCAACGCCAAAACCATGAGGGAAGCATATGTAGTTGCCAAGTCTTTGGAAAAATGTGCCTCTATATAATTTAAAGCAGACGATAGTGTTTTTTAAATATTTAATTTATTTTTATTATAATTTAAGGTTGTTTTTCTTTCTCCGAAAAAACCTTTGCTTTTCATTATATATTATATTTTAGTATTTCTTTCAATTTATAAAGTTTTATATAAATTTTTACATTGTATTACTTATTTTTAAATTCCTGACATCCCTGACTAGCCGAAGTGATAGGATGTTTCTTGGGAAAATATCGACGATTACACTAATGACTTTGTTATTTATCAATGTTATACGTGTTTTCTTGATGTAATCATTGAAACTTTAAGTAGCGCCACATTTTTAAGAATACACTTTTATACATAAATATACGTGTATATTAATACATCATAAACTAAAATAACATATGTTAAAACTTAGTTGTTTTTTATTTAATGATTCTCTGTATTTCAATATTGTTTTGGTTTGAAGATTTTTTAAAGGTTTTGGACTTATACAGTATTAAAAACTATTTTAAATATAAAGTGTTTTGTAATTTAATCTCCTCAAGCCAAATCAATGAATATTTATACTTGCTCTTGTTGACTCTCTCTATATATATATCAACATATATATATATATATATATATATATATATATATATATTATATATATATATATATATATATATATATATAATGATATATATACCTATATATGTACATATTTATATATATGTATATATTCATATATATATATGTATATATTATTGATTTGCCAGCTGAAAAAGTTAAAAAAATACTGCATCAGAACATCCTTCCAATTCGATGTATATTTAAGGTATTCTCCCCTATAAAAAAAGAATCTGACACGATTTTTCCATTAGCCAATTGTTTTGTCTATAACTGCGTAAGAGGACACAGTTCAATATAAATAATGGCATCAGAAAGTAACCAAGGTATATATATTTAGTCTGAATTCACCTCTTGTTATTTTCCAATCAAATAACGTATATTTATTTATTGTTATTATTCACACTTCTTCACGAATAACGTTGCGCCTGCTTTCTACTTATTGTATATTAAGTGTCCGAATGTATTATTCTATACTTTGCGGATCTTTATTTCAAATATATATACTTCTATGTTTTTAAACACAAAGTGGAAAATATTTTTCTGTGCATAGTTTTTAATATAAAAAAGAGGTTTAGTATTCGTGTATAAATTTCAACAAAAAAAAAACATGGGAGTACGAAGTAAATTTTAAAATCTTTGTTTTTTAGGTTTCCTTGTGGGTTTTTTTGGCAATGTGATTTTAGAGTCTTTTGTGTGTAAAAATGTATGTTCATTTATTACGCTAATTAAATTAATTAAAGTAACGATAAGAGCATAACAGTTAGAACTAGAGGGCTCAGAGAGTGCAAACTCCGCCGATCCCCACCAAATGAATCACTTGGTCTTTTTTGTCATTTGCCAATAGATGTCGCTGTGCTGTGCTCTCCTCTTTGAGAGCACAGCACAGCGACATCTATTGGCAGAGTAGGATAACTTGAAATATTTATTAGTATTTAGCTCATTTTGAATCTTAAAGAAGCACTCAAAGATGCCAAAATTTAATCACTTGTTCCTTTTGGCATTTCCAACAACTCCACAAAGTTTCATCCGAATCCGTTCCACATTTTTTGAGTTATCCTGCTGACAAACAAACCAACCAACAAACCAACGCGAGTGAAAACAATACCTCCTTCGGTGGAGGTAATAAAGATCATAAACTACTTTTTCAGAGTTGGAACTAAAGAACTTAAGATTTCATTTTTAACTTATAAAAGAAAACCCTATTATTGTGCATATAGAGAAGATATATCCGAGATCGGCGAAAAATCCATGAATTCTACATATATACAAGGGTGTCTTATAATCAAGGGTGGATATGGTTCTAATGTAGTGCCGATACTCTTAATTTTGAATGTCTTTAATTGCAATAACTTTAACGGAACGCCACGGTACTTGTCCTAATATATATATACATTTATATACATATATCAGGAAACGACCGGGACACTTTTTTTCGCCGGGATCTGGGCCGGGACTTAAATTTTTATAGCCGGGCCGGGACTTCAGTATATTTTGGTTCCTTCGTCATTCTGAAAGTGACAATGTTTTTTTAGAAAAGAAATTCCCAAAAAAATGACGACGTTTTTTAGAAAACTTTTTCTAATTTTTTTTATATTTTAAAAGTATTTAAAAACTAGAGCATGTATACACTCAGAGAGTGCAAACCTCCGCCGTCACGGGGTCCTTGTGAGCCTTCCGAGGCGGATTTTTCACGACTGGGGCGGCGTAGAGGGACGAGGGAGGGTTCCCTTCGACGGAAATTCTGAGAGGAGGACGCTCCCGGTACCTGATTTCACAGCACAGCGACATCTATTGGCAGAATAGGATAACTTGAAATATTATTAGTATTTAGCTCATTTTGCATCTTAAAGAAGCACTCAGAAATGCCAAAATTTAATCACTTGTTTCTTTTGGCATTTCCAACAACTCCACAAAGTGTCATCCGAATCCGTTCCGTACTTTTGAGTTATCCTGCTGACAAACCAACCAACCAACCAACAACCAAAGCCAGTGAAAACAATACCTCCTTTGGCGGAGGTAAAAAGTCATCAGTTGCAGAATGACGAATGAACGAAAATATTAAAGTCCCGGCCCGGTGATTTTTAAACAACGGGGCGGGCCGAGACGTTCAAAAAACAGCCGGGACCCGGGCCGGGTACCGGTCGTTTCCTGATATATATATATATATATATGTATATATATTTATAATTTTGTTATTCAGACAAGCAATTGCGTAAGAAATAAATAAATAAACATTATAGTTATGGTTGATTTTCAGCAAGCAATAATTTTAAACTATAATATACTGATACATTTTTTGCCGTTACGGCGTCCCAGCATATAAGCCAAGGCGGATTTTATTTGTTATTAAGCATGAAAACAGTCATTGCTCTTTATCAATGTGAAGCACACACATCACCACAGTCACACGATGATCGTAATAAATATTTTGTCATGTTCTTTATACAAATATAAACATTTAAATCTCTTTTTAAAATAAAAATAGCTGTGTCAGCAGAAGCTCGATAAATGGATGCAGACACAAAAGCAGCACAGATGCTGTTTTTAATGGCATAATTAGACTAGTAAGAGGGTGAAAAAACCTTTTGTTTATATTAAGAGCTCCTACTTGATTCACTTGATGCTTCTTGCTCCTCCGTCCTTCTTTCGTCGTCAGAGTCCAAATCACAGACTAACTTCTTCTTTTTATGGGGAGGGAGGAAGAAAAAAGCTATGCGGAAGATTTGGCTGTGACTCAGAAGTATTTAGTTGAAATTAAGTTTAAAGAACATCGTACCAAAGAGATACATAGAGAAGTAAAACTTTAAAGAATAGTGTTTTGGTCGTATAAAAGTTTGTGCAAGGATGTAGTAATCTCTATATTTATAAAAAGAAGACAAGTTCGGTAAATTCAAAAATGTATTGGGCTTATAGTTTAGTTGGACTTTAATTGTAAGAGAAGCCTTTTCACAAAATAATAATGGCTGGATCCGCCTACCAGATCACTTACAACAAAAGTCAATGCGTCAGAATGAAGGTCAAGATCTCAGAGGTACGTAATATTTTAATAACATACATATTTGCTCAACTTAATCGATAATATTTTCTTCATCAAAAGGTGGCCCACCCCATTTGTTCAGAGGCCAAGCTTCAACTTCCAGCCACAGAGACTTCCTTTTCTTCCAGGGCCCATTGAGCGGCCTTTCTATGGGTTAGCTTCACCTCAGCCCATTCCACCTAGGAATTACCCATACGGGAATCCTGCTCCCTTTTCTATGACTATGAGGACTTCCCTCCAAATCCACCTATAAATAACAACTTCGGAACCCCCTTCTCTACAATAACTACCCTCCACCCCAAGAGGAGCTCATTCCACCACCCCAGACACCCATCATTATGACGCCAGATCCATACAACCCCTCTAATATACTTCCTCAACAGCAAGGTGAATAGCTTAAAACATAGTTGTCACCAACTGTTGTGGTGGTAAGTAGTTGTCATGGGGCTTTCGGTTATTTTTCTCTAGGGCCTCCCTTTTGCATTAATGATTTCTATTTTATATAAGAGTGTAATGATGACATTAGATCATTGATTTAATATCAGACTTGTTGACGTTCACGAAAAATTGTCGTTCGTTTGTCGTTCACCAAAAGTTATTGTTCGTCGTTCATCGTTAATTTCAAATTGAATCGTTCGTCGTTCATCGTTCGTTTGTCGTTCATCATCATGAAAAAATCGACGATATTTTTTTAGAAAGGATTTTTTTTCTCGCCATTCTGAAAAAAAGTGATGACGTTTTTTTGTAGTAAGGATATTTTTCTCATGAATAGAAAAATCTTTGTCTTTTTTGGCGCCAAAAACGAACGACGAACGATAGGAATTTTTTGTTGTCGTTCGTCAAATTTATCGTCGTTCATCGTTCGTGCACGACGAACAATTGCAAATGACCGGAAAATCAACAATTCTGTTTAATATAATTATATGAAATCTCTCTCTTTAGTATTCTGTTATCTGCCAGTCCCTCAGCATATCATAGTGCTGGTGTACTGTATTCAGCGCCATGCTACGTTTATCTTGATTCGGTACTCTATATATGCTCTCTATGAACCCGAGTTGGCTCAGTTTGTGACATTTGCCTTATTTATCATGCCAAGGAACCAAAAAAAATTGTAATTATTGTGGAGTATTTAACTAAAATTATTTATAAAAAGTCTTACCAACCGAAGGCCCTTCCACACATGGGCCCATAAAGCCACAATGGGCTCTTTTAAATTTGCAAGATAATTGGAAATTATTTGTTAAAACAATATTTTTAATTTCCATTCTATATAAAACGGTATCGCAAACAAATTGTATATGTGACTCTCGAATCCAAATAAGTTTGACACCCCCTGGCTTAAATCCTTATTTTCCACGACACCAATTAACGCTTACTCTACAGTTCCAGGGAGACAGCAGCCTTGTGCCAAGGCACCGGTTCCACCCTTTCAAGAGGAGAGGGAGAGATGTCGCTTTAGCGACTTCCGATTTGAGCGTTTTTACTATGATCCCAGAAACGGAAGATGTCAAGCTATGGCACGTGCTCAAGGCAAACATTTAATTTGGAGTTAAATGTGATGCGGAATTCCTTTGATTCTTTTGAAGAATGTTCGTCATCTTGCTACATGATGGGAACGTGTTGCAGTCTTAATAACGCCATACCAAGTAAGAATAATCAATGTTTTTAAATAAAACCTACTAAATAACACTATACAATAATAATAATAAGTGAGAAAAAGGGAATAAAAATAACATTTTATTGGCAGCCATGTTGGTGATAGTTTGTTTACGAAAGTAAAAGTATTAATATTACAAATAAGAAATCGCATTTTTAAAGTCTTTTACTTCATAAAAATGACGGCCAAATCTTCAGAAGCATTTTAAGACCAGTTCCACACGTTTTTATTCATGAATGTCATTTTTATTTCGATAAGTTAGATGTTTTTCTTTCTATTGGATTTATTTTTTATAGGGTTCAATTCCACATGATCCCTCCGATATGATCCCTCAAAGATAGTCCCTTTTTTCATAGCCATAAGAAATTTATTCCTTAGCAATTATCAATTATAATAGATAATTAGCAATATTCGGAGCCTGTATTTAACTAATTGAAATATTTTACTAATACAAACAAAGGGGAATTTAACCAACTACATATATTATAAAGATGGTAACTCATTTTCACAAAAATCCATTTAAACTTGGATTCTTGCTGGACCACCACATTTTTAAAAGGAAAATAATATATTAAGACAACTTATTCCTTTTCACAGCAGGAGACAAATGAATAAATAGGGTTTTTTAAGTAACCAGCTACTATACATATATGTTGAGCATTGGTTATGGTCTATCTTTTAAATGTTTATATTTGCTTTTTTTCATGATTGTCTCTTTTATTTTTAGAAACTGATGTTGTGAATGCAGACAAAGAATTAGAGAGAAACTATATATGTGCCGAGATGGTACTTGGATCCCAAAGCAAAACCTATGTAACGGGTTATCAGACTGCTCAGAAGGGGAAGATGAGAGTGACTGCGCCCCAAGAGGACCCATTGAATCCCCTCAAAACCCTTCTGTAACAACCGTGAACTCCTTTAACTTTACTCAGTACTTCATGTGCAAAGACGGAATCTACATATCGAAATCCTATGTTTGCGATGGAATCCGTCATTGCTCATCCGGGGAGGATGAGCGAAACTGCGAAGGAGGAAAATCCTTGGTCGTTAAATCCTTAACTGTTCGAAACTTTGATGAAATGGTCTTCCTACGCTCAGAAACGCCGTTCATCGCCGTGTACTTCTATGCACCATGGTGCAAGGCCTGCAATCGCTTCCGACCTATTTTTAAGCGAGTCTCAAAGGAATTTCACGGGCGAAACCTCACATTCTATGACGTCAACTTGGAACAAGAGCCACTCCTGGGGGATCGTTTCATGATAGATACCTTCCCTAGGGTTCTCTTTTGGAATTTGCTATTGCAAGGAACTCCCATGGAGTTTTATAAGAACTACGGTCTCACCAAGAATGGATTTATTTACTGGCTGGACAATGTTTTAAAGATCAAAAAACGAAATGACTGCGGACTGTTGGAGTTTCCTTGTGAATCTAGTAGAGAGTGTATACCCAAAGGCTTGGTCTGCGATTCTTTTACTCAATGCAGGGATGGGAGCGATGAAAGACTCTGTCCTGGGAACCGTGGCAATAAAACAATGCTTCTTCCCGCATCACAAATAAATGGTGGGGTAAATATATTGCCCACAGGGCGTCCTATGACTACAACAATTCGTCCAACAACGCCAAGACGGGCTGTAGCAAGAAGAACAACAAGAAAAAGAACAATGGCCCCACGAACAAGGAAAACCACGCCAAGAACACGGCCAACTACAAAGAAGCGAATGCAAAGGCCAACTACAAAGAAGCGAATGCAAAGGCCAACTACAAAGAAGATAATAACGACGACGAAAATACGAACAACCACGCGCCCAATACAAACAACCACGCAACCAATGCGAACAACCACGCGTTCGATACGAACGAGTACAAAGCGTCCGGTTCGAGTGACTCCCTATATACCAACCACCCCTCCCACGACAACTGCTTTTATTCCGGAAGATCAATATGACTACTACGAAAGTCCCGACGAAGTGATCGACTTCCAAGTCACTGACACAGTGTTTCCTCTTAGCCCAAAGACCTCTACCGGAAGCCTTGTGAACTGAGATGCCATGACGGCTCATGTATTCGCTTCAGGAATCGGTGCAACGGGATTCGAGAGTGCCCCGATGGCGCCGACGAGGAAAATTGTGCCAGCTGTAAACGAACGCAGTTTACGTGCCAGAGTAACAAAAAGTGTATTGACTATATGCGTCGCTGTGATGGAGACATGGACTGCGAGGATGGGTCGGACGAGGAGCTTTGTGAGAAAGGATGCAAGAAAACGGAGTTCATCTGCAATGATGGGACCTGCATCAACTTTTCAAAGCGGTGTAATGGGATCTACAACTGTTTGGATAAGAGTGACGAGGCCTTCTGTCCAAGTAAGTTGGTTATAACGAGAATAGCAAAATTAAATGCATCGGGAATTAACACTTAAAAGTCATGAGATATTTATATTCCCGCCCTAATAGAAAATAGCAATTATGTAAATGTCGTGCAAACAAAGAACACTCCGTGTTATACAACTATTTTTTTCAAAGATTATTTGGTGATTATTCGATATAATATTATTTAGAATTTATATAAATATATATCCTACCAAAATGCAGATAAAAATCCATTTTTTAAATATATTAAGAGCTATATTATATACATATAATATATTTTTCGATAATCTAGAAGTTTTTTTAACATGCAAACATTTATCTTTTCATAGTGAGTCTGACTAGTATTTTTATGATTTGATATATTTTTTCACAAATGAGATGTTTCATTTCTGTAATATATATTCTATTTTTATTGCAAATAGATATATATATATATATATAAGTCCACCATTGTGAAATTCTTTACTTTAATAGTAAAATAATTATTTATTTTAATAATAATATAAACTCATATTCAACTGATGCTACTGTGATAACGAATTTCCTGTTGTTCTGACTTACATTTTTTAAACTAATCCAAAAACACTAAACAATTGAAGACATGGATCCTTATTCAATTTGACAAAAAATGTGGCAAAAATAATTCCCTTTATAACAAACCTACACATGATGGCATAATAAATCAATTAAGATATCATATTCATATTTATTGCAAATTGTTAATAAACTTACATAATCACAGTATAAAATCACAACTCGTTTATACATTGACCTCACATGACTCAAATAATAATGATGATATGAAATTAATGGGCACTTCCCCTCATATTTCATTCTGTATGCTTATTAAGCTGTTAATAATCAATGCTGAGTATATTTTTTAGGAGAATTTCAAACGATTTATCTTCTTGCGGCTTGTCAGAAATATTTGACACTACTTTTGTGTGTTTTTTTAATTTACATGAATATAACTTTGACCTTTGCAATAGAAATACAAAAAATATGATTACGTCACAAACATTACTTTTAGTTGTCTCTAAAAATACTCATAAATTATATCAATGGTAATATATTGCACATGTTATTTTCAAATGCCGTTAAACAAAAGTGCAACCAAAGGGCCAGGGGATACAAGCCCTGTGTACAATGGATTTTAAACAGCTTAAAAAGGAATAAGGACTGCATGTTCACCCAGGACCTAGAAATAAATGCCGAGGTAGGAATTCAGGGAGAAAACCCATGCGAATCATGATGGAACTTGTGAAAACGTTGCTGCTTGTAAAAATATAGCTCAGGAAGGTGATTATCCCTCCATCTAAAGTTGATGCTTTATGCAAGAAGAATGCAACTTGAAACATAATACCATGCAAGAGGTTATTATTCCCTCTTGACCTGAAGAGTATATTCATGGTGAATATCTTGTAGAAGAAGCAAGAAAAGGAGAAAAGTAAAGTAACACAAGAGGATAAAATTGATCCAGAGAACGTGCCTAAAAATTGCTCTAGCGTAAATTCGAACTCTGAATCTTCTACGAACAAAAAAAAAAAGATGACATTCTTGGGGAATGAGCTGATATTCAATATTTGATTAAATGTATAATTTTTAAGCAAAAAAAATACAATGATGTAGACTTTTATGAAAATCTTCATAAATCTGAGTTTAATTATAGTAATGCAGAGAGAATTATTAAAAGAAGCATTTGAGATCCTAAAAAGATTAATCTTATAATATTCGACTATGGGTGATCAAATGCGTTAAATCAGGTTGATTTTAACAACTATAGGTAGTTGAAGTCACTTTATTAGTTTAGGTGGTAACGAAGAGTAATGTTTTGGTGATTATATTTGACGAAAGAATCTCTCTTTTCTTTATAGATCAATGCAACTCAACAGCAGAATTTACTTGCAACGATGGAAAATGCATAGACAAGACCTTCCTCTGTGATGGGATACCTCACTGTCATGACTCTACAGATGAATTATCGTGCGACAAATCAGGTAATATATATACTGAAGACATCTTTTAACTTTGAAGGCCAGAAACAGCATGGAAATCATTCGTATTTCGCGCCAAATAATTGATAAAACTGTCGTGAGGAGATAATTAATTCATTATACGACATTTTATACTCGTATATTTTGTAATCTTTAATACGTTTATATTGTGTGCCTGTAAAAAGTATGTCTTATCATTATTACTCCAAAAGTTAAGTTTTATTTATCCAGTAAATTTGACATACAAATATAAAGGAGAAAACTTTTTGGAAAACTGAATTAAAGAAATTTATTCTTTAATTTTTTACTTTTTCCTCATTAAAGGTATATAGCTAAGACAGTGATCATCGAATGGGTGGAAAGCTTAGACGATAATTTCGGGTATTCGATAAATAACTATTTTGATATTAAATGAAAAAATATATTTATTTGATACTTTAAGCCTATATCGGTATTGGGGGTTTTAAATTAATATTCTAGGTGTTAAAATGAGTATTTGATACGTTTTTAAAATTTTAAATATTAGATAATTGTGACGACGAAAACGAATGGAAGTGCTTATCGGATAACATATGTATCAACAAACGCAAGCGATGCGACGGGTATCCCGACTGCCATGATCTATCCGACGAAGACACTGACCATTGTCCAAAGAGTAAGTCTTTCAAAACATATAATGTTATTAACTATCCGGCTGTAAACATTTTGTTCATTTTCGTGAAATATAGTGGAATGCAGTGATGAGTGGCAGTTTCAATGCTGGGATCGAAAGCGATGCATTGACTCCAGAAGACTCTGTGACGGCCATGAGGACTGCTTGGATCGATCAGATGAAATCGATTGTATGAATGGTGAGGAATTTTCTTATCTTATTCGAAAATCATAATCAATAGCTGGTTTTTTTAAATTAAATTATAGTTGTTTGTCAGTATTGGCAGTATAAATGTCGTACAGATGGTGTTTGCGTCGACTCCCGCCGAAAATGCGACGGATACAATGATTGCAAGGACGGCTCTGATGAATTGGATTGTGATGCTCTATCGACACAGACCTATGTCTTTGAGCATTCCCCAGTTACGTTAAAAGCAACACCCTTTTCAGACGCCATTTTGGATTGTAATGTTGTGAATCCGTCGGGAAAGTGGACCTTTGAGGGACAAAACGTACAAGAGAGCACACAAGCAGGACTGGAAGGTGCGTGACCGCATTTGGAGTAAGATTAAGTTAGTTTATTGGAGATTCAATAGCCTAGAACTTGTAGTTCAAATCCCAGTCTCTCATCCTAAATATTTTAAGGGACAAAAATAATAAAGATATACAGAAAATATGCCAACTAATCCATTGGGGTTCACTTTTATAAATCCATAGATAAAAACGAATCTATGTCAAAAAAAGCAAATAGACGATATTACAGTTCAATTTTCCTAAATCTTTATTCCATCCAAAACTAGGTCGACTCGAAAGCAACTCCTTTAAAAACGGGAGTCTTCTCATAAGGAACGTTCAAATGGTCGACGTCGGCTATTACACATGCGCTTCCTCCGAGGGGAATGAGGTGTCCTCCGTCTATCTCATCCTGGATAACTCCGCATGTAACCAGGAATGTAAAGATGAGGATGAAGACGAACAAGAAAATAATCGGGTCTGCGGCTCCAATGGCGTCATATACTCCAGCCTCTGTGAGCTAAAGAAGGCCAGCTGCAAGAAGAAGGTCAAGATATCATCCGTACCCATTAGTGAATGCATTCTTTCCCTGGGATCCAAATGTGCAAGTGATGAGCGGGAATGCAGTTCTCCTGAGGGGAAATGCATCAAAGTAAGATGACATCAAACATGATGCTGTACTTGCAAAATGAGGAAGCTGAACTTCCAAATATTATAACCGATTATGAAAGACTATAGAGGTTCCAAGGTACTGGTTAGCCATTGAAATATATTTAAAACGTCGGTTCATAGCAGGCAGATTATCTATTTTCGAAATGCTGGCTGGTTTTCTTCGATATCTTGATTTTTTCTCACGTTTTTATATTACCATAAGTAAGTAAAATATTCATTTTATTAATTGAAATCTTTAAAACGTACACATCAGAAGCTGGTTCGGAATCACTAAATGCCTGTAAAGAATGGAGGTTTGATAGACAATTTTATAATTACTATTATAATAAGTCAGAAGAAAAAACATAAATGAGTCCCATATTCCCATCATCAAAGGAACTCGATCATGGCTTATCCAGCAATGAGAAATGTAGTTCTATCATTATGGGTGAGTCATCATCCCATAATCTACCATCACTGATGAAACTCTTAAGACTTACTCAAACTTTCTTCAATCCTTTTGAGTGTATATCTTCAAGCTTACTGCTTGTTATGAGACAGAAATGGTTTATCTTTTTTTTTTCGTTCTGGCCATAGATCCAAAAAGGATCTATATCCCTTAGAGACGTTGTCCAACTATATACATCTGACGTAGCCTTGGGATCCACTATCTGCTATTCATTTAAGCCAATCAGATAGCAAAAAGGCTTGTATTATTATGAAAAGATTCTTCTCCTTTAAGCCTTTTTCGGAATGTCTATAAAAGCAACAATTTAAAGGCTTGTAGCAGCAATTTCAAAAGTCCTTGTATTGATCGCAGATCAGAGCACTTCACACACCTCTATGCACGGGTTTGGAATTGAATAATAATCAGTTCATTGCTATTTTAAGACTATATATACGAATTTCTGAGATTATCCGATAATAAGGGAATAGTTGTCTAAACATAAAATAAATTGAAATCATATAAATAACAATAATTTTCCTCTTTTCCCGCTCAAACAACAACAACATCAAGGAATCCTCTTTTTGTGATGGGATCTCAGATTGTGAGGACGAGGGAGACGAAAGGTTTTGCCGGCGAAGGGACATGAAGAGCGTCATCATGGGTAAAAACATAACTGTGTCCATTCAAACTGAAATGGAGGCAAAGACGGTAAAGATCAAGTGCTTCCTCTCGGGGGAGCGGATCATTTGGTGGTTCAATGAAAAGTTAATTTCGTCGGACTCCGCACATGAGGTCCGGGAGGATGAAAGTGAGTTAATCATCACTGATGTTCGAAAGGGAGACGCAGGATGGTATAGCTGTCGAAACATGGACATGGAAGAGTACACCACTTACTTGGATGTCGAATGTAAGTCCCCGGCGTACTCAGAAAGAAATATTAACATAGTTTTATAATGTTAAGAATCGTTTAATCTACATCATAAATACTCCGTTCCGATTTATTGAAGCCGGATGTACACATCAATAAAATAAATTGAAATCAATACATCGAAGCAATTCATTAGGATTTTCGAAATAAATAAATTTCGCAATTTTTTAAAAAATTTAATGAAAGATATTGGCACTAAGTTTTTTAACATTATGGAGTTGATGAGTTCTATGATAGTATTTTTATACCTTTAATAGCGACATCTGGTAGAAAAAAAAGACGTATACACTTTTGAGACGTGCTCATTACATTACTGCAAGACACCAATCATATACCACAATACATTAAATGGACAGCAAAGTTGGATTTTTGTAAACTTTGGAACATTTTTAACAGCTTATTTTTGCAGTTATATTGTCATTCTAGCATTCCTTATAGATATGGAGACTGTTTTTGTAAATTCAAAAAACTTCAAAATTGCTGACATAAAAATAATTTATCACAGTCCTTATTAAAACCAGTATGACATTACGCTTGAAAAGCTGGTAATTGCAATGCATTATATTTATTTTTTTCTTCATCATTCAAATGGAGATTATTATATTATTTAAAAAATAGCATTGTGACAAACTGTCATCATATAAAATATTAGGCTTTCGATAACAATATTAATACTCCACAGATCCCGCCTCTGCACTGGGTGGGCCCGCCGAATTATCTTTCCTCGTTGGACAAAGGGGTATAATCCCCTGCCGAACGGATGCCAACCCTCCAATCAGCTACATCGTTTGGCACAAGAACGGAAGTCCCATCGGTAGCACCAAAGGCTCCCTTGTCCTTCAAGACGTCACTTCCTCCAAGGACCGAGGAGACTACACCTGCACGCCCTACAACTCTCGAGGAACATCTGGCCCTTCATCTAAAGTGGCTGTGCGCGTTCGAACAAGATTCTACGAATGTCCACTCTACTGTTCGTCCAATGTCTATGATCCAGTCTGTGGAATTGATGGAGTCACCTATGAGAATGAATGCTTCCTCATACTGGAATCCTGCAATAACATCCGCCTCAAGAACTTATATGCCGTTCACTCGGGCACGTGTGAGAAGCAAACTCTTCCCTTTGGAGGAATTAGTCCATCTCCTGCTTCCACGATTCTTGAAATCCTTGGCTCATCTACTACAATGATCCCCTATATTGACTCTTATCAAATGGAGACCACCTTTTCGCCTCCCTTGGATATATATGCCTATCCATCCACTACTCCCTGCCCTTCCACGCCAATGCCATTGACCACGACTCCGATTTACATATCCTGGACGACGACAAGGCATCCTACCAACCCACAGAAGTATATATGGCTCAATTAGTCAATGGGCGTCTCAAATAAGTTGTTTTATATTTGAAGGAAATGTCAGTAGTTGGTAGAAAATGGTTGATTGCCCTGATCAAAATGAGAAATATGTTAAAAAATGCTAAACTTAATTGATACAATAAGTATCTACCCCCATGGTTTAAATAAATATCCAAGATTGTCATGGCAGTATTTCTAAATGATGCCCGTTGACAAAATGATGGGTGAGTGTCTAGTTATAATGGATATATGAAGATCGTTAATTCGATTCCACTTTTTTAAAAAATTGACTTCAAGTCACACTCTTGCAACAACCAAATGCCCATTATTTTTTAAAAGACCAACCATCGATTCAATACGTTTTTTTCTTCTTGTCCTTTTAAAACCTATTATGATACATTGATATTATCCAAGGAAGTCTAGTGCACCTCTCTGAGTACAATATATAACTTAGGATGTTTGTATGGCAATTTTCTCCGACTAACAAAAAAAAACTTTTATTCTGTTTGTACATCATATCGTCAGAGAGGGAGGATTATTTTATCAATATTAAATATTAAAATATCTAAACATTATTTCATCAATATGAGGAGAGTTGCTTTATCTAATTAATGGTGATATTGTACAAGTCACTTCAAAGGATTCGTAAATGCCATTGATCGAGGCACCTTGAGATAAAGACAGTATTTTAAAGTATTAAATGTATAGCTCTGAGGTAATTTTCATACCTCAACACCCACGATTAAAATGATAATGACATAATTGTCAAATGTTTTAATTCGCCTTCCTCTTCTTTCAACAAATCCCGCTAATTAACGGAGTTCCAAATTAGTAACTCTTGACAAAGAACCTAAACATAGATAAATATTTCATATTATTATTTCCATTCTGGAAATAACCTATTAATTTCCTTCGAAAAAGCAACTGATATGGAAATATGACAGACCAGACATGGGCAAATTAAGGCCCGCGGCCGTATACGGCCCGTTAGATAATTTAATCTGGCCCGCTTGTCCAGTAAATAAAATAATAATGCTTCATAAATAATTCATTACGTCTTGTACCTGCAATACCGCGTTTCACCAATAATAGATGGTGTGCTGACATTTAGGCCGCGCCTTACTCTTTATATCTCTTGAATTTTCTCATTGCCATTTGATCCCTTCTGTAAAAAATGAGCGGACCAAAGACAAGGAAAGTGGACAGTCAATGTACTGCTGTGGCCCTTTTTTCAAATTTTATAACCCATGGTGGCCCGCAAGTCGAACAGTTTACCCATCCCTAGCATTAGACAATATTTTTGATAGTCTCTCATGTGAAATTCAGTCGCTCTAGTATGTCAGGTTTCATTTCAAATATTATTACTTGTATGAAACACCTTGCTAAGGGAAAGTAATAACAATATTATTACTAAAATTAACTTTGATTTCTTTGAATGAAATGTATCAATGTTTGTTATAAGTATATTATTCCACAAAAATGCACAATTCGTTCCTTAAATAATATATTAATGAGCTTTTACTTTTTCAAATACATACTTACCTTTCTGGCATCACCAAAGAATCGCACAATGGCGATGAGTTATGTTAAGCGATAAATTCTACCCTTCCTTTTTCATTCCTAACGCTATCAACGACAACGACAACAAAGATGACAGCATCATATTTAGCTGACAAATTGAACCATATAGATTGCTATAAATATATTTTTTTCATTTAAACCCTATGGATCCCCAACAAGCGATAGGACGGGCCTGTAAGAGCCACGAGTGGGCCTGTAATGACGGACACTGTATTCCCTTCATAAATCAATGCAACGGAACACCAGACTGCCCAAGCGGAGAGGATGAGAAGTACTGTGCGGACTTCAAGACTGATTTCATCTGTGGAGACATGCTTCTGGACAAATCCCTAGTCTGTGACGGGTATCCGCACTGTGTGAACGGAGAAGACGAGGGAGACTGTCCCATAAAGGAGGATGACTGGAGTAAGAATCGGACCTTTTTCAAACCCTTGTGATGATTTTATAGAAGGAATGGTGGTTTTTTAATTTGCTTATTTGGTTCGATGAAGTTGCATCCGCCTGGATATTAATAGGCCTGGGACGTGCGGTGATGCAAGGCACTGACGTCATCACTGGATGCTTAGTCCTGATCATAGAGATATAAAGATATAGAGAGCTTATTCCATTCAATAGCAGATAAAAATTGTTCAGCTGTCACTTGTGCCCAATATAAACAAAGTTATTTATACTACGTCATCGTAAGTAGATTATAGGATATTAGGAAGAAATGGACCAGGAAAATATGGACTAGGAAGAAATGGACCAGGAAGGAGTCCATTAAGGTCTTTATGAAAATAATCTCTATGGCTGTAAATCTGATACATACGTGCGCGTCTCCCCTTGGAAATCTAAGTATGTCCTGAATACTATCCTGAATCCCTGATTATATAATGACATTTCACATCCTAATTTTCATACAGTAACTCCCTCACATTGTTGAGAATATAAATCATGACGTTGATTATATCCATAAACTTTTGCAGATAATACCTATAATGACAAAAAATGTTTCTCAACTGATAAAAAGAAGTTATTGTTAAAGGTAACTTGTTATTAAAAACTTAATTCTTACTTCTTAAAATAATAAAAAGAACTCCACCATGAATATTGATCACGTATTACTAAAAAGTGGGATAGCGGAAAATCAAGCAAAATAACTACTTTCAGTAGTCGAAGAACATTAAAGACTTGACACTTTGGTCAGTTGTGTGTTACGGATGCAACACCAATTCAGAATATGGAAAGAGTAATAAAAAGACTCGAGTTATGTCTTAAAGACCACTTAGTGGATTATTTGTCTTCTACACATGAACGAGTTACCTTTAGAGAAGTTTTTAAGCATTTAGATGGCGCAAAAAAAGGACCTCGGACTTATGAAGGTACCATAGGAAAACTAATTATACAGACTTTACCAAAGTTCAATAAAAAGTTTTAAATACTTGTAGGAAAAGTACAATACTTAAATCAAAGTTTACTGTCTTCTTTAAGCTCAGATAAAAATATTTATACGAAATTACATTAGGAATACAAACAGGAAATTTTTGAATTCAAGCTTTTGCTACAGGTTCCAGGAGCATTACATGAGGCCAAATGTCTTACCAAAGCCAACAGAATTTAAGATCCTATATTTCACAAAAAGTCCATGTGAGTCTCACATAAAACTTTAAAATGTATACTAATTTTTACGCTCCTATATGGTTTCAAACCAATGTTAAATCCTCTTTTTATTGAAGGCTCAAAGCATTATCAATTCGCCATAACTTTGTTACAAGAGATTGATGAAAAATTTAGCCCCTTCAATAGAAAAAGTACTCAAGAGAAACGCTTTTTTGCCCAACTGAAAATATATTGCTAGAAGGCCTAACCGATAAATAAATGGAAACAAGAATATTTGCCCTGGAAAAAGTTTTGTTTGCAAAAAAGAATATTAAAAAACAAAGAAATTTACAACTATCCCAAACTATCAGTTGTAATTCTAAGAATTTTTTAATCTTATCACTGGTCAAATATAAATTTGTATGTTCCTCCAATTGTGCCTGAGGAAGATCTTATAGAAGCAAAAGACATCCTTTGAAAATTAATAAGTATCCTTGCCATTCACAATCAGTTGAAAGAGCTGTAAGACTAGTAACGGAGGCATCTGCAAAAGTTTATGGATATAATCAAAGTCATAGATTTATATTATCAACCATGTGAGGGAGTTACTGTATGAAAATTAAGATGTGAAAAGCAAACGTATTTAAAAATAAATTAAAAACATCAACATGAGTACCCTCTATTTCTTTTTCCTTCTTGAAACTATAAAAGAAAACCTAGTAGGAGCTGTTATTTAAAAAATGGTTGGTGCGTCGGCACTTATGTTCATTTATTGGCACTAAATATTATTTGACGAAAATTTGCAAAAAAAATGACAAAGTCATAAATTTATCATAGCTAAATTTCGTAAAACTAAATTTTTCCAAAATAAGTATAACAAAAAAGTTTTGCTTCATAACGAAACCTTTGAACGCAATTTGGGGGGGGGGGGTAAGGGGGGAATTAAACCAAAATCCATTTTTCTACGATCATTTAGTTTCTTATGATGCAACTTTCCCGGGGAGATAAATTTTGATATCTTAATATTACGTTTCTATAATACCCCCTAATAGATATAAAGACATAAAGAGCTTATTTGATTCTTCAAATAATACGTCATTGTGCCCAATATAAACAAATCTTTCTATCTCCATGATCAGCTTAGTACACATTATTTTGTTTATGTTGGACACAGAATACAGTTGAACGATGTTTCTCTACTATTGAGGGAATAAGTTCTCTACATTTTTATATCTCTATGGGAAGGACTATTAGTTTTGCGTTCAAAAATCTGTAAAAATACTTGTTATCTAAACGCAATACGAAAATGAACATATCTCAAGGTTTAAAAACATTTTCACAAATAATAATTTATATATATTTTTTTAATCAGCCTGTCCGAATTCTGAAGAGGAATATATTTGTGATGACTACGGGAAGTGCGCCTGTGCAAGCCTTGCCCCAGGAGCCTCCCTGCCACCTCTCCTGCAGACAACTGGCTTCACCACAACACCCTTCCCATTTAACTTCTTTGATGGGTCCGACAGCGACTTCTTTGGAGTGGAGACTATCAAAATGGACGACTCGTAGAGATATAATCTTTTTAAATGAATTTAAATAAAATAAATGTTCTTTTGTTAAAGGCCATATTTTAGTATTAAGACCATTTTACTATATATGTATTTATATAATAATCAAGATATATATTCTCACGTAAATATTAGGTTCTACAAGCTATTCTTATGATTGAATTAGAATGGGCATTGAAGTCCCTCTCCCTTTCTTTAGGCCATGAAATATACTGTTGCCTCTATTAATTCTTATGCTTAAAAAGCGCCATCTTTGAACTTGCATATGGAATGTTGATAAACTTGACGTCATATATTTTAAAGATTTGGCGGCAAAACATATAAAGTTGTGTTTGGATTTGGGAAGTTTACACTATTCAATTACGAGCGACGTCGTCATTAAAAATAGATGACATACCAGGGTATTTGTTTAAGTGGCTATATTCTTGAAAGAAACTACTGGGTCCTTGGCCATGGTTTCAAGGTGCGTACCAACTGGTGCACATACATTTTTCTTAAGGATACATATAAATATTTATATTTTCAATTCAACATTGGATAGTCATGATTACTTGTTAGAGTGAAAGATGATACTATGATAAGTAATAATATCTTATAAAGTTGGTGAACTAGACAAACTAATGGAAAACTTATCGCCAGTCAAAGTTTTCAAAGTACTTGATGAAATTACATAATGATGCAAATACTGCTAGAAAGTTTCTTAATTTATAAAATTAAATTTGATTCATTTACGTTGCAAAAAATGATAATTCATCATCAAATGACTTATGCAAAGAATATATATATATATATATCAGGAAACTTTTTTTCGCCGGGACCCGGACAGGGGACTTTAATATATTCGTTCCTTCGTCATTCTGAAAGTGACGACGTTTTTTCTAAAAAATAATTTTTTCAGATAATTTTTTTAAAATTTAAAAATTATTTTCTAAAAGGAGTAATGACGCTATTTTAGAAAAAAAAAAAAATGTCGTCACGTTCAGAATGAAGAACGAGCGAAAATATTAAAGTCCCGGTCAGGTGATTTTTAGACACCGGACCGGGACGTTAAAAAAACAGCCGGGACCCGGGCCAGGTACCCGGTCGTTTTCTGATATATATATATAGCTATTTCGATGCAAAGTTGACTTTAGCTGCAGACAACCTCATCCTATGTATATATCAATTGTACATGAGTAATTACCTTGAGTAAAATGAAATATAGTTGCTACATATGTAATATTTATCTTATACCGAATTGCCCAGCGTTTTATTGTCTCTTCAATTAAAAAGGTTCTGGGCGACAATGGATAAAAAGGGATAAAACTTTTAAGTCATATATGGGGCTAACAAGACAATGGCTGGCCTAAAAAAATATGAATAAGAATATTACACGTCATTTGGCTTTCATGTGCAAAACAGAGGCCAAAATAGGGGAGAACTTCGTTTTTCAACTCTACTTTTATTATCAAACTGAAGCAGAGAGTAGTGGTAAGAGGGCGGGGATATATTTTATTATTAACAACAGTTACGTTTTTTTAAGAGAGAAATTTGTCAAATATCAACATTATCTTTATAATTATCAAGATAAATTGACTAACAAAATATGATTCTATGTCTGGATTCATTCATTAGTATCGTTTTATAAATGCATTCAGCGTGACGTCATATCATCTAAAGCCTTTAACAATCATAGATATATAAATTTATAATGATTTTGCTACTTGAATGTTTTTACTGAATACATTATGATTGGATCTGCTCATTATGGAAACACATATTTTCTATAGGCAAAATATCTATATGTCTATGAATTTATAGCAAATTTAGAAATATGACGGTCATTTAATGCTTCGTTTCATAGGAAAGCGTCTTAAAATAGCGATACCGATTGTAAGATGGAAAGGAACCTTTGAATTTCAATTGTACTTGACCAATAGAATCTGGGGAGTTCTTATGAAGCTCTGGATTTTCACTACTTCCTAAGTTTAGCAAAGGACAGCGTCGTGGCCCGAAGCCATAGGTAGCCAGAAAAAATAAGCGTTCCTATTCGTATGGGCCCAAGGGCGGCAAGGAGTCCATATGATGAATAAAAGAGAATGATGTGGGCAAATTGAACCAGCATGTATAGGAGCCATCCGGATTCCCCATAGAGAAAGCTCAGAAAGCGAGTGGAGCGCTCTCGCACTAGGGAATTACTTATGAGGAATATAAGAGGGATTTCACAAAGCAGTGCGTGAAAAATGGCGAACAAATATGTTGTGTCCGCCGGGAGGAAGGAGCCATCTATGAACATTCCCCAGGCAAAGAGTATCCCCAGACGATCTGAGATGAAGTAGCCAACGGCCCATGGCCCGAATTGAATGTAGAGGATGTAGACCACGAGGGGAAGGAGAAGCTCCCGATGTGAGCTGAGAAGGAGGATATTATCCAATTGGGTCAAGCAATATCCTCCACGGCCTCCTTTTCTAAGCCACCGCATGCTCGTAGTCCTTTGATGTGAGAGGGCTCGAGCTGTGCATAGAAGGAGTGTTAGGCCGAATGTGAGGAGCCCGGATATGAGCTGAGTGGCCGTGACCCAATTGGACATGATGAGGATCCTCTCTACAATGCCAAAGTATTTTCCGGAGCCGTCGAATGAGAATAGTTGCGAGGTAGGGAACTCTTGGCCCCTGGAGTTGTTGGCGAGAATGGTGATGCGATGGGCTCCGGTCTGGAAATCAATGCCGGAACTCCAGTTTCCAACAAATAAAGGATGATTTATGTCCTTTCGATATAAAGGGACAAGGATTGCCTCCTGTGAATGGCTATTTTCGATCTTTGCCACTGCGCTCACAACATCCCCGAATATCAAGACCTGGAGCGAAAGTTAAATAATGGGAATAAATATTAACACAAATAAATTATGTAGACCATAAATTTAAAATTATAAAGACGATTACAGAAAGCAACTAATATATAGTTCATAAAGACTTACATAATTAGTATCATGATGTTTGGAATAAAAATATATCTTTTAAAAAATTGGCATTTGCAGGGGTTTAAATTAAAACAAAAACATTAAATACATAATATATATAAAGAATGTCATACCATATCAAATTTTATTAATAACCATTAAAGTGTGAAAATACTTTTCGACAGATTTTTGATATCCATGAATACCGCATTTGGATATTTATTATAAAAAATATTCTAGAGCTTGGAATATATGTAGATGTCAAAACGACCGTCTTGGTGTGAAAGTTTTACCTTTTATTTTTCATCTTTAATTCCGCCATGCACGAATTATCTCATAAGAATATTGTTTTAATCGTTAACGATATTATTTAGAGTATAACTTAAATTATGAGGGCAAGACTTACCCTTATTTGATCCAAGCTGTGAAGAACTGGCTCCTTGGATGGGAGGACATACGAAGGATCCTTTGGCTGCGTGATGACCATATAGGGTCGATCCTCTGTATTAGGATCATAGCGGAAATCCTTAAAGGAGAACATGCCCCTATCAATAGACATGATCCGAAACAATCGATTATCCTTCCAGTCCCCAAGTTCAAGCTCCAAGAGCCCAGAGGAATGCTGGCTATACATTCTCTTAACAAAGTTATGGAGCGTGTGTAGATGCCCAGAGACGTAGACAAACCCTGAGAGGCCATCAAATTACGAATCCCAGGGTTGGCGGAGTATATGGTGGACGTGGGATAGTGACCGAACCAAAAGACATAGTCACACTCCGTTGAGGCTTTCTGGGATAATTCCTTTAGATGGCTCATGGTGTCAGAGTCCAGAATACCAATGAAGTTGAAGGGTCTCTTCGGACCCGGGATCTGTGTGGCATCCACTCCTATAAACCAATCTTCTTAGTCCCCACAGGGATGATCCTCAAATAGGATCGGGAGTTACCGCTCTGTCCTTGGATAGAGTAATCTATAATAATAAAAAACACATTTTATAATATGTTTTGTGTACAAAAAAAACTACAACAGTTTGCCGCTAATTTGTCATCCTCATGTAATACTGTGGTCGAGAACAGAGGTTTGCAACCTTTTAATGCCACGGCCCCTTCATATGATTTTCATACGGTCAGTCCTTTCCCCCTCTCTCGTACTTGATTCAAAGTTGCCAATAAAATATATGTTCAAATGTACGTATCCTTTGTTGTACTATAACGTCCAATCGGTAATCTATTTTTAGCATTTATGTATACTTTCCTGATTGTCTAGGAGACCCTCGGAAATCATCTTGCGCCCCTAATAGGGCTTGGTAACCCAAGGTAGAGAATGACTGACATAAATAATTTGCATAAAGACTTTCAGCTTCTAGGTCTGAGTCAATTTAAACCGAACTTGTCATTTAAAGATATGTTAAAGGTTGGATGCTGCCATAAAGACGGATTATATTGAATAAATTACTCTTACATATTTAAATAAAATGTATATTAAGGGAAATGATCACTCTATGCTCAAGAACTTGATTTTTTGCTTTTCAATCTTAAACGCATGCCCTTTCGTACCATCAAAATAATTTCTTGGGTGTTGCACATTGGGCACGTCGAAAGTGTCATGGTTTCCACGGATGTCCAGAAAGTGCGTGTAGTTAAATTCACTCATTGTTCGGCTATACAGCCGCCATTCTACATCAAACTGTTCGGATCCAAAGCCATTAGGAGTTTTGGCGTCCGTCAAGTCTCCTGTGACAATGACCACTCCAGGGGATATCCTTGATCTGTGAGGGATAAATTATATTTTAAACACACAAAAAAAAACATGTCAGAAACAACCATAAAAATAGTACACTATGTTTTTACACAACTGTTTTACATAGAAGTTTTTAGTTTATTGTTGTAATTTTATCTATATTTTAGTGCATTTTCTAGCGGCACTGGTAGATGAGGCAATTAACAAAAGCTTATATGACCAAAGAAATAATAAGGCTCTTATTATTGTTAGCAAATATAGAAAATGATTGGTCCCATGAAAGGGTAATATTAAAAAACTCCATTATGATATAAAAAGCATTACAATTATGTGATCCAATGAGATTTGCCTTTTTTTAGACTAAAGCCGTATTATATACATATATAATACCCTCAAATAATATTGTATTCTGAAAAATTTCACTCTTTGATGAAGAAAATATATATATACTTCGTCAAACTATTCTTATTATAATTTGTTATTAAAGCAATTCAAAAATAAAATTGACCTTTTAAAAAGATGTTTCGGAATCAAAGTGCATTTAGCATTATCATATACTTTTCAATGATAACAATAGTTTAATATAAAAAGGTCTATGAATTAATTAAATACTTTAACTATTTTAAGAAGCATTTCATGAGTCGACTTAGGTATACAATTGCATTATTCCCATTTTTTTATTTTTCAAATAGTGAGACACTTTAAGTGGAAGTTTATAGCATTAATAATGTTAAACGTCAAGTAATTTAAGATCATATGAATTTGATAATCTAGTAGTATAGACTTACTTTGTGTATGAAAGCACATTTTCTTATCACGATTCCCAATTAATTAGAATTCACTTTTTAAGTATGACAGAAAAAGTCTTTAAATAAAAATTAAGGAGGTAAAAACAAATTAAGAATAAACATAATTATTACACATTGGATTTATAAATCTTTTTAATCATGCATCAGTAATAACTGTATGTCATCAAATACTATATTTTATGGATTTTTAGAGGATTCCTTGGATTTTATGCCATAAACTTAACTTCAACTTGATCTTTACATTAACATACGAAGGAAATGATTTTTTTATCATTTCACTCTCAATGATGTGATGAGTTATGGCAAAAATGAATGACTGCTTAATTATATACAGTACTATCTATTAAGAAAGTCCAAGGGATTTTGTTCCTCTATATACCACTCAAATTACTGAGTCCAGTATGCATCTATTAAGCAAACTACAGAGAAATAAAACCCCAAATATTAATAGTTAAAGCATGAAGTCACTCATTACTTGAGAAATGCAAAGAATTTGGTCAGATCCCTATCCGGGTTATCCACGTTGAACTTGGAGAGATGAAGATCCGATATTTGAACGAACCAAAAGGGAGGATCATTGGGAAAGTCTCGATGCAGTGAAGGCTCATGCTCAATCTTGGGGTCAGCCTTTGGTATTCGATACTGGGCCTGGATTTGTAGGAAAAGCAGGTAGATGATACCTGAGCCCAAAAGAACCGCAGATAAAAGGCTGCATCCCTTCATTATACGGCCAGAGTTCATATTCGAATTGGGATGGGATGCCAGCTCAGGGAATCATTTGTGCGACAGATAAATAATAATAATACAATTCGAGCTGGTTTCTTATCATCTTGGAATTACACATGATGATAATAACAGTAGTTGAACAGCAGAGAACACATAATATCACACGTCAATGACTATCTATCCTGTCAAAATAAAGAGTAAGGGGGTGTTAGCATATGAGTTATGGAATTTAACATTTGGAGTCACCCAACTTATGGACAATATGAATATCGAGTAATTTTTTTAAATTGTTTTGCCCTATTTAGTCACTAAATTTTCTCCTTCCCTTCACATAGATTGTTCTTTTTTTTAGTTCCATTCGTTTAATATAGTTGCTTCTTTTTTTAATAAGCTTTTGTTTATTATCTTTACAACTACTTTCATATATATATATTCCTCGTTTAAATTACCGGATATAGATTAATAAAAATACATTTGAGAAAACTGGACGGTAGTTACATTTTCTTGGGAGTTCCAATAACTATTTATCTTTCAGTATCGCGAGGGGATTTTTGTATTGAAAAGGATAAAATATGGGGGGGCACTACATCGTCTAGCCTAAGAAATCAAATATGCAACTTCTTGCTTGTTGAAAGAACAACACTAGAGTGAAAAGAGTCTTTCAAGGTTTCATAAATGTATATTTGGTTGTCATGAAAACAAACACTAACTACAAAAAAATAGTTCTACACATAGAGATATAAAGCCATAAAGAATAAGCTCTATATATATTATATATCTATGGTTCTACAGCATTGTAAGTCAAAGTACTGAATATGTAACAAAGTGGTTTTTTTATTTTAATGTTAAAAAATAAAGTATATGTGAAGAATGCATTTAATTGGAACAATTTAAGGACAACGGTTGTGAGCTTGGTCATTTCCGTTTATTTTTTCATATACACGTTCTTTAAAAAAAGGAAAAAACGCACGAATTTTTCAAAACATACATTTGCCGATTGAACATTTGATCAGATGGCAAACTCATCATGTACATAATGTATCAAAATATTTCAATAAGCATACATTTATTCACATTTTAAAACTAATTTATAATTTTAATGCAAGAGGTTCGTGACTACCAACATTTGTTTTTAAGATGCCAAACAATACAGAATGCCTTTGTTATTGTTATAAAGTTATTGTTTTTCTTTTGTGAGGAGAAAAATAATTTCTTTTCGTTCGTCGTTTTATTAAAATGTAAGTAATTATAAGGTTTTTTTTCGGGATAATTAATAATAATATTATTTTTTCCAGGACGAATACTGGAAGTCTCAAGCAAAGAAGTTTTGCCAGTATTGCAAAGTATGGATCACGGACAACAAAGCGGTGAGTATATCCCTGAATTCAAATTATGGAGTAGAAAATTGAAGTGATGATCCTTAAAGATCCTTAAGAAACGTTTTTTTATATGACAATGGATAGAATGGTCCTTTAGGATTCATTGTTCTATTTATTGTAACTCAAATATCGATTTTAACTTGATGGCCATTGATATTAAACAAATAGCAAAATAGGCTTCTAAGGATATACAAACATTTTATAAAATATTATGTATGAATATAAAGTTAATTATATTATGAAAATAAGGAATTTAAAGGATGACTTTGTGAAAAGTCATTTATTTTCACTTGCTATGATCAACTCCAATGCAAATACCCCAGATAACATTTATAATTTTCATTGGTGCATATTTGTTCAGTCTCTGACTCTATTGGAAGCCTCGAAATATGATGAAGGCATACTGGTATTAAACACATCCTGCACATTATTTGTATAATGAAAGAATTATTCAAAAGCATTTCAGTAGCCACTTTTAAAAAATTGTCATTAACTGCCAAAACTCAGATATCTATTGTGGTAATTCAAAATATTACTTTAGCAGAGCCCCTGTTAGTAAAACGGGAACCATATATAGTTATGTTTTATTATTATTTCTATGGTTGTCAATATAATTAAAGCGATTTCGTCAAGAAAAAATATCATAAGCTCAATAGGGATCTTCAGACAATTGTGTTTTTTTAGTTTGTACACTGCCAGCCTGAAAAAATATATATAATTCAGTACAACCTCCATGGTCTCTACTAAGTAACGATTGGAATCCGAGTTTTTTTTATTCACAGTTCAGAAAATATACATGAATAAAATAATATATAAAAATCGATGATAATGCATAGTAAAAACTATATAAATAAGCATTTACCTTAAAATTTTAGCATCGATACTGAACAAACATAAATTAAAGGATCACATGGTTACATAAAAGTAAAAACAGTTAGAGGTGTTTATTAAAATATTGTTGTTTTATAAGATAATAAATTGATTTTAATGTTTATCTATATAAATGCAGTAACATTGGTCCACTGAGACACAAAACATAAGACTTTCAGGGGGAGGGGGGGGGGGGGGTGATCCTTCATAAGCATTAGGAGTCAAAGATCAAAACCTTAAGCTCATTTTAATTTTTGGAGGGAAATATTGAGAATTTTTCTTAAGTATAAGTATGTCATTTGTAATAAATTCTTCAATAATGCCCATTCATATGATTATTTTACATTTTTCGAGAGAAAACAGGGAAATAATCTATCATTCAGTTAAAATATTGAGAATCTTTAGAATGGATCATCCTCAAATCGGAACTTAATCCTTTTAATATTGTACATAAGTAAGCTCACCTTAAAATATTCAGGGCAAAAAAAACTAATTGTTTACTCTGGAGAATAGATAACCCAAAAATCCGAACCTACGCCCAAACATAATATCCATTTGTAAAACTCAGTTCCCATTGATTTTAGAGTGTGGGCTTCCACGAAGGTGGGAAAAAGCATCAGCTGGCCGTACAGAACCGCCTCAAAGAAATCTGTCGTAAGGGAATCGAAGACTCCCGCAACTCTCGAAGCGAGGCAGCAATGCTCCAGCAAATGGAGGAAAACGCTCTCAACTCCTACCGCACCCAGGATCTCACCTCCAATGCAGACATCACGGCATCCATTTTCAACAAACGCCGAGCAGAAATGCGAGAAAATCGACGCCTCGCCGAAGGGATCAACGATGAAATGTCCAAAGCGGAAATGGCTCAAGCCTTAAGCGAGGAGTCTCCATCAATCGGGCCCTCTCTTCCGAAATCCCTTCAATGTGTCGAGGCTCCCAAGTCTGGCACAAAGTGGCACAAGTCCGAGGCGACAAAAGGTGGCCTCAAACTTTGGTATGAGGCTCAAAGTGATGAAGGGCATACGTATTATTGGCACGTGGAGAGCAACGAGTCTCGTTGGGATCCCCCACCAGAAGGCTATCTCTCTATTGCGGAGCAACATGATATTAACCGAAAGTCTGAGGCGAAGACCCTACATCGAAATGCCTCCATTATGGCATCGCAGTCCATTCAGGGCGAGGAGAGGAGATCCGAGCTGCTGCAGCGGAGACTGGACAGGAGCCTATCTATGATCCCTACGGTGGCTGGCAAACTGTGACGCCCAAGTAAGTAACTAGTTTTTTTTTGTTCTACAACGTAAATAAATCAGGATTAATTGAATAACAAGATATTGATAGGTCTTCATAATAATTTTTTAAAGCAATAAGTATGCGATCATAAATACTTAAACTACTATAGTTGGGAATATATATGAACTTTATAACGTACCCACCCCGCATCTCTTCTTTAAAGGGCAAATTTTTATTAACTTAATGAGCGATGCC